>VYZM01018316.1:232499-290819 GCA_013398915.1 Dromas ardeola
TCCCTCAGGGACAATGAGGAGGTAACATTTTGCTTCAGTGGGTCTAACTACTCTGTTCCATGTAGGAAAAAAAAAATTGTCCTAACAGTAATTAGGCTCCAAATGGGATAGTAATTTCTTTAATGACTTTCTTCATGGCAGTCTTTGGAGAGGTGACTTTTGTTTTCCTGCGCTTGGTGAGAAAGTTGCTTAAATGTTTTCTGACTGCTCATTCCCTTGTCCCCATGTGAGCTACAGCCAAACCAGTGTAGTCTTCCAGGGCTGGTGTTGCAGTGGGGCAGAATAGGTGGGCAACCACATGAGGGAGCCATGCTCGCAACCCCTGCTCCTCCTACCTCTGCCTTGGGCCCCTGCCTGCACTGAGGGCACAGCATAGGAAGGAAAGGGGGGGTCAGATGTGGAGGAGAGACCCTGACCCACACCCAGCCTCTCCCATCCAAGCCTCTGCCCTCTGCACTGGCTGCTTGCCCTGCTTTGTTCAAAGCTTGCTGCCACTGCCATGGGATTGAGTTTTCCTGCTTCCGAGGAGGACAAGTTGTCCGCCTTCTGCAAAGTGAAAAAATTGAATTGTGCCTTCATGGCTGAGAAGCTTTGAGCCGTCTCTGCTTCCCCGTTTGGTACTGCAGAGCACTGAATGGTCCTGCTGTATTTATAAATAAAACATGTCTTCGGGTAGTGACAGCATTAGGAAATGAATCAAGATTTGCATTCTATATACAATTCATTTGTAAATATGAACCTCAGAAGAAGCATATGCCCCTTCCATGTTTTAAGGAATTAAAGTATTTTCATCCTCAAGTGATAGAACCAAAACATTTTCAGCTCTTTTGAGTCTGCCTTGAAGTTAAGTGAATAAAGGCTCGAGTACCTAAAGAATAAATTACTTCCACTATTTCTGTAATTCTTTATGGAGTTTTAAATTGAAGACTTTTTCCATGAAAATAGAGGAATGACAAAGACTCATTCTCTTCCCTCTTTCACACAATATATCTGGAAACAAGTCTGCTGCTGAAGATGGAACTCCTATTTTTGTGCCTTCTTTCACATTGCAGAGGTCTGCGCTTTGGTCTTTGATCAAACAGCCTGTCTGGCCTCCTGCCCCCTACGTCCTTAGACTTATTCTCTGCCCTTTGCAATACATTTACTTCTCGCGCTTCCAACTTTCTATTCAGCATTTTGCGCAACGCACTGAGGGCAATAGTTGATGTAATCTTTCAAAACAAAGCATAAAGGAAAGAGCATGGGAAGTCAGTAATTTAGAAGTTAAAAGTCTAGATTTTGGAGTCTTTGTAAACACATTGAGAGGTTTTATGGCTTGGGAGGCTATCTTTCAACTGGGGTGTCAGTCAGTAGTTGGTAGGAGGAATTTGCAGGACTCCCCGTGCCTTGAACAGCAATGACTGGAAACATCTCCTGTCCTTTCTCCAGGAGTCAACGTAATTTATGCCCCTTTTAGTTCAGAGAAGGGGGAAAGAAGTTAGTATTGGCCTGCCACTGTCTTAGAGCTCTCCACACTGCAAGCCCCGTGTTTCACCCCATGCGCTGGAACCAGTGTGTCCCAGCAGACCCTGAGTTTTGCCAGGGGCTGCTGAAGCGATTAGCTCAGGTTCATTTAGTCGATGTGAGACAGAGTGCCTTCTGCAGCAGAGCATTGTTGTCCTGCGCCTGTCCCCAGCCGTGGGCAAGGGCTGTGTTCTGCCATGGCTCCTGTCCACAGCCCTGGCACATGGAGGACAGGAGGGTCACGTGGAGGACCTGCTCTGTGGCACGTGGATGCTGTCACCTGGTTTGGAAACCTCTGTAAGCTGGAGCTGGGCCTTTTGTCTGACTTGGCCCTTTAAGGGAAGCATGTACCAGAGGACCAGTTCTAGCAGTACAACTCCTTCTTTCTCTGTTTCTTTCCCCTGTCTTTTCTTTCTTTAATAAAGTTTAATGGGCCCTGACTGCTGACAGAGTGTGGAGTAATGATGCACAGACGTTCTCTTCATTATTATTTTTAGGAACCTCTTAAAATGGCACTGAGCATGTAAAAGCAATGTAAAATAACTTCGTTAAGTTTCTCCCCTTCACTCTTTTCCAAACAAAACTTTTGTCTTTATATATTTTGAAGGCAAACGGTGCTTCCACACCAGAAAGCGATGCTGACGGAGGTGAAGATGGAGCTGCTTTGGCTGGATCCAGCACTCGCCCCTTGCCCACACCTGTAGACCTCACTCCAGACAACAACTGCTGCCACTGGTGACTTTACGATGCCAGCTCTTGCACAGGCATTAGCAACACAATGGCGCCTGGGAAAGCGCCTGCCTCTCCTCCCTGCCTCACTGACCTGGTTTATGGTTTGGTCTGGTTTCCCCTTCTGCTGATGAACATGCACTTTGGGGTGTTGCTTGGAGAGGGGTGCTGTGCTGTGCAGTGCTGCCATGGGGTCCAGACCTGTGTTTGTTGGATGGGGCACACAAAGTGCTCACTGGAGCTGAAGAAATGTGTGCTGCCACCGCTGTTCCTGGCCTGCTGAGCCCAGCATTCAGCTCCTGACTTTGCAGTCTTCAGGAGAAAGGGAAGTTCACCTCTGTGTCCCTGAAATGGGGTGTGAGGAGACTGCAGCCCAGGGGTGGATTTCCCTCTCTGAACCCCAAGGGTGGGACCGGGGCTCCCATTTGCACTTGACTCCCGTCGGCCCAGGGTTGTCACCCCCTGTGTTTCTTGTCATCCTCGTTCTGGTATGAGTTTGGTGGGGGCATCTTGAATCAGCTGGTGAAGTTGTGCTCCCATTCGCTTCCACTGAGGTCTCTCTCGGCGATAGGGCTGTCTGCTCTGGGAGACACATTAGTTAGTTAAGAAACACTTGAAGAAGTTTGCTATGAATTTTTCAGTCCTCCTGGCCGTGCACTGGCCTCTGTGTCCTGTGGTGAGGGTGATGCTTTGGCAGTGGGGTGATGGGCGGGGTGTGAGTGCTGCGGCTCCTGGTGGGAGAATGCCCACCACCCCACAGCCCAGCTGGCTGCCTTTGTGTACCCAAACTGGATAAAAGCTTTCATACTACTTCATCTTGTTAAGCTCTGCAGATTTTTCTCCCGTGTCCACACCTTGTCAGCTCTTGCATGAGCAGAAGCCTTTGTTTTACCTTTTTCCTCCCAAGTCTTGAGCATCTGGCTGACTGTGATGGTGTCATCATGAGTCAGGCAGTAGAAGGCTGAGTGCCCTGCTCCTGCTTATTCTCTGGGATGGACAATTTCCCTCCAAGGCCTGACAGATGAGAAAAATCAAATTACCTGAGATCGCTAGAGCAATTAGATCTTTGAAGGCCTGAACAAAACCCACACTAGGCAGGTAGGAGTCCGTGGATTTTTATTACATGCTTTGGATCTGACCTGTCTTTTGCTGAAGAAACAAAGTATTCCAAAAAGCTCCCTTGAAATAATGGATTTAAAGGCAATTTGTGCCTGTTAATGTCAGCCTTTTCCCTTGGTAATTACTCTTTCATTCTGTTCTCCTTTGCTGCTGGGCGCTTTGTGCGCATGTAGTATGTGTTTTTACAAATGGCTGCAGTATGAAGATAAATGAGATTGGGTGCGGGAACGCTCTAACAGGAGATCGGAAATCAATCCTTGACTTTCTTTCTAAATGAACATGGTCCAACAGAGGACCGTTCCCTTACTGCTGTTGTAGCTAATGCGCTGTGGCAAGTTGCTGGGAAAATCCTTCTAGCTCTTCCTCCGTTATTTGTTTCTGCCCTTTTAAAAAAGAAAACAAAACCTTTTCATGATGTGGGCTCTTTGAGATGGCATAAAGAGAAACCACTGAATGTGGGCTTCACAACATCGGTGTTAAAGAGAGCGAGGGATGAGGTTGTTCTCCACTGAGGGATGCTTTATGTTGTGGTCTGTGTTGTTTAAACCTGGCCACTGAGACTCAACCACCTGCATCTCTGAAAGGGGTAATGCCAAAATTATTAGCTGTTTATGAAAAAGTAAATCCAAAAGTCAGCTTTTGCCAAAATGCTAGTATGATTTCAGAGCTGAAGTCATGATGTTTCTTCTGAGGGACTGTAGGGTCTTCAATTTCAGAAGCATTTTGCCACCAAAAAAAGTCCTGGTTTGCCTTGGAGCTGTTGACAGTCCTACTGAGGCTGTCTTGTGCACACTCTCATTACAGCAGTGCCTCAGACAGCTTGGCCTGCCAGCCTAAATTCATTCTATAGAAGGAGGAGAAGGAAAAAGACACTTAAAAATTGACTCCATTTTCTTTAAACTTGTTACTTTCTCATCAAAACCTCTACACTGAGCTGGAAAGAGTTTTTAAAATTAAGAGCGTCCCTTCTAATTTTTCTTGTGTTTCTTGTGCTTCACTCCTGGGCAGTGCAGGTAGGTCAGTTGTGTTTTCACCCCAGCCCTCGCTTCTTAGGCCCATTTGCCGCACTGTGCGTTGCCAGCTCTGCACAGGAACCTGGTAATCCTTGCTGGTTTACTGTGCTGCTTTGAGGCATGGTTTTGATTTTTAACAGAGACTAGGTTTTATAAAACACTCTCAGAGATTTGGGACTGCTCTTGTACCAGTGAGACTGGAAGCCTTTCTTTCTTACCTCTATATTTTACCTCCATGGAGTAATTCCACCTGAGTTTGAACCGGAACCATTCAGATGTCTATGGAAAGACTCCTCTTGGGTCAAGGAAAGGATCTAGCCCAGGAGAATGTGAACTCCCACATATGAATACGATAGAGGAAAATCCACAGCTCTGTGCGCGTATTTTCTGTTAAAGACCACTTTTCTCTTTGTTGCATCTCCCTTGGTTGTATTTTGTAGCTTTGGTTGGAATATTAGCTGAAACCTCTACCAGTTGACTGCCTTTTTTGTTGGCTTAAGGTGGGCAAGAAGGGCCCAGTGAATAGTGCTCAGTCTGCTCTGGTCGTTTGTGTTTCTTTTATTATTTTGCTGTTCTCGGCTCCATCCTTTATAACTTTTATGTAGTGTTTTACTACTGGAAACAATAAAGCTTTGGCTCAGTAACAAATGCTTGCCATTCTTGAAACAGTAAAAAGTTTTTTTCCATTCCCAGGTTGCAGATACTCTCCAAATCCTTGGGCTGGGTCCAGCAAGGAAAGAAAATAATCCAGCCAGTGAAATGGTGATTCACACGGCTGGAGCATAATTGAATTCTGCACTTGAAACTCATCTTTTGTCTTGCCCCTCTTTGGTACCTCGTGCTGGCGATGTCAGGGGGCACGGGTCTGCTCCTCAGCCCCTCTGTGGAAGGTTTTCCATGTTGTAACCACTAAGCATAAAGCAGCACTGCTTGTCATTCTGTCAAGTGCTGTCCCCATGGCCTCCCAAGGCTTGTCACTCGCTCCGGTTTGACAATCAGGGTCCGTTCCGCTTTGCCTACAGAGAAGGATCTCCGCATTGTTCTCCGAGCATGTGCAGCCCTGGCTGCTCTGCGTTCCCTTCCACTTGGCATTCAGCTTCAAGGTTTCAAATGGCTTTTTAATCTGTTTTTGCTTTTCCTATTTTAAAAGCGCCTTGATAATTGCTGTTGGGATTGTTTTGCTGGGGAGCTGCCATTAGTCCAAGGATGGAGCATGTCAAGGACTAACCACCTCTTATGTTGTTCCTTCCCCCCTGCGCTTGCCATGACAACAACCAATATATGGGAAAGTCAACTGCGGGATCTCTGAATCAGAAACACTGGCCATGAATTGCTAAGTTTCCGTGTTTGCTTTTTACAGTTATAGTTTGAGAGGAAAGCGGATGCTTTCCCTGTGGGAACCATGCGTAGTAGTTCAACATTGCAGAGGCAAATGGGCTACCAGCTGGTGTTTAGACAATGTGTTTCTGGGCAGTACTGAATCGGACAGGGAATGCCCTGGACTATTAGCTGGAGTGCTTGGCATTTGTAAAATAAAACTTAGCAGCAGTTGCTCTTCTCTCCTCCTCCCCATCCACCCCAGAAGATGTTTCCTTCCATGGGAGAGGGCTGGTGGTAGCGATGTCTCGCCAGCCCACCTCTCCTGTTTCTTCCTGCCACCACTCCCATCAGTTTGTTCGTCTCTGCGATGGAGACTGCTCTTCCGATCATAATGCCTTGTTTCCTCAGGTGGGTGTGATTTGAAGGAGAGTTCAGGGAAGTTTTTTTGAAGGGCTGATGCCGCAATCAAACAATGAGACTTTCAGCAGGCGCAAAGATGACAGCTGACAGGTAAGCATTTTGTGGAAAACTTTTATCTTGAGCTGCTCATTGAGATTCCTTCCTGACCATTGCCTCTTATTAGCAGTATATTCAGGTAGCGCTAGAAATGCCAGCAATGCTTGAGAGGCACGAGATGAGGATCTTGCTGTGTAGCTCCATGGTGGTGCAGAGACGGGAATGCGATGTGTGCTGCCTGCCAGTGACATGTGGCAGCGCACACAGGCAGCCACGCGCATTCTTGTGCGCCCTTGCCCTGTGCTTCTCTCCCTGCAGAAGTTTTCCTCTCGTTATCTTCATTGCAAAACATGAAAGAAGCCAGGCCAGCCCCACGGCTGGTGTAGCACACTGCTGCGGGCCTGTGCCCCACCTGCCGAGCGGTCCCCGAAGATGCCTGTGCAGCACCCAAGGGTGCTGCTCTGATCGGTGCCTGGGAGCTGTACCTTTGAGGGACAAATTCAAATCCCCTTGAGGCGGAGGACTGTACACGTTCACCTCCGTGCTTCACAGAGTTCCTGTGGGTTTGTTTGAAGGCATCCGTTTTGTTTCTTTTTCCTTCCACTGATTTCTGTCTGGCACTGGAAGCTGTTTGTAAAATCTTGGAGGGATTATTGGTCTTGTTTTCCCTCTCTGGAATGAGTGGCTCTGCATGATGTATTCATATTTTGCCAGGAAGGATGGATTGTGGTTTTAAAGTATTTTTGGTTTGGACCGAATCAGTTTAACAGCAACTGTTATGCTCTGAGCTCTCTCTCAGCCCCCAGCTATATGCCATTTTCTCCCAGGTGCTTCCCTGTTACTCTGTAGTTGACCACATGCAGCAAAGAGGCGTCACTGCCTCCCTTTCTCATCAACTCTCCTACCAGCCTAATCACTGCAAGCAGTTATTATCTGGGGCTGGAGATTTACTGCTAATCAGGACCTTATCAGGGCCATCTGGGCAAGGGGTGCTGGCAGGGACACCTTCCCCCTCCTGAGCGTGACTGACTTCTGCTTTCGGAGGTAGCTCTGACTAATTATCACAGCACTGTGGATGCTTTTGTTTTTTTTCAGTTGTACACCTCTGCTCTGGCTATCCTATCCTGTCACATCCCGTTGGAGCAACCCCTCAAGTGTGGGAGCTGCCCTGGGGCTCGGGTTTTAGGGCTGGATTTGGGAGCTGGATGGAGAGCTCACATCTCCAAGACTGGTCCTTGCTTTCTAAGGCTGTGCTGCTTTGTAGTGACAACCCTGCACAGCGTCCCCCAGCTCAGCGCTGGCTCTGTGCTGGATATTTCTGAGGTTCATTCACCCCCAAAAGAGTCCCCAGACTGATACATACCCGGCCCCTGGATGGGGACAGGAGCTGGATCACCGAGAGCGGCTGAATCCAGCGTTATTTATTTTTCTGCTGGTGAAGCCAAGTTCAAGAGACCAAGAAAATCTCGGTGAACAGCTGAGCCCCGCTGTGGGAGAGCAGGGAGCAGGATCCGGGCCCTGGGTGAGCAATCATCAAGCCGCTAATGGGACAGATCTTCATCTTCAAATGACACTCATGCAAAATTAAACTCCTCCAAGCAATCACACCATGGCCATTAAAATGGTGCCTTGGAGGACAGAAAAATAAACTGAGAAACACGAATTAGGGATATAAATCTTTCTGGCTATGTCTGGGAGGTACCTGTTTAATTAGCATCATTGAGCAGCCTTGATGTAGTAAGTGCTAAGTAGGAAACTTGCCAAATTTTCCCTGTTTTGATAGCAGGTGACTAGTGTTCTGTTTGAATTTCCACCTTGTGATTGTTTTCCTGTACTTGTCAGAGTTGTTGTGTTGTCTGTAGCATGAGGAATTAGCTGCTGTCACCTAGGCTAATCAGATGCCACTGCACCGGGGAGGAGCTGCCTGTACCGTCCTGCCTGAGCCCTCTGTGGTCGTGGATGTCTTTGCATTTAAGGCCTAAGGGATTGCAAAGCTATTTAAACCAAGTATTATGTGGTGCAGTTCATGTATTTAATCATGTTTTTTGACTCCTGTCCTCCCAGAGCACAGAGGTCACTCGCCATATGGCAATTTTAAAAGAAGGGCTCTCCTCCCTGCAGTGTTGGAGGAGGGCTGGGGAGGGAGGACAAGCTCCATTCCCTGCAGAGGACACAGCCACGTGGCCGGGACACAAACCCCGTCCCTCTCCAAGGGGCTGAAGGCGAGGGCTGCCTCATGTCGGGTTGCAGTGAGCTGCTCACACTTCTCTGCACTGCTTCCAGTGCTGCCTCGGTGAGCCAGGACCCGCGGCATGAGGTGCTGAGCCTCCACAGAGCCATACACATTGGTCCTATGTAAGGGATGATCCTCAGGGCATGGAGGAGCCTTCTGGTTTGTGTACCCTCTTGCACAGCTCTGCTATGGGCTTTGGAGATTTATTCGTGTGATGAGGAAGAATATCTCTGCGAGGATTTGGGTTAGGGAGTTACTGAGCCTTTGTTTATATATCACCCCTGTGTATTCCAGCGCTCTGATGCTAATTGGTACCACTGTAACATGAATCTTTTTAACACTGATAATGCTTGTGAGTTACTGGATGCTTGGCCTGGACCTGCCTGGGAATTGCAGGCGAGACATCCAGAGGTGCTGCCGTCTCCCAGGCATTGCCTCGCTGGGTTTGCATCCTGCCTGTATTCATTCTGGAGCCTGTGTTTCATGCCATTTAGCAGATCACTGTTGCTGACCTGTCACTGTGGGAGACGGTGGGATTAGGATGATGGAGTGGTTGGAGAGGATAAACAATAATGATGCTACATCGGCGCAGCCCAAACAATGCCTTTCTCTTTCATGTTTTCTTTTTCTGTCAGTTTGCTATTCAAGTGTAATAAGATCAGTACAGATAATTTGTGTATTCATACAAAACATAATTTTCCCTCCTGTGCTTTACCAGCTGCACTGCAGTCGGAAAGGCAAATACACACTTTCTTTTGCATGGTTATGAATTCTTTTGCATCTGTTCCTCGAAGATAGGGAAAGGAGGGTGAAAGGAGTGGAAAGGGAGGGAAGAAATCAGATGCAGCCCGTTTCATTGCCTCTGTGGAGAGGGAGGCATACAGGAATCAGATTTTTGCAGCATGGGCTCAGTCCCACACTGATGTATGTGGTGGGTGCGTGAGACGCCAGCGTGTGGGAAAGGCAGAGAAAGGGGTTTTGTTCAATGGGGGAGCAGCCCCTGGAAGCACAGCCACCCTGCAGCAGGGCAGGGATGCCCAATGGAGCTCAGCCCCACCTTGGTGAGGGTCTGCAAACCACCATGCAAGGACAGCCAGAGCTGTGCATGGGGCTGGTCCTGCTGCTCCTCCTGGGCAGCAGCCATGAGAGCACAGCTGCCTGCTTCCAGCGTTGGCTCTGCTCTCGCGGTGCTGCCTTGCTTCGGCTTTGGGTAGGGTTTGGCTGGGAATATCAGGGCAAAAGTTGGAGCTGAGCTGGGCTGTGCTTGCTCCTCCCTAGTTGGAAATCACAGCTGCCTTGCTCCCTGGGCTCTTTCCCTTCCTGTGCCAGGGGCTGCATCCCTGAACCTTCGTCTCTGCATCCCCCAGGCTCTGCCTGACATCCCCTGCAACGGCAGGAGGCGCTGGGCTAGAGGTTGTACAGCAGTGGACCTGATTTATTGGGCATTCTGTCCTCCCTCCTTTCTCTTTTCTGAGAGGGCCCCACTAGAGAGGCGAGGGGAGGGAGGAAAAGGGGTTTAATTTTCTCCTGTTATCTGATGTCTCCAGCTGTGAGCCACACTGACAGCCCTGGACTGATCAAACACTCGAGCAGCCTCAATTCAGCATCCCATCTACGTGGTCATAAATAATGTAAGTGCTCTGCCCCTGCCTGAGCCCATATCCTGGCACAGCAGCGCGCCAGCACGTTCCCTCCTCCTGTTGCCATGATGTTGGGCTCCAGCCTTCATTGCTTGTGACACGGAGTCATTAGGCATTAGCAGTTGGCATTGGCGCCTAATGACATAATCGTGTGCAAACGCGTTCTTCCTCCAAGACGGATTTTTTCAGCCAGAAATTCTGGTTCTCTCCCTGCCATTGAGGTGGAGTCCCTCTGACCCCTCTGCCAGGTTTGTTTCTATTTCTCACATGCTTTGTGAATCCAAAACGTTCCAGATAAGGGAACCAAGGCACCTCTTTGGAGTGAAATACAATGCACACTACTTAAAGGATAAAAGTTTACCAAAGCTACTGGGAGCTTCTCATCTGCTTTCAGCCAAGGGTCTTGACGTGGTTTTTAAAAGTCTTAAAATGTACCCATTTGATAGTTTGGGTGGTTAAAGCTGGAGATAAGCTAAATGCCAGGCTTTGAAGCTGTACGAGGTGGGTGGCAGAGGTGGTGGGTTGGGAGCCATGCAGGGCAGGGACAGGCCGCCCTCCTTATCTTCCTCTGTGCTGCAGCGACCGGGCTGGTCTCTGCTTCACTGGGGAGATGTCGTGCAGCCCGGCTGGCAAGCGCTGGGCTCATCCGGCTGCAAAGCAGGACGGGGGCTCATCTGGGCATAGCGAGGCTGAGAAGTGGGTTTCCCCGGGATCAGATTGATAGAATCAGAATGGTTTGGGTTGGAAGGGACCTTAAAGATCATCTAGTTCCAACCCCCCTGCCATGGGCTGGGACGCCTCCCACCAGACCAGGTTACTCAAAGCCCTGTCCAACCTGGCCTTGAACACTTCCAGGGATGGGGCATTCCCCCAGGTGAGCAGTGGCTTAATGCTTCTTCTTTTCTTTCCAGTTTCTTCAGCTGCAGGAAGTGTCAAGAACCCAAGCGGATGTGGGTCGTTCTGGGTGAACAGACCCCCAGAATATCAGATGGTCTTGTTTGAGCAGTGCTTTTATTTACATGGCAGCACCGTTACCTGCACCAGCTAAGGGGAGAGAGGGCAGCTCCAGCTCACCGCATCCCAGCAAACTTCCTACTGAGCTTCTTGCAGGATTTGCTCTCGTTGCTGTTGATTGGTTCAAGCATGTTTAATCCCAGGGGCACTTCGGGGTTTAGCTCTGCATCTTACAGGCCAGCACTTGGAGATAGGTCACTGTAATTTGCAAAGCTTTCAGTGGTGGCGAGGCTTGTAGTTACTCCAAGTCTTGATGGAAGTGGTTTGGATGCCGTTGGGCCAATCCTTTTGTCTGTTTTCATGTCAGCGTTTGGAAGGAGCACAGCAGCAATTTCTGGGGCTGGAGATGCTGGAGGAGTGAGTGTGCACCTCCTGGTCCCTCCCGACGTGTAATTACCGGGCCTACGAAGGGACTCGATAACTCCCTGTGCAGCTCTACATTAGAAAAGCACTTACGGGCGTTTAGTCAGGCAGCTGCTCTGCTGCCCGCTCAACACCTCGCGCCCTGTAATTTTGTGGGTGGGCTGCAGGACTCTATGCTCAGATATTACTCCACTACTTTAATGCTGAAGCAGGTTCTGCTGAGGAGGCCAGGAGGGGAAGCTGCTTATTTCTTACAGCCGTATAAATCTGATGTTGCCACCAAATTGTTGCAATGCGGCTTTGAAGGGTTTTTTGCCTTTCTGTGGGCCACGGTTACAAAGTCCGTATTTCTATGTTAAGAAATCAGGAATCAAGTAATTGAATCTCTCTCCCCCTTCCTGTAAAATCAAGTAATTGAATCAAAGATCACGTGATTTAAAAAAAAAAAAAAACAGAGAAAAGAGTTAATTTTGGGTTCCCTTTATTGGCCTCTTAAATTCCAAGCTTTGTAGCCTGCTCGGAGTGTTTTATTGAGCTCTTTTCACAGCTGTCAGTAGGATGGACTTAACTGCCTGTTATTCTGGGACCCAGGACCTGGGCTCTTGAGAAGGCAGCAAGAGACCGTGGGGACAGGAAGGGGACAGCTTTAGCCTGGGTGACCCTGATGCTGAGCCTGGGAGTGTTTCTCCTGACCCCTGCAAGGGGCCTACCTGTCCCAGCTGAGGTGCAACCTGTGTGAGTAAGACCCTGAGGAGGAAAAATGTTGCTGTTTTGTTGGCATCTGAGTGGCCTGGGATTGTGCCTGACAGCAGGAGATGGTCCCTGGGGTTGAGCTGCCAATGGCCGTGACTGGTCACCCAGAAAGCTGCTGAGGATGCAGTCGGACGAGCTTCATTGGAATGCAAATGGATGTAAATTCATGTAAACATGTGTCTCGGTGCAGGTAGCGGCTTGTGCCCAAATTATGCAAATGTTCTAATCCAATAATGCTAATGTCATGATTATCCAGCAACACGATGTTCATTAATATGGTTCTCTGGCTCTTACAGCCATCACTGTCAACATGATTACGCTGAGGCAGAGACTTGCAGTGTCTCTGGCAAGTGGAGCTCGTCTCAGGGAGGGAAAGGGACACCCAGGCCATGGTGGGACCAGGAAGGACTGTCTGGTGAGGCCCAGAGGTGCCACGTGTCCTGGGGAGTCCCTTCCACATGCCTGGCCACGGCACCACCTGCCTGCCGCATTCTCCTTGGGAGGCTTTTCCTCCCAGAAGGAGACTCAGAGCAGATTTCACAGTCCCCAGAAGCCTGCAGAGTAGCTAAACTAGCATTTCTTAATATCCATGGCTGTGATCAGATGAACAGGACTAGCAGGGCCATCTAGTGACTCCTCTGGCTGCTTAATGACCTGGGAGGTGCCCCCCCTTAGATGGGTATAATTTTAATGTTTGTATTTTGAACCATGCCCCTGTAACCTGTCCACCTCTCCCTCCATCTCCTCTCTTTTTGGCTGGTGGTTATCCCTTGCTTGCAGTTTTGTTTTCCGTGGTTCACTACAGAGCTGGGAAATGTTTGGGCTTCCCCACGGTGGAATGGAAATTTCTCCTGTGTCGCCTTGGGTTGGGTGACATAAGGTCAGACAGCTAAATAGCCCGTAGATCTGAGAGGAGAGGGATCCTGCAGGCTGGCTTGCCTTCCTCAATGCCGCCAGTAAAGCTGCTCTCTGGGCAGGAGTCTGCTTCTCTCGGCTGTGGCCTCAATTTCTTTGCTGCTAACCCGCAGGTGCCGGTGTAGCCACTTGCCGGGGCACTGCAGGGCTTCCTCGTCGCCGGCTGCTCCTGCAGCTTCGTGCCGGCTGGCAGCCACGAAGAGCTCAGAGCTGCCTGCCCCAGGGAAGGGCTCAGCACATCACCCCGCTGCCTCCCCAGCCGGCAGGATTGCTCTCTCAGGTGCCTCCTGCGCGTACATCCACGGGGTTTTTTGCAGTCCCAAAAAGCGCAGGTTTGTCTTTGTGGTGCAAACACGAGCAGCCCTGCCCAGGTCAGGGAAGCTGGGGCTGTTTGCTCCCTCCAGCGGCCTGACCCCAGAGTAGATACAGATTTGTCCTTCTTGCATGACTCCAGGGCCTTTTATTTTGCGTTTTCATTAGCGTTGCTTGTTGCAATGTTGGCATGATACTGGGATTTGTGGATGGGGCCAGGAAAATGCCCTGGCAGCCCCGGCAGCCGATTCCCTCGCAGCTCACCGAGACCAGCTGAACCTCATGATCCGGGGCTAGGCAGGACAACTCCCAGCCGAGCCGGCAGCAGCTGGGAGGAGCAGCAGCCAGGACAGAGCTCCGCCGGCCATTGCAGGGCTGTGACAGGTACATTTACTGCACTAAGTATCAACACCGAACGGGGGCTTTGGTTAGATTGCATTTGACAGGATGTCGTTAGCCTGATGTGTATGTGGGAGAGGAGCAGCTATAATGCTCCCTTAATGCAGCCAAATTGCTCTTTAATTCTGCAAAACCAAGATGTTATTTCATGAATCCCCGGAGCTCGCTGTGGAGTGTCTTGATGCTGCCGGTTGTCGGTGGCCTTTTCTCTCTGCTTGCATCCAGCTCCAAGTTCTTGGAGCGTGGGGTGGGAGCAGTCCTCCCCGAAGCTTGGCTGCTTTCTGCCCTCACTTGGCTTTGTGTGTGTTAACTCTGCAAAATAGTGGTGACTCCTGAAATGCCTCCACCCACCAAAATGTGAGCAGAAAGTCTATCAATTTCCATGGCAACGGGGCCAGGCCCTAAATGCTGGTGTTAACTCCACTGCTGGACATCTGTGGAGCCTGAGGGGCTGGGTGTGCTGGAGGCATCAGTGCCCAGCCCAAGTGCAGGTCCCCAAGCCAACACTCCCTGCCTGTCCCAGCCACCGTAGGGTAAGGTGCTGCTGCAGAATAAACACCGGGCTTTGCTCCTGACTGCCTGGAAAGTCTTGAGAAGTGATGTTGTCATCCTCCTGCAGCTGGGAGGCAGTCGGGAAGGGAAGAGGTAAAAGCAGGGTAAAACTACTAAGACAAGTCAGCTGGATAATCTCAGAGGACATTGACTCCAGTTCGGAAAGGCACTCAGAGCAGATAAAATTAGCCTAATAAGAGTTGATGCTACACAGAACTCTCCTCTCTCTTGAATGCAAGGGATTGGGTCTGCATTTAGCTCACAGGCACATAACAAAAAGAGCCAGCACGATACAAAAAGAAGGTGGCTTTGCCTGGCATCGTGGTGGCAAATCCCTGCTAAGGCTCTGGAGTTAGGGGGAATGCAAGGACCATGAGGGAAATAAAAGGAAAAAGTCAAAAAAGGCTCATTCCTAAGAAAATATCCCTGAGGACTGGCGCTGGACAGCACTGTGTCCTGAGGTGGGATGTCAGCAGGGTGAAGCAGGACAAAGGGGAAGGGTTTGTGCAGGAGGACATTTCGGGGCAGCTGGGGCTTTGGGGTCCTGCTTTGCCCAGGGCTGCCCTGACCCCTCTCTCCCGCAGTTTTTGCTTTCTGTGGTAGGTGCTGGCTGCAAGACAGTGCGGTGCAGTGGCGATACCAGAGTGGGGAATGTGGCTTGCATTTCCGTTGAGGGCTGAACCCAAGTCATCCCGAGTTTCTAACCCAGCAGACTGAGCCGGGTGCTGCCACCTGCCAACGCAGGGAATTCACGGTGCTTCCCCTTCTGCTCTTGGGAGACTCCCAAAAGCAGCTCCGGGGGATGCAGGTTTGCCTGCACGGGTTAGATGGGTGCATGGGTTGGGGGTGCCTTTGCTCTCACCCTGGGTTTGGGCACCAGTGGGTGCATGGACCACGTTTGCACAGCTGCAGGGCTGCCTGGCTGCTCCCCAGCCCCGTGGCTTTGGCTTCCATGTTGAGACACGTGCGGGCCAGTAAAGCTCAGGGGCAGCACACCCTCCCCCTGTGCACCATTCAGTCGGCTTTTCCTGCAGCTTCCCCTTCTCACTGTGCACAGATCCACCCCTGATGAATTCGTGTGTATTTAGTATGTGCTCCATATAGCTAATATTTACAGCAACTGATTATCTACTCTGGTTGATTTGCAGGTGAATGATGTGTTGGAAGTGGTATGTCAGGGTGCACACGCACAGCATGTTCCCTTCCCGAACAGGAGGGTAGGCATTTCACAGGACTCCAAAACCCAATGCATTAAAATTACAAAACAAAACACCAACTATTTTGGGATTCACATCGAAATGGCAACATATGCTACACATTAAACATCAGCCGCTACCGAAAGTTTAGCTATTCTGGGTCCATCCTGAACGGTGCTGAAGATGCACAGAGAGCAGATGCCTCTCTACCTCCTCCTGTCCCCTTGGAAGCTCCATTGCAGGTCCATCTGTGGGTACCGCAGTGCTGGGAAGAAAGATGCCATCCCCCCTTGCCATAGGTTGGTGTTTCGTAAGGCGTCTGGGAATCTTAAGCAATATTTTGAGGGCAGAGGGCTCTTTCTTGCTGGCATTTGCCCTTTGCCTGGCTTTCTGAAAGGGTTTGTTTGTGTCTGCTTTGTAATAGAGTGTGGGCTGTATTTTACCACAGTGATTTTGTTCACAGCTAGTAATTGCTGGTTAAATCTGGTCAAATGATGGTTGTTAGCAGGGCCTGTTTGAGCACAGATAACCTCAGATATTATTCGCACAGAGGAGCAGTGGGGACCAGGGTGCACTGGGATATGGGCATTGCTGGGGAGCCTTAATCGGCACAGCCTGGAGTAAGCCTCTTAGGATTATTTAGCCAAGTTTCCTAGTTATCATTATTATTATTGCTTTATTTAGCAAATGCAAAGGGTGTTTAACCAGGTAGGGTCCACAACGCACTCGATGGGCTTAGCCAAGCCTCCCCAGCAATCGAGGGCAGAGATCTTTCAGGGGAAGCAGCCTCATTGCCGGTAGCTGTGCATCAGCCAGAAGACAGTGCCTTGTGTGAGCCAAGGAGCAAGGCACATGTTGCTTTTCAATTAACCCCCTTCCCGTGCGCACAGCCATGCTGGAGCTAAGCTCATTTGACAAAGAAAGGAATATGTTTCATATCTACCAGCAGGGTGGACTGAAGGCAATGTAGGTCCCGAGTCACCCCAAAGGGATGGAAGGGTCTCTTCCAGCAGCGTTGGCAGAGCTGAGCTGGCAGCGTGGGCTTCCCCTGTTCCTGTCCCTGCAGCCAGGTTGAGCTGGCGTTACCTTCTGGCACCCTCTCATGCCTAAGGCTGTGGGTGCTTGCTGCGGCTTAGCATGGGCTTAACAATGGCTGGGAAAAAGCAAAAAGAAACCTAGGGCAATGCAGACCAGTGCTGCCTTGCGTCGTCTCCCTGGGTGACTGTCAAACCTCCCTGCTCCCAACCTGCAGTGGGTCCCACTGAGCTCAAGGGTGAGTGAGATGCAGAGGTAGTTCCTCCAAATGGAGGCTTTAATTTGGCATCGGCTCTTAATGCACTCTTCAGGCTCATGTCTTCTCCAGCAGCACCGTGAGAGCAGAGGGTTTCTGTGAGATCGTTTGGGTTTGAGCTGACAAAGTATTAAATAAAGAACCAGTGGGTCAGTCATTGAATCTCTGCTAAGTGATGGGGATGTGCAGTCCTGCTGCTGTACTTTTCGTATGGACAGGAAGTGATTAAACTGGAATCAGCCCTGGTTCTTGTTGATTTAAACCTGGAGTAGCTGACACCAGAATTTGATGCTTAGCATTTGAAATAAATTTGGTTGAAGTGTATCCTGAGGACAGCCTGTATTTTTGGATGCGTGTTTAATCTACGTGCTACTGTTTTGTTTGCTGTAGGAATGCTCCTTCTGTTCGCCCGTTTGCACGGCACTGGCAGGATGGCTCCCCGGTCACGTAAGGCAGCTGGGCTGCTGCATGGCTCTGCTCAGGGCACAGGCTGAGTTAGTGGCACAGGCTTTGTTTGGGATGTGCTTAAGTCTCTGCTTACGCCCCTTCTTCAGGACAACATTTGAAGTCTAACCTGTCCCGGGACAGGATCCTTTTCTGAGCCCGGACTGGAGTTGGAGTGATGGCTCGTGCATCCCACATCCCCGCTCTCATTATGGGATGCTTTTGGCACACTAGCCCATGCCCTCATCTGATACGAGCAGCTGAACCACTCTGTTGCACCTCAGAACAAGCTGCTGAAGTGCAACGTCACGTGTGCTGAGCTCAGGATGTTGTCACGACTTGCATGCACCAGGGAGAGGAAACAGCTGTTGACAGGGACGATGTGCTCTTCTCCATCATCCCATTCCTGCTTTGATGTTGACTATGTGATGGCCATCTTCACCTTCTCTAGAGGATGTCCTCCCTTCCTCCAGGGATGGAGTATCTCCCTGCAGAGCGGCTCTGCTGCCTGCCAGGCAGAGCTGTTGGTCCCGCTGCTGAAGGCAGGCACGTGATGTTTAAACTGTCACCCCTCTTGCCGGGCAGGTGAGGAAGGCAGCGTTCCCCCTTTCAGGGAAATGAAGGCTGTGTGCGTGGGCACCGCAGTAGCTCTGAATCACCCCGGCAGAGCGAGGGATCAAATCAAGTCACATTCCAGGGCATTAGACAGACGGTGGGAATTAAAAGCTTTACCTGGAAACTGGCTTTGTATCTCCAAGCCCTGCTTTTGTCTCCCAGCCCAACTCTCTATTTTTGTCCGTTTTACCTTTCGTGTTGTGTGTCATGTATGCCAGTACTTGGTGCCTGGTTGTGCAACCAGCCCCAGCCACGTTCGGGAATCTTCGGTAAATATTGGGCTGCGCAGCCTAGGAGGAAACATTCAGTCAGCATGAGACGGTAAGAAAAGTGTAGTTTTTCAGAACCAAGCTGCTTTGGGACTCATTAAACGCTAAGGAAAGGCTCCAGCTGCTTTCAGCAGGCTTGGGATCGGTCAGAGACTAGAAAGTCCCATCTGGGCTATTAGCAGTAAGTCTTGTTTTTGTTTCTTTCAGTCTATAAGGTTTAGGGACCGGGTCTCCTCCCTTGGGGGCCAGTCCTGCCCTGACAGCAGGGAGGTTTGCCTGCTTCAGCTCTGTCTTTGCTGTTCCGTTAATCTGGTCCCCAGGTGCACCCTTGCTTGTGTCATCAGTTGCTCTCTGCATCCCTGGGTAAGCTGAGCATCTCCTGTTGGCATCTCCCGTCGGTCCTGCTGGGCCTTGATCCCGGCCATGGGGTGTCAGCGATGTAGGGCAGCTTTCGGGGAGGAGGCAAAGCTCAGGGGGCTCACTTTAATTCCCAGAGCCTTTATTTTATGACCTATGAAATAATCCTTATCTATTTGGCTCTTGTGCTTTTTGAGGAAACATTTGAAATAATCATGCTTTTGCAATGGCAATAATGACATTAGGCTCTCATACATAACTTAATTTTATTTATTTATTTATTTGCCCTTTCTTAGAGGGAATTGCTGCTATTTTCTGGGCATCGGGCCCAATTTTTGCTTCGTTCTGTCTGAGTCCACACTGCATCCTGGATGCTGCACCCAAAGATGGAGCCTGTGTGGATGAGCACATCCAGGCTGCTTCAAACCCGGAGGCACCTCTTTATGCCTCCCATGACGTTCCCACCCATTGTCTTGCCACCCACGAGGTTTTCAGCTTCAACCACACGCATGCGAAGCAGGTGGCATCTCCATCTGAATTAAAATGCTAGGAGTCCTTGGATGTGGGAAGGGGGTTAAACTGTCTCAGGCTGGATCCCCTGTTGGACTTTGCTGGGAGAGAGCAGTTTGTCTCCTGGCAGAGAGCACAGATCACCCCTGCGCAATAGGCGGGAGTGACCTCGAAGCAAAAAAACGACAGAGGGAGGAAGGAGCGGCTGAGCGGTCTCCTCCCAGGTCATTAGAGCATCCGTGTGCATCGTGTCTAGGTACAGAGCGATGACAAGTTTGGATGCTTCAGTAGAGAAATGTTTGCTTCCTGGCGAGGAGTAAATTACGTTAGTTTGCCTACTGTCAGTCTGTTATGAGTCAGGGTCATTCATTAACATTTACCAAAATCTGAATGAAAACTGAATTCTTTGTTAGACAAAAAGGTTGTGTGTCATATTGCTGGGTTTGGGGAAAATTCTCCAAAGAATAGAGCTTTATTTTTAATAGACATCTGCGTGCCAGCCTGCAGGAGACTGCAGTTTTCTGTGCATTGATGCGGGATCTGTGCGTTGTCGGGTTACCTGGCGGTACCGGCTGCGATGGGCTTGACATGGTGGTGGGTGACCAGTGCACACAGTGTGTCCCAGCTTCATGCCAGACCCACCATACCTGAGCCTGCAGAAAGTCTGCCCTGGGGGAGTTGACCTTACAAAATGTTGCAGACACATTTTCCTGGGCAGGGTGAGTTTCTCTGCAGCATTTTGTACCATGTCCTCATAGTGTTTCTCTTCTGGCACTCCTTGCTCAAAAGTCCACTTCCAGTAGCTTGTGACACCACAGATTTATTGATGTTAACGCAGGAGGAGATTAGGTAAAAACATCAGTTTGGGACCAACTCCATGAGCAAACCACAACTCAAAATTTACTGGGGACCCCGTGTCAGGCTGCAGGGAGCCTGTCCCCTTCCCAGCTGGTGACAGGGCCCCGTCCCTGCCCGGAAAGGTTGCGGGCGGAGTGCTGAGCATGGCCATGCTGGCTGTGGGCCCTGCCCCAGCCCATTGCTCGCTCCTCTGCGATGCTCTATGCCGGCAGCCACAAGCCGGCTGGGAGAGGCTGTGCCGGCTGGACTGCGAGCAAGTGCCATGTGTTGCTTCAGTCCCTGGTGCGTTCCCAGCGCCAGAGGCTGCGGGCAGCTCGCCCAGCCCGCCCGGCTGGTGCTGAGCTCCGGAGGGGGCACTGCTGTGGGCTGGGGCCAGCTACGGCAGCAGGGCACCCAATCTGGGCTGCTCCTGCAAGCAGCGGTGCGGCCGGAGCTGGGAGTAGGCAGCGTGCCACCTGTGCCCCTGCTCAGTATGCAGCAGAGCACATCCCCGGCACGGCCCCGCAGTGAGCCGGGAGGGCACGGGGGCTGCCGTGGTGCCCGGGAGCTGGGGCAGCCCAGCTTCCCTCCCCGCAGCGCGCAGAGGATGTGACACAACAGGACAGCGGCTCCTGACCCCATGCAGTGACCTTCCCCCCTCCGGAAGGGTCTGGCGGGGACCGAGCCCGCTTTGGCAGGGAGACGGGGTGAACGAGTGCGGGGTGGTGGGCTTTGACCCAACTTCTGCTTTGCTCCCCCCGGGCATGGCGGGGCTTTGCTGGGGAAGGGGTGGAGGGCTGGCTGCCCACGCTGGTGGCCGTGTGGCCAGGGCGGCCACAGCCCTCATTCCTCCGCTGCTGGGTACCGCTTTGTTGCTAGCTGGTGACATCACCCGAGAGCCCACCCCCTGCCTCTTATCCGTCTCTCCGTCTCGCTCACTTATTCACAGGCAGCGCTGGCAGGATCAGGGGCTGTGTGAGAGCCAGAGCTGGCGGCAGCAGCATGCGTGCGGCGTCTGAGGCTCAGGGCGCGAGAACCACGTAGGGTGCCCGCCAGAGCCTCCCACCTCGCCTGCCTCGGCTTCTCCCAGCAGAAACTTCACGGCTCCCTTGCGCACAGTCCAGGCTTCTCCGGGGAGGCTTGGCGCCGACAGCCGCATGCATGACACTCCGAAAAGGAGAGAAAATGACCATAAGTATCCAGGAGCACATGGCTATTGACGTCTGCCCCGGCCCCATCAAACCCATCAAGCAGATCTCCGACTACTTCCCCCGCTTCCCCCGCGGGCTCCCCGCCGCCGTCGGCCGCAGCAGCACCTTGCGCTCCGCCGTCAGCCAGCCCTCCGTCAGCCCCGCCGAGGCCCCCCGTGAAGAGGATGAGGATGTGGACCAGCTTTTCGGAGCGTATGGCACGACACCCACTGAGCAGCCAGCCAAGTGCCAAGCACCCGAGGAGGTGGTGGACCCCGAGGGCTACGAGTCCGACGACTGCAGTGAGTTCCTAAGTTTCTGTGGGAGTTTGACGGGTGCTGAGGGCAAGGGTGGGTCTTGGGACTGGTCCCCCATCTTGCTGCCCAAGCTGTGTGCCCTTCCCGGCTGCCGGCCATGCTGTCCATCCCTGGGATTCATTGCAGCAGTGACAAGCCCTTGGCTCTAGCCAGGGAGGCTGTCACAGCACCGCTCCGGCGCTGCCCCTTGGTGGAGGGAGGCCCTGGGAGTGTCCCTGCTGCAGCCAGGCTGGCCGCTGAACCCAAACTAGGGAAGTCTCCTAAGAGCCACCAGTTGCTGTGCTTTGCCATTGCGGTTGATACACTTTGCCTTGTCCCTGCTCGGCTCCTTGCCGCCGAAGGCTGCCACCTGGGCTCAGACCCTTTGGTTAATCCGTCTCGGTGGTGCAGCCTGCTCCAGCCACCCTGCTGATTAGCTGGCGATACGCTCCAGCATCGTCCAGCTCCAGATTGGGGGGATTTGTTCAGAATGGCATCTGCCCGGGAAATCTCTGCCCTCTCCCTCGGCAAACTCTGGCATGTCATTCCTCACCCTCCAGCTGCAGACAAAGCCCCTTATGAGGTATGAGACTGAGACCAGGAGTGGGGGGGCTTCTGAACAGAAGGCTGATCTGGTAGATGCAGGTGTTTGCAGTGAGGTTTAACCCCTCCTCACCCAAAACGTCCTTCCCACCCAGCTCGGTGGAGCTTGCAGGCTGCAAAGCAGCTGCTGTCTGGCTCTGCCAGCCACAGTGGCTGGGATAGGGTTGCTTTCCTTGAGGTCGGTTAAAACCCAAGGTCTCGATTCAGCCCAGCCTTTAGGGGTCAGATCCTGCGAGGGGCTGAGCGCAAAGTTTGAAGGTGGGAGATGCCGAGGAAGGGAGTCAGTGCTGCGGGGTGGTGCTGCGTGCTCATCCTGGGGGAAGGGGGAGGCTGAGCTCCCACAACGCTGAGCTGTTTACGGCCCAGCGCCGGGCAGGCGGTGGCTTTCCCTGTGCAAAATGTCACAGCCCTGCCTCAGCATGGCTCTCTCACTGCCGGGCGCTGGGCTGGCCTGGGATGCTGCCAGCTATGCCAGACCCTGGAGTGTGACCCCAGGGAGAGCTCCCTGAAGGGCTGTGCTTGCTGCAAAGCAGCACGGCCACCGCCGTGTCCCCCTCTGCCTGATGACCGCCAGCTACAGCGCTGGGAGAGGCTGGGGCTCTGGGTGCAACCCCCAAATTGACGCTCCCTCCTTTCCCGTCCCGGTGTTGGGGTCACGCTCTCTTTGGAGGAGGTGAGAGCCGCTGCGCTCCCGGGGAGAACATCTCCGCTAAGCCGTGTTTGTCCCAGCTGGGCAGTTAGCAGTGACTTTAACTGGATTTGGGTTATTTGCTGCTCTAATTATTAGATCATCTTTGCTCATCCCCGCAATAGAAATGGGAGCAACTGGGCTTCAGGGGCGGAGGTATGCGTGGGAGTCAAAGTGCATGGGGCTGTGTGGCACGGTGCTTTCACCAGGTGACTCCTGGGGAGATTGCCCAGGGCTCTGCCTTCTCCATTTAGCCCCGCCGGCGCTGCTGGAAGCGGCTCAGCTTGGTGCCGGGGGCCAGCGGGTGTTTGTGTCTGCCCGGCTGGTGTTAGGAAGAGTGTTTCTTGCAGCGTAACAGGTGTCAGGCAAACTGCTGAGGCTGTTTTGCCAGATGTGGTGGGTTTTCTGCTGGCAAAGGCACAGCAGTGCCAGGAGAAGAGCGGGGAGATGGAACTGCTGGTGTCACATCTCTGGGGACAGCACGGGATGGCCCCAGCTGCTCTCAGGACACTGGTTGGCATAAATGTGCAGGATGAGACTGTCACTCCTCCATGTTTAGCAGCCAGGTCGCAAAGCCAGATGAGGGCTTGCTGGCCCCATTTCCCAGGCAAGGAGCTGGGAGAGGATTTGTACAGCCTGACTTGAGCCATTGGCTACACTGGGGAGTGTCTTTCAGCTGCCCCATGTCCCTGGCGGGTGATTCAGGGCTGCTGCATTAATCACCTGCACTAAATTTCCCCTGGGGAACCTGTCTCTGCCTGTACAGCAGCAGAGCGTCGGGGGTTAGGTGGTGTCAGTTCCCTCCGGTGACGCAGGGGGTTCGGGGAGTTCACTAAGGTCTCTCGGGATGGTGGTGTTGGAGCCTGGGTGCAGCACCTGCGAATCAAGGACTTGCTGGGCTGGGGCACGACTCGCCTCGCTCGCCAAAAGACTGTGCTCCCAGCACAGTCCCTGGAGAGGTGCAGGGAGAGGGATTTTTGCAATGGCAGGATCTGCTGGGAGGAGGAGGAGAGGACGGCTCCTTCCTGTTTGTCCCACCTGCCTGTGGGTTTCCCTCCTCCAACACTGAAGCGATGGTGCTGGATGGCCGGGTGAGAGGAGCAGAGCTGCCCCGGCCTGGGAAGTGCAGCATTTGGCTGGGTTTCCCCCTACACTCGTTCCTGCACAGGGTCACTTCTCCAGCCTGGTGTTTCTGGGTTTCCAGTGGCACCAGGCTGATGGGTGATGAGGCCACGTTCCTCAGCCACCACAGCACTGCAGGGTGGCATCGGGCAGGGGCTGGACTGGAGCTGCCCTGCTGCAGCTCGCCTGGGCTGGCTCCCTGCACTGTATTTCTTAATCCTTTGCCGACTGGTGTTCCTGACCCCACCAGCAATCCTGGGAGGTGCCTGCGGAGCTGGCAGGAGCTCCCCTCCTCCAGACGGCCTCTCCCTGGGACGTGGGCAGCCCCAGAGCAGGGCAGCCCTGGGAAAAGCATCAGCGTCTGCTCCCATCCAAGCAGGGCGGCCTGACCCAGTGGTTTGGCATCCACGGGGAGCAAGGATGTGTGTGTGTGCACGCATGTATTTGGTGCTTTGGAAAACCAAGAATCCCAGGGCTGCAGGAGGCAGGTGGGATCCCTCCAGACATGGGCAGGGATCCGGCTGAGCTGCAGTAGGGTGGGAGGGGACCCACTGCCATGGGCAGATGGCACCAGTCACTGTGAGGCTGATGCAGAAGCTCCAGTTGATGTCTCTGAGGCACATGGGGCTGAGGCCAGTGGTCCGGGGCACTGCACTGCAGCCCTGCAGAGCCAGGGAGCGCAGTGCTCAGGGGAGCTGTGGAGGTGCCAATGAAAACAAGCGTGGTCCCTGCAGGGCAGCTGTAAGCAGCCTGTTGAATGCAGCGAGTGGCAGGGAGCAGGCAGGGCCGGGGAGCTGACAGAGCAGATAATGAGCGGAGATGTCGGGGCTGACCCTGGGAGCACTGGGAATCGCACAGAGCCAGCCTTTCCCATCAGACCCACCCGCAGCGCTGCTGTGAGGATTTACAGGGTCGTGGTCAGCACCCTCTGCCATCCTAGGGCGTTTGGGAGGCCCCTGGGAGAGGGTCTCGTCACTGCCCAATGCCGCCTCTGTCCTTGCTCTGCAGGGACACTCTGGGACCAGAGCCCAAGCTGTACCGAGCAGGACTCTTCCCACAGCGTGTTTGTCTCCAGCGGAGCTGCTGAGGAGGGGGAATGAGGTGGGAGAGGTGGGGAAATGCGTGTTTGGTGCAAACCCTGCAGAAGGGTGGTTTGGTGGTGTTGGACCAGCGCTAGCATCTGCTGTGATTTGGGGCTGGGAAGGGGGATATTCGCCCCTACTGCCTTGGGACACCCAGCTGTCACCTCATCTTTGGTTCCCCTGGCTGGTGCCCGGTGACAGCAGCAGTGCCCTGGCCCCAGGGGTCCCCAGCCACCAGGGATGCTTCCCATCCAGTCCGGCGGCACGCTGCCAGGGGAGCTTGGTTTGCAGGAAAAATAAGCAAATGCCAGCTAGGTGGCAATGTGCCACCTGCGAGGAGCTGGGTCTTGGCTTCCATCTCCCCTGATTCTAAGCACATCGATGCCCTGCGAGTGGCTGCGCTTTCCCCTCTGCAGCACCAGCGTGAATTTGTACCTGACAGATTTTTAAAGGTCTCTGAAGCCTCTGAAATCTCTGCACAAGCAGCACAGAGGTAGAAACACATGGTCCCTCTGAAGGAGCGCTGCTGTGGCTGCTCTCGCCAGGGGACAGCACTGGAGGGAGAGGCCATCCTCTTCTGTAATGTGCAAGCAAGTTTCTAGCCCTTGAAGAAATGCTCCGTTCCCCTGAGCTGCTGTTTGGCTTTGGAGTGAGGCAGTGGCCAGCGCTGGAATTTCCTCCCTCCTCTGTACGGGTTTGGCTCTGGGTTTTCAGATGGGGAGGCAGTCCGAGAGCAGGGGGTTGCAGCAGGAGCTGGCGTTCCTGGAAGAGCTGCCCTATACTGTTCCTGCCGGTGCTCCAGGGCTGTTTACATACGTACAAACCCAGCCAATTTTATAGTATGCCCAGCTTTATTCATGGGAGGAGCAGGCTCGTGAGCTTCTGAGCTGCAGCAGCATAAAAACAACTTCTTCAAACTACAGCTGAGAGGCCTGTCCTGGTGAACGGCTGCTCGTGACGCCTGCTGCAAGCAACACCACAGAAGTTATTTAGGAAGACTCTTATTTTGAGCAAAGAAGATAATTAGGCAGGCAAAGCCGTCATGCAGATATTAATTACTGGCTGCTTAAAGACGTAAAGAAGAATGAAGGTCTTAAGGGGTGCAGGGTTTGCAAGT
The DNA here is from genome assembly GCA_013398915.1 of Dromas ardeola. NCBI lineage: Eukaryota > Metazoa > Chordata > Aves > Charadriiformes > Dromadidae > Dromas > Dromas ardeola. The sequence goes on from VYZM01018316.1 coordinate 258,438, forward strand.
CACCTGGCAATGCTTTTGGCCAGACAAGAGGAGGCGGGAGAGACGGCAAGGAGAAATGTGCATTGAAACGATGAGGATATTTACTTCTGAAACGCAGCTCCTTAGCATATGCTGCCACTGCTATTTATAACCTTTGAATCGTCTTTTCAATCCAGATAAGGCCAAAAGAAGTATTTTTTACTCAGGAAACTAAACAAACCACAGCTGATTTCAGCAGAGCCCGGAGCATGGTTTTGCCAACTGTACCATGACCCAAGCTGCCTACGCCAAAGAAGTGTGTATAGGTACCAGGCGGTGTTGGACCCAAGGTTTAAGGGCACTGGGGAGCTTGCAGCCTTCCCAAGGGAGACACGAGGTGTTAACCAAGGTGACTTTGGATTAGCTCCTGTCTTGCAGGATACCTGGGTATCGGAAAGGTGCTGGCTTGGGGGGAGCTCTCACCCTCTCCTGCTGGCCGCCCGGTCAGTAGTCCGGGTGGAGGCTGTGCATCGGGTGCTGCTGGCCCTCCTCAGAGCCAAGGAGCCTTCAGCCCCTGGAGATGCTCGTTCCCAGGGGGTGGGGGTGGGCAGGGACACCCTGAAGTCCTGGAGATAAATGCAGGGCACCTGGTGAGGCCAGTCCGTGAGGGTGAGCAGGGTCTGCCCAAGCATCCCTGCTCCAGCAGTGATGGAGAGAGCATATGGGCTGTGGCCTCCAGCATCTCTGCTAATGAAGGAACTGCACAGCTGCTGGTTAACGAGGAACCCTCCGTCTGCCTGGCGCCCTCTCTCCCCAACAGCCTGGCCAGCCCTTCACCTTCCCCTGGTCCCTGCGTGCAGCAGGGGAGATGATACCCGGCTGGAGGAGGCATCCTCCCTGCCTCGCGGCGGCTCTGCCATCCTCATCCCTTCACTGACACCCCTCGCTCCAACGCGCTCAAATCCAAGGGGTTCCCAGATCTTTCATCTTTGTATTTAACACTGAAGGCAATTTTGGGGGGTTGTTAATTGCAATACTGTATTTCATTAAAGGGAGAGAGAGGGAGATATTTGAAGGCCATCTCTAAATTGAAATTGCTGAAAGCCTAATTGCTGCTGACATCAGGGACCATTTAGTGCTGTAAAACATAATTGCATCTCTGAACTGTTCTGAGCAGATAAGTGTTCCTCTGAACACTCCTCCTGGAGAAGACAGAAGAGCTGATGGGCATCCATCAACCAGCCTCCTGAAGAAGCAGCTCCCTGCTCTGGAGCTTGCCAGGGGCTGGCGCTGTGTCTCCGAAATGAAGAAATATCAATTGCTGTAGATTTTAAGTGAAAAAACCCAGGATGAAGCGGGGACCAGTTGCAAGAAAGAAAAGTTGTGCTTGTTCCTCACCCCTGGTCCTGTTGAACTCAACCACATCTATGGAGCTCCCGAGGAAGGAAGGTCTCTTGCCTGTGTGCTGTCTCTGGTCCGTGCTGGTTTTTTGTGTAGGACTGGGAACGTCCTTCCCTGCCTGCAGCAATGAACCGGAGTCCCATGATCCTGCCAACTGGCACCACATGGTCTGGGTGCCAGTGGGAATGTCTGTCCCAGCGTGGTGTGCTGCCCCTGGGACATGTCCCAAAACCTGCTACAGGACACCTTTTTCAGGGAGTAGCTCATGGTGATGCTGACCTTCTGAAGTGTCCCACCTGCCTTCATCACCTTCCCCAGCTGTTGCTGAAACCCGCTGTGATGCCTGTGGCTGTAGGTTCATGCCAGAGGTTAATGCTACCCTCAGATCTGGGGGCTTGCAGCCATCAGGGTCTCAGCACCTTGTGGGATCCATCCCTAACAGGCCACGCACCCTCTCCCTGTGGAGGCACGCAAGTCACCAGCAGCAGCCCAAGTGGGTCCATAGACCGGGGGCACGGCGGGTGCTGGGCAAGCTCGGCCCTGGCTGTGGGAAGCTGCTGGGACTGACGGTGCTGTTTTGCAGGGGTAACCCTGGGGCTTTTCCAGGGCTCTCCCCCATGTGTTGGTCCTTGAGCTGCCCCATCGTGTGCTGCTGGACTTGGACAAGGCGCTGCTGCACCCAGGGAGGCAGGAGCGCAGGCAGCCACCCGCCAAAGCGCTCTTCAGCAGCCCTGCTTGGAAATGGCAAGAAATAATTTCTGTTCCTCCTGAGGAGTCATTTACCGACATTTTACATAGGGCTGTAAGTGCACAGAATTACTTGCTGCCTTTCAGGACCTTTAAAATTATCTCCATTGCAGAGGAAAATTAAAGCAATGGAAGAATAGGGACCTATCTTTTATAGTGCATTAAAAAATACCCAGTCTGAAGGTTACTGAACCTGTGCTTTCTGTAAGGGAGAGCTAATCCAGACAATCCCCAGCAGTCTTTTTACTGCTCCACTCTGATCTCCCTGGCACAAAATCCATGAGCAGATTATCTTGGGAGCAGCAATGCTGATAAGCAGAGGGACTTAAGGCTTTTGGACTTCTTTTTAATTAGTTCTATAGTGAGGTTTTTTGTGCACACCTCAGTTTCACCCAGTGTAGAGCCTTGCTGGCCTTTCTAATGGCAGTTGCGATGCGAAAGCTTCCCTGACTTTGTAAGGTAAGGAGCACACTCAATCAGCGGTTCCCTCCTCCGTGGGCTGTGCTGAAACTCCTGGGTCTGTTCTGCAAGCGCTGGTGCCTCTTCCATGTCTTGAGCATCTTGTGGGCTGAGAAACTCTTCTCCCTGGGGTGTCCCAGGCCACCGAAGGGGTGGATCTGCCACCCTGCGTGGGCCAGGCAAGGGCATGTAGCCTGCAAGGACAGGGGCTGGATAAGGGAGCAGAGCACAGATTTATCACTGCGTTTTGCCTTTCATCCCGCAGGTATAAATAGAAGCTACTTCAGCCTCCCCGTCACCCTGGGCGCTGGTGGGAAATGTCAGCAATAAACAATTTCTGCCGACTCCACCAACAAGGGCGGTAGCGGCGCTGTGCCAGGACGCCGCACTGCCCGCGGGCTCCAGGCGCGCTCGCCATATCCTACAGCTAAGCCTGGAGACGCATCTGCCGGTTATGCTGGCCTCTAATAATTTTGTGGCCCACTGAATTAATCAAAACGCCCAAAGGTCAGTGGGAGAAGAGGCCGTATTCTTGTGCAAGTCAGATTTATTTTCCCTTTTAGAGCCTGTGTTAAATGCCAGGCCCTGGCTGGCACCTTCGCATCAATCTCTCCCAATTCTTGGAGAGGAAGGAGGGTCAGAACCTGCTAATGAGTTCAGCTCTCCTAATGGTTATTTTATCATTGGAGCAGAATAATCGTAATAATAATGATACATCCTGCCTGCTGTCTGGAGAGCGCAAAGCTGCCTTTGTAATGCCTGACAAAGACATTTATTTATATTTTTTATTTGCAGCCTGTGTGATTAGAGGGCAGCGTTTAGAATAGCCCAGTTGAGTTAAATACGTCTAGTAACAGTGCTTCGAGTCTAATTGCTGCCCTTTTCTTTTTTAGGCACTTGCTCCCCTAATTAAGAGCACAGTCGAGTTGCATCTCAGCTGTGAGGATGGGTGGGAGGAGGAAAGCAATCAAAGAAGGGTGATTCGGTCACTTTGTGGAGAGCCCTGTTCGGAGCCGGGTGCATCCCTGGGTGGCTGCTGCAACCCGGAGGCTTTGGGCCTGATCCTGCTGGCTGGAGATGGCAGGTCTCCCACAGCCAGGGCTGGATGTGCTGCCGGTGGTTTTGTAGGAGGGGCGAGAGCGGTGAGACCGGTGTCGGTGTTTTGGTGTTGGCTTGCCTGGCCGCTCACTCGGCGTGCTCCTTGCTCCAGGAGCGCAGGGCTGACTCTCCAGCTGGGCTGTGGTCCCGTGGGGGTGCGCACAGAGCTGTTGTGGGCTGCGGGGTGGCTCCCACCCTTGGATTCAGCTGGAGATCTCCTGCCATCTCCTCAGGCCCCCGAGCAACCCGGGGGCCAGTCGTGCCTGGGAGCGGCCAGACAGGGACGCAGGCAGCTTGAGCCTTGTCTCTGCCTTCCTTCATCGCTTTGCTGGATCCGTCTCCCAGGAGGTAACGGAGCCAGTGGGGCTGTGACCGTGCCACAGGCACTCTGCTCCTGCGGGAGATGTGTCCCCAGTATCTGCCACCCTGCTGGCTCCTGGCTCTGGCGGCAGCGCTCGCCCTCAGCTCCGTAGCGGCACCTTCGCTGCCAAACCCCAAGTTAGCCTGATCCCTTTTGTCATCTCCATACGGCCGCGTTTTTAAGCAATTAGCACAGCGTGTTCTGCTGATGTTTCCACATCCCTCTGCCGAAGGCAGACCCTTCCTTGGAAATCTCACCATCAGTGAAAAAAATCCTTGCATAGAGGAAAATCCCTCCGGGGCTGGAGCAGAACTGGGGAGGGAGCCTGGCAGGGCTGGGGGGAGCCACGCATCCCTGTCCGTGCCCTTCTGCCTGCTTGCAGCCCCGAGATGAATGGGAACTGCTCAAGGTTTGCTCATGAACCGCCAGTGCTGGGGAGCAGGACCTTAGTCTCCAGCTGCAAAACAAGCGTCTGCTGCTGTGTGACAACGCTTTTGGGTTTTGCCTGTCTTGCCGGAGCGGAACTCCCTGCTGCCCTCGCCCCTGGGGCAGGTTGCAGCACTGAGGGGACAGGAGGCTTTGTCAGTATTTCCTGGCTGAAATCTGTTTTCACGCCAAGCTTTTAATTTGTTTTATAAATTGCCAAATCCAGCAGGCTAAGCCGCAGGCCCCCTTCTGTGATAAAAATAAAATAACAGCTTGAACTTGGGAGGGCCGAGCGGTGGGGCTGGCAGGAAGCGGCTGATTAAAGGGCAGGTGGAAATGATGAGGCTCCGAAACCGGAGGCTTCATCTTCCGCTCTCAAGTGAAAAATGCAGATTTGCTGAGTTTTGCTGACTTGGCTTTCGCCCATGTGCCGTGGAGCCTCCTGCTACACCCGCCCCGGCGCGGCGAGCTGTGCTGGTACCCCAGGCTGGTGCTCTGACACTGCCGCGTGTGGCCCTGAGCTTCCCCTTGCCGAGCGCGGGCAGGGGACAGGCGGCCACCAGCACGCTGGGGCACTGCCGTGCTTTCCTCCTCCTTGCGCGATGTGGAGCGAGTTTGGCCAGTAATTGCTTAGGAAATGCCCTTTTGGGCCAAACCCAGAGATGACGCACAAGGTGTTGGAGGTTTGGCCTCACCCTGTATCACTTCCATCTTCCCTGGCAGGTAAACCCCACTGATTTATGACTTACCTAAACCGATAGCTAATGTGCCATGAAATTACTCCAGAACAAGGGGGTGTGGGGGGGTACATTATTCTGGCAGAACTCTCTCTGAATATTTTCTCTGCTTTGAAGGCGAGGTATTTGCTCCGGAGCAATGATTTTTATTTGCTAGCAGGCAAACCTGTAGCTCACTTGCGTTTGGGCTGGAAGATAGCTGTGAAATTGCAGCAGGAAGGTTTCAGTCCCCTGAATATCCACCGCCTCCCGGGGCGCCTTGCTGCAGAGGCTATTTACACTGGAAAAAAGCACCTTATTTCTGGCCCTAACGTTCATCTAACTTACCTCCGTCTAACTTACCTCCCAGGCAGCGAACCCTGCTTTGATATTAAGCAAAATTGTTCTGGTTTTTATTTGGGATTTTTTTTTTCCCCGCTCTGAACCTGCGTGCATGGTGGGAAGGTGCAGTTACCTTGGAAACAACGGTGGGATGCTGCACGGTGGCAGGGCAGCACTTGGGCAGACCCTTTTTGGGATGGTGGGCACAGAAAAGAGTGGGGTTTTGGGGTCTGGAAGTTCAAGGCTTGTGGCAGGTGAAGCTGTGCTAGAGGAGATGCTGCTCTGCATCTGGGCTTTGGTGGGCAAATCAGGAGAAGGTCAAATCATGGTTTTGGAAAGCACGTCTTTTTAAGTCTTTTCTTCCACTTTGGATTAGCGTGACTTGCTCAGATTGTCCAAAGGGAAAAAATTTCTCCAATCAAGTGTACTTCTGCTGCTGAGGCTCTTTTGGTTTGTTCTAGTGTCCTGCCCTTTCCCTGAGGTCCCATCCCAGGAGCTGCCCCGTTCCTGGGTTGCGGATACCGTAAGGGAGCACTGCTCTGCTTAAAAGCTGTTGGTGTTTTTCATTTTAACCATAAAAGTATTTCCATTCTCACTGGGTTTAATTTACAGTTTGCAGCCAAATTGGAGCTGGGAAGGGATCCCATTGGTGGCTCATTTGTTTGAAGGTGTCAGTATACAAATACGCATTCTGGGAATGCCAGCGGCGCTGCAGGGGGGAAGATGTGCCGGCAGCGGGTCTCGGCTGTATCCCAGCTGTGCCCGGATCTTCCTGGAGAAGAGCCTTCAGCTCCTGGGGGACGGGAAGCTGCTGGCTGCAGTGGGGCTGCTGATACATGGGAGCAACCTGTGTGAAAGCCCACAAAAGCAAATCCTCTGCGCTGGCTGCCGTGCCCGGGCAAGCTGCAGACATCCATCCCTCTCGCTTTTCTCCCAGGACTGTGCCAGCCCCGCCAGCCAAACGTGGGGGATGGCCACCAGTCTCCCAGCATGAAGCCATGTTTCATAACAGGGCTTACAGGAGGATGCTTTATGTTCTATAATGTCTGCAGCCATTTCTGTAGCATCTTCATCCACTCGTCTTATGCTTAGAGGGAGAAGAGGCAGTGTTTGCTGGGCCTCGTGGGTTAATAACATCTTTTCTCTTTTGCAGCCGCGCTGGGAACGCTGGATTTCAGCTTGCTCTATGATCAAGAAAACAACGCTCTCCACTGCACGATCAATAAAGCCAAGGTATGTCTCAGCGCCGGGTGAGGACCAGATGTGCCTGGAGCTGGCCGCCTTTGTCCTGCGTTATGGGGCCACCAGAGCCCTGCCAAAACCACGAGGCCACCCGGTTGCTACAGCTGTGCCAAGCCAATGCAGAGTGAGGGCAGTGTGTGGGGACAGAAGGGTGAACCTCCATGTCCGGGCTGCACTGGGGGCTCTGCTGTCCCCAGCTGCAGCCATTCCTTTGCCAGTCCCACTTTCATCCCGACACCCAGTGCTTCTGCCCTCTCCTTCCCCTCCATCCCTGCCTTTCAGGGTGTTTCCAGCGGGACGGAGATGGCTGCTTGTCCCTGTGACGAGATGGTCGCAGCTATTGATGCTTTTCAGAAGAGCACCCAACCCGATGTTGTTATTTACTTGACGCTGTGACCGGCTGTCAGTTTATAAATGGCTCTTTTAAATGCTGCTAATCATTGCCACAAAGTGCTCTGCCTCAGCGCCTTTGCAGTCTGTGTGATGGAAGCAATTAGGGTTTTTTTGCACATTTTGGAGCAGAAACAGATAACTGAGGTCCTGATTCTGCCTCCGGGCCTGTGGAAAGTGCTTCTGGGCACTGCCCAGCTCCCCTCTGCTTCACCCGGCATGAGGTCCAGAGCAGCAAGGGCTCCAGGTCAACACAGCGGGGCCCCGATAGTGGTGGGTTAGTGGAAGAAGACCTAAGTCCCTGTAGGTCTTGGGAAGGGGTAGCGCTTTTACAGAAGACGGGAGAAACTGCAGGAGAACAGGCTGTGAGCTGAGCCCCCCAGAGGATCAGCCTACACCATTTGCCTTCAGAGGATGCTCCTCTCCCCTCCAGCTGCAACTGGCTTGTTTGCAGCCCCCACCGCGGAGCCCGCTGTGCTGGGTACTGGTGCTGAGCTGGGTGCTGAGTACACATATCCCCACCCCAGGGTTCTCCCCGTCTGGAACAGGGCCTCAGGCATGAAAGCTTGGCTTTGGGGCTGAGCGTGGAGGCATCTGCCCCAGCAGACCTGGAGCTGCTCCTGGCCGGGGGACAAGTGCAGCTTCCGTGGCTCCCTGGGCAGAGATGAGGCAGCTGGTGGGTTTTGCTTACCTCCCCGCCACCCCCCTGCCTGTTGCCAGTGAATTCACCGGCAGCCTCTGGGTCAGGCTTCCCTTGGTGCGCTCGGGAGCGGTGCCAAGGAGGAGATTTCTAATTGGGTTTGCAGTGGGTGGAAGACAGGGAGGAAGGAGAGCCGCAAGCGGCAAGTGATAGCTCTAACAGCAGCGAGAGCAAAGGCAGGGCTGATGAAGGAGAGTCCTGGTCCCCACTGTGCCCACCTGCCTGTACGGGAATAGCGGTTGCTGATCCCATCCCACGGGATTGGGGCACCATGCGGTGCCGGCATCGCCCTTGCTCACGGGGTGGGCAGACCCCCCTTCGCCGCTCTGACATTCAAGCGTTCGAGTCCTGTTCATTTCCATTCTGCTCTCATTCTCCCATTTTTCTCTTTTATTTACATTGCCATCTGCTCGCTCTCATTTCATCTCTCGCCTGGGGAAAGCTGCCAAAACTTGACTACAAAAAGGTAAGGGCCAGGACCCCGGCTGCCGTTGGTGGGAGCCGGCATTGGCTGTGTAGACGATAGAAGTAGTGCTGTAGAGGAGGTGACACGGTGGCCAGGGACCGCCGGGGCCACACACACGAGCCACAGTGTGGTGCTGGGACGTGCACTGCCCTTGGACCTGGGCTGGGGCTGCTTTGCCGGTGTCTTGGGGACAATGTCTCAGGCCCCCAAGGAAGGTGCCCGCAGCACATGTCCCACCTCCAGCAGCTCCTGGAGCCTCAGTTGCTGCCAGCAGCTGTTAAAACCTGGACTATTTCATCCCTGCGATAAGTGTTTTTCTTTCTCCCTTCGCCAACACCCCCAAACAACCCTCTCTCTCACTTACGATCTTTTTTGCTTCTCTCTGTTTATTTTAACCTTCGGCAGTTTCGTGGTGATGTCCCTCATGAGTCCCGTTATCGGCTCCTGGGGAGTGGGAAGAGGGTTAGTGGGCTCTTGGAGGCACCGGTGACAGCGTAAATCCAATCAGTCGTGCTCCGCCACCAATTTTCTGCTCTGCAGCCATCAGCTGCTGTATTGTGCAGGAGGTCGGGATCACCGCTCCGTGCGGGGGGTTTGCCCTGGTGCCGGCTGCCTGGGGACATCTGAGGTGTTTCTTGGTGTACATTCACAGCAGGATCCGTGAGGTGCTGGGTGTTTCCAGACCATCAGGACAAGTTTGGATCCCAAGTTTGGATGGAAGTGGAATAGGGAATGAAAGGAGTCTTGCCTTGTGGGGGGTATGGGTGTGGAAGCTGGTAGCTGCGGGGCTATCCCCAGGCTGTGTGGTTACACCAGGAGCGAGGTACTTGCTGCCTCAGTTTCCCTAATAGATTCCCCACAGATCTGCCCTGCCATCAGGCACTTTGTGCCAACAGATGGATATCTGGAAACTGATTTTGAAGGCAGCAAGCGCCTGGCATCTCTGCAGGCTCTGGCCAGGGAAGTGAGAGTCCTGGTTCCTCCTGGAGATGAATGGATTGAGTGCGGGGCTGCCTTTGCACCACATCTGGATTGTGAAACGTGTCCTGATTCTGCAGGACAAGGGAAGACCACAGCACGCTCAAGGAGCATCCATCTCCAGCCTTAGCCTCTTAGGACAGTCCTACGTTTTGGCATTGCCTTTAGCGTGTGCAACTGGGGTACGGTCTCGGCCGGTGGGACAGCCACCACACCTCTCCCCATGCCACCAGTGCTGGCACCGGGTTGTCACTCCTGTTGCGCTGGCATGAGCCCCAGGCAACTGCCAGGGTGTGGGGGTGCTGCACTGTGGGGCTGAGGCAGATGCTGTCCTAGGGTATTGTGGCACCGAGGAGGCAAGGACCAAGAAACCCCATCACTCCCCAGCTGGAGCCGGGCTGCGGTGGTGTGCCCAGTGTTCTTGCCGCCTCTCCCTGGCCGGCAGAAAGCTCAGGGCCCTGCGCAGGCAGGAGCGGGCAGGCTGCCAGCGGCCGCGTCGTGTTAATGGCTTTCAGTCTTGGCAGCAGCCCTGCCCGTACCCTGCCTTTCACGCTTCAGGCGCGGCTGAATTCAGGCACGTTGCAGCTCGGCTCGGATTGATGGGAGAATAAATCAGGGAGGTGTGGGAGCCTGTTTCTGGACTGCAGGAGCGTGACAGGCTGGCAGGAGGGCTTTCCCCTTGCTGCCTGCTGCCGTGCACGAGCGCCAGGCGCGCTCCTGGGGTTATGTTGATCTGTACTCTCATGTGTGGGAAACAGCCAGGATGTGCTGGGCATCACCCTCTCCTAAAAAATGCGATAGAAAAGGATACGATTAACGTGCAGGTGCCAGGGTCTGTGCCCTGGCATGCGGTGTTATGGCTTGGGTGAGGGTCTCATTTTCTGCTCAGTCCTACAAAGCCCAAGCTGCTGCATGGAGCAAGATAATAATCTGCTGTGGGGGGATCTATAGGGGTGGGAGACAGTGCAGAAACTATGGCGCTGTGCTGGGCTGTAGCTCTGTTTGTCTTCTGCTTTCGGGAGGGAGAGGGCCTCAGGTGGCTGTACAGGCAGCGGTGCAGGCAGCGGTGCAGGCAGCGGTGCAGGCAACAGNTATGGCGCTGTGCTGGGCTGTAGCTCTGTTTGTCTTCTGCTTTCGGGAGGGAGAGGGCCTCAGGTGGCTGTACAGGCAGCGGTGCAGGCAGCGGTGCAGGCAACAGCTCCCTGGCCCCAGGCAGGCCACGCAGGGCAGACGTTGCCCGTGCAAGCATACCTCGGCTGCTCTCCCTGCGCTGCTGGCTGCAGCTGCAGCTAGAAAACACCAAGGAGTTTCCACCCTGCCGAGCATTTGGATGCTCCCCCCACTTCCAACCGAAGCCGAGTGCTGGAGGTCTGCACTCAGCATTACTTATGGATTGACTCATAAAACATTTATCACTGCAGGGAAATTCCCATCCTGAAGCTGTGTGTCTTCCTCTGGGCTGGCAGGGTGGAAGCATAGAGTTTGCCCCATTTTGGAATGGGATGCCTTGGCCTGGGAAGAGGTGTCCAGACTCGTTTTTGGGAAGCGGGGAGCCTGCTCACTGGGCAGGCAGCTCGTCGTGGGGCGAATGATGGAACAAATCTGTCTCCTGTGATTTCTGTATGCCTCTAGCATGGCGTTAATCGGCAGCCCGATTAGCCCGACTCGTAATTAAATCCTATTGATTAGCTAAATGTCACTGGCACGGAGAGCAGCTGGCAGCGGCTAGGATGCAGCGAGGCTGCTGGTCTCTGTAGGATTGCAGCAGGGATGTTGGTGTTGGGTAGAGGAAGGGAAAAGATGAAACTCAGTCTCAGCTCCATCGCCCATGCTGTGATGCACAGCACCGTAAATTGGTCCTGGCAGGAGGACCGGTTGGAGCCAGGGCTGCGCTGGCTGAAGCCAATGGGAGACTCTGCCCCCGTGTACGAGCCCTGTGGTCCTCCTCTGCCTCTCGGCTCAGCTTTAGGCTGGAGGTCCCTCCGTGCAGGGGAAGCGCCGGTCACCCTGTGTGTCCCTGGGAGGAGTGAGCTCCCACAGGAGCACCTTTGCGGGGCAGAGTCATCGGGGCTGCTGTCATCTTAAATTCAGCCCTGAGCCAAACTCGTATCGAGTGACGTGGGAGGGAGGTAGACATGACATTAGGAGCCATTTTCCAGGCTCCTGTCACTCCATCTTCCATAGCACATCTATTAAAAAAGCTTTTAATAGCCTCCTCAGAAGGTAATTTAATTGAACTGAATTGATGGGTGAATTACAGAGCTGCCTGTCTTTCTCCATCCATTTTCATGGGAATTTGCTTGCTTGCTTCTGATCTCATTTGCCGCACAGCATCGGGCAGGTGGGTCACCTCCGCCATAGAGGCTGTGGGGACCTTTCGCTTTGCTGAGCTGAGAGCAGGTTGTGTGCCTGGCCGGGTCCCCTCTGGAGCCTGGGGACCAACCCAGCCCCTTGCTGCCCCTTCTGCCCACAGAACCGCAGCCGATACCACCACCTTCCTCCCGTCCTCCGTATCTGCTGCCTTCCTCTTCCGTTGGGCCAGGGACATCACCCGAGAGGCACTGCAGTTAAAGCAGAGCCGTTTAGCCTGTGTTCACTACTGATATTTTTATCCTTTTGGCTCTGCTTTAGAAGCAAAATCCTCTTTGCCGGGCACCATTTGGTCTCCTTTGCCCCAGGGCCGCATGCTCGTCTCCAAAGCAGAGCCCTCACCAAGGTCAAGAGCAGCTCAGACCCTCGACCGAGTGGTGCAAATCAGGGAGGGGTGGGACGGGGGCATCCCGAGGGGCTGCCTTGGTGCTGGGTGCGTTATTTCATACATGTAAAGTATGGAAGCTATTTTCCCCAGCATTTCCCTCATTGATTTGCCCAAACCCAGGCCTCGATTGTTACATTTTTTCATTGCACCCAGCCTTTCCACCAGCAGCCCGTAGGAATGCTTTCCTGCCAGGTGGATCCCTGGCAGCTACACACACTCATTAATCCCGGGCACCGAATACTCTGCTCATCACATCACACAAAGGGCATGACGAGTCTTTAGCATCACCCAGTCTGGTTTCCATGCCCGGGTTGGAGCCGGGGTTTGATGGGTACCTCTGCAGAGAAACCCTCCTCTGATCCAGGCGGAGGATTGCCTTCAGGCAGCCTAGAAATAACTCCTGCAGGCATCCCGCAGCCAGGCTGGAAATCATCCAAGGATTTTCATGGTGTAGCCATTATCATTTCTACTTAGGACTGGTAAAAATTAGGCTCCATTTTTCATGCTCCTGTGCTGCTTGCCTACCCCGTGGAGTTTGTTTCCATGCAGTCTGTGCAGTTACGGCTTTGGGCTGGGTTTGTGCATCACCCTTGGATAATTTTCAGCCCGCTGGTTGTTTAGAAGAAGAACAGGTTTGTCTCCTCCCTCTGCCCGCAGCAGGATCAACTCCAGAGCATCACTATAACAAATGTGATCCATATCATCCTTTAAGAGCTGTGAGGGTCTCGTAGAAAATCCATCAAGAATGGCTGCAGCAAGTGTTTCCTTGCGTTTGTGGTCCAGTACCCCCCGATTTCCCTGCAAACGCCACGGCAGTTGGCTGGCGACAGCCTCCCGCTGCCCTGAAAGCTGTTCTTCCTTCAGCTGTGCCTTAATAACGAAGAGTAGGTAGGTGCTATCACACCCTCTGGGAGCGCTTAAAAGTAACACCACAACAGCAGAGGTGTATGTTTGCTCATAAGCAATTATTAAATGACAAAACCCTGTAATTTTAAACCTTGAAAATCACTGCACTGATTTACTTAACCCCCAAATTAATTGTGATCAGGGTGTCAGAATCAGCTGCTGGAAGAGCGGAGAGGTGCTTTGCGGCCGATGCCAAGTGTGGATGAGAAGCCTTCCTGCAGCTCCTCCTCGGCACAAACCACAGACGGCGTTTGAACACTGAGCGCGCTCAGCTTTTGCTGCACAGCCCGGATCCTGCACCAACCATACTCTCCTCCTTCCCCAGTCCTGGCGAAACTGTGCAATTAATCCATGGACCGACGACATCCCAGGGAAACAGGCATCAGTAGATGGGCTCAGCAAAGCCACCCTGCCTGCCCAGCATCTCGTTGTCCTAACTCCTGCTTTTTGCTGTTTCCTCTCCAGGGCCTGAAGCCAATGGACCATAATGGTTTGGCTGATCCATACGTCAAATTGCACTTGCTTCCCGGAGCCAGTAAGGTGAGACGCCATTTTGCTTCTCCTTCCCTTCCTGGGGCTGCACCTTTCCCTTTGAAACCAGCCCCGGCAGGTTCCCGGGGGAGCAGCTGTTCACCAGGGGCTGCTGGCTGCTGCAGCCAGACCTTGAGTCCCCTGCCCGGCTTTCACTCAGGTGAGCAGGACAGAGTGGCAGCAGGAGGTAGGTATTGGGGCTAAAAACATCCTTGCAGGGGTAGCAAGTGCCTTTTGGATAAACCACTGCCCGGGAGCCGGGTGCCAGCCCTGACTCCCTGCCCGTGGGAGCAGGGGGTGCAAATGCTGCACTCCAGAAGCCCCGGGGAAGCACCGAGTGAAATGATCTGGAGCTATAAACAAACCAGCTCTTTTTTTTTTTTTTCTCCTTTTTCTTTTGCATTTAAAACCCCTCAGATCATAATAAAGCAGAGTATAAATCGTAAGGGAAATATTTCCTTCTACTTAGGTTCAGTGCTTGCTGGAGAGAAGAGTAATTAAAGATATTGATGTGTAGTGAGAGCTTAGTGTAACTGATGGGGATGTTGAATTTAAATGCTAAATGTATGTGTTATGAATATTAATTGCACTCTTATTTTACACTAAAGGGAAGACCTTTTTGGGGGAGGTATATTTACTTGTTACGGTTCGGTTGAATTAATTCATAATGTTCAGGGCGGTAGAGGGAGTTTTTAACCACATTTCAAGTTCTGCTGGAAATAGGAGAGCCAGGAGCGCTTTCATCAGCGATATTATCTGTCATTTCCATGTTTTGCAAATGCATTGATTAGCATTTCTGCTGGAGGTGATGGAGACCAGAGAGGCGGGAGGGAAGCTCTGAGCCGAGGGTAGCGCAGGAGCTGCAGACTGCACAAGGCAGGAGCTGCTGCGGGGGACCGTCTCCTTGTCCCCGCGTCCCTCTGCCTCTGCGGTTCCTCTGTCTCCGTGCCTTGTTTCCAAATGGCACTGCACGAATCTGCTCTGGGAGAGGTGAGCAGAGGTAGGGGGATTGCGGATGTGTCCTGGGCGGGGTGTTTCTGCACGATTGTTCCGACAGCAGGATGATCCCCAAGTCCCTCGGGTGTTTTTGCCCCAGTCTTGGCTCTCAGGCACCTGTGGCAGAGCCGTGGGAAGCAGGCTGGGATTCGTTCGCCCCACGCAGAGGTTTCCACGTGAGCTGGTTACTCACTGCTGAGTAGTTCCAGATGGGAGAAGGGATCGACTCGGCAAGGCTGGTGCCCGGGAGCCACAGCACTGGCTGCCCCTGCGCAGCCCGGCCAGTGCCTTCTCCTCCTGCGCTGCAAACAAACTCCTGCCTGAGTGACGTGGAAAACAATTGGCATTGCAGGGCTTTAGATGCTGCTGCTTAATTGAGTCCCTGCCCCTGCATCCCGGTCAGCTCCTGGAGCATCACGCCTTGCTCCGGGGATATCCTCCTGCTAACCTGGCGCTCAGCGTTTCGCAGCTCCTCGCCCAGCCTCCGCAGCACTGCACGGGGCCCAGGTTTATTTCAGAGGCAGAAATGGCTTTGGGAAGCTAAATGAAAACGCAGCACAAAATACAGAGGCTTTCTCTATCTCTGAGCGATCGCACCCAGAGCAAGCAGCTGCTTTGCAGAAAGCACTTGGGAGTGAGATGCTGCGCCATGGTCCCTCGATGGCTCCGCTGCACCAGCAGCTCCTCCGGCCAGTGGCTGTGTCGAGTTGATCTGGAAGAGGTTGTGCGTTTGGGGTGGTTTTGGTGGGGAAAGGACATGCCCACAAGGTGACCCTCTCTTAGGTGCAAGCACAAGCTCTTTTCTTCACCCTGTGCTTCACATCCCGCTTGCCTCTAGCTCAGGGCTGGTGAACCAAAGATGGGGAAGGTAGCAGCTTCCCATAAAGGCGCATGAGACAACTTTGATATATTGATTTCCTGAGAGTTCCTTAAACCTAGTGGTGGCTGTGGCAGGGGTTAAACTTTCTGACTTTACACCTAATTAGAGGGAAAATTGCCCCTCTGTCAGGCTGTCCCAGGCTGGGGGGTTGATGGAGAAGCCCCATCTGAAGCCTGCAGCCCTTTGCTTCTGCTCTCCCTTTGTCCCCAACAGAAACGGGTGAGAAGGTTAATGTCCCCTGACCTGGGGGGTGGGTGTGTGCTAGGATGCCCCATCCATGCAGAGGACAGAAGTGGCTACGAAAGCCCCGCTGTCCCTGTCCTCCTGGTCTGCAGAGCTGTGGCTCTGGAAAGAGTTGCCAGTGCTAACAAAATGCATATCAAGGAAGTTATTTTGAGTCAGGCAGGAACAGGAGCTGTGCTGGGAGCGGGAATGCAAATAAACAGCCAGAACAGCAAATTGGTATCTTTTAATGAACCTGAAAAGACATTTTTTCCCTCTCGCTCACTCTCCTGCTGCATAAATGAAATCCCCATCCTCTCGCTGCACTCTGCCAAGGTTCCCATTTTGCTGGCTGTTTCCAGGATGCGGGGTTGGATTGCTTTGCAAATCAGCCAGTGAATCGCTGTGTCCCTGCCCCTCTGCTTATCGCTGCGGCCGGGGTGGATTTGGGCCACCCTGTCGAGGACCAGCCGGGTTATGGTGCTGGGGCAGAAGGGCGACAGCATCCATTGCCCCTTCATCTCCAAACTGGGCTTCCTTTTCTCTCCCCTCCCTGCCCATCAGTGCCCGAACGATCGCCTGGGGCCGGGTCCCACTCACTGCCGCCTCCTTTGCTTTTCCAGGCGAATAAGCTGAGAACCAAAACACTGCGCAACACGCTGAACCCCACCTGGAACGAGACGCTCACCTACTACGGCATCACTGACGAGGACATGATCCGCAAGACCCTACGGTAGGACACCAGGAGAGGAACAGGGTGCTGAGCCCGGCATCGGGGTGGGGGACGCGTGTCCCTTCCCGTCCCTTCCCATCCCTTCAGGGCCACCCCAGGCATCTCTCCCCATCCCAGTGATGTTTTCCCAGGGGGCTCACAGGGACCCAGCCCCACAGGATGGTCCCGGTGGCAGCTCACAGCAGAGTTATTACCCACCAAAACCTATAATGTGCATGCGTGCCCTGCACACATCCATCACGCCCACGGTGACTGACGCTTGATTTACAGGGAGCCTGGGCTGGAATAGCCAGTGAGGAGCGTGGTCCTGCTTTGTCGTTAACTTCATAACTCACTCGCTGGGCTCCTGCCTGCAGAGATGCTGTTATTTGGGTTTAACTTCTTCATGTCCAGCTCTCAAGGGCATCTGTTAAGGCTTTGCGGTCATGTCTTGCTGAGAAAATCTCACCAGGAAAGCTCTGGGCCCCTTTCGAGGCTGTGATTTTTGGAAGAGAGCTGGAGGCATCTGCGAATTATTGTCAAACTAAACGAAGAGCGTTTGTATGTATTTATTCTATTCTCTTGGTTTGGTTCAATCTCTGCATATTCAGCATCCCCTGGCAGCATCTCCCAGGGGCTGGGAGATGTTGTGTGTGGCCGGAGGTGGGCAGGGGCAGCATGGTGGGCCGTGCGGGTTTGGAAGTGCTGCTGTGCGGGGTCAGACCCCTGCGAATACAAACGTTTTCATGTCTTGGTCACCATCCCACCTGGGTGAGGGCAGGGGCTGACCCGGAGCCCACGGACAGATCCTTCCCGGGCAGGGTGCTGGGCAGCCTCAGCCACTCCATCACCGCTCTGATCTGGGACTGATGTGCAGGAGGATTTGCTGTAAGATCTGCTGTCAAACAAAGGAGGATTTTGCATCCTACTCCGAGGACTCAGGGCTTTGTGAGCTCCGTGGCTAGAATCTGACCTTCCTTATTTGCAGGCACCCTGGGAGTTTATTATTTTCCCCATGACGAGAGAGCAAAGCTGCCTTATAAAAGGTCCTGCTCAGAGGTGAATTTGGGCAGAGCCCACCTGTTGTCTGCAATGTGCATAGAGATGAGAAATTTAGTGCCGCAGATTATTTCACATGGAAAATATTAGTCATGCTGAAAGTACTGCAGGCTTGTTGGGCTGGAAAGCCTCTGGTTTATTATTATTATTGGTGGGTATTTTTTTTTTTTTTTCACTCTGGGCTTTGAAGTTTTCAGCCTCTTTCAAGCGTGGAAATTGGTTTGTAGGGTGATGTTCAGCTGAGTTGTTTGCTGAAATGCGCCAGGGAGCAGAAGGGCTTGACCCCCACCTTTTTGGGGCCCTGGTAGCTGCTCCTCCCCGGGGAAAGGCTACACTCCCCCGCTCCGGGAGGCAGCAGGGATGCTCGATGGCAGGGGGGACACACAGAAACATGTATGTGGGCTGGGCTGGATTTGCCCTTCTCCCCGCAGAAATCCCTCATTAGCATGTCGCCGCTCCTGCCTGCCAGCCCGGGCGCTGCAGGTGCTTCGTGGGGAGCCGAGTGTGGCCACGGGCTCCTGCAGGGCTCAGCACACGGGGTTCCTTGTGCCCCCTCCAAAGCTAAATGCCCTGCACGGACCCTGTACCCAGGGTGATGTACGGGGACCCCTCGCTCCGTGGGGAGATGCGGCTGAACGGAGACAGCGTTTCTGTCTTGGGAGCTCCACGGGGAGCTCAGGAGATTGCTGGCAAGGTCGGTTAATGGCCAATTACACAAAGTAGCTTCAAAGGGCACCTTTCCAGGGAGGCGAGGGAAGACTCGGGCTCACCTGCGGTGTGGTAACCCTGTGCGAGTTCCCAGCCCGGCGCTCTGCTGGGGTGAAACTCTCTGCGAAGCCTCCTCTGCTCATGCAGGGGCAGCGTCCCTGGGGTTTGGCACCTCCTCATGCCATCAGAGCCATCCACCTCGCACCTTCGCGCCTGTCGGAGCTGCCTCTTCGCGGGGAGGTTCCCAGGCTGGGGCACACTGGGCTCTCCAGCGCTCTGCAGGAGCACCGCACTTCGCAGCTGAGGTTTGCTTGCCGGCAGCCAGCCCTGGTGAATTAGGTGATAATTAAGGATCAAAATCCTCTCCACATGGAGAGGAATATCCAAGCGCAATTCTGACTCGTTGGCATTTTCAGCTAGCCGCTGAGGTTTGCTGGAGCGTGTCCCCAGGGAGATGGTGAGCCCCGTAGTGACATTGCCCCGAGGGTGGCCAGTGTCTGGGAGCGCCGTGGGGGCCACGCAAATCCCCACCTCAGCTCCAAGCATAGTGCTGGGGGCTGGCACTGCATCCAGATGGAGCAGGCTCTGTCCTGCAGGATTTAGCACAGCATGGCAGTGCTGGAGCCCCCAGCCCCGCCGCCACTAATGAGGCGCAAGGTTTGGGCACCTCATCAGCACCCGTCCCTGGGTGCTGGCGGGCAGGACCAGCCTTTTCCTGCATGGGGTGCTATTTCCCATGACGAGCTTCAGCCACAGAAATGGTCATGGCAGCAGCAGGGCCCAGCCTGCCCTCGGGCGCTGCTCAGCTGCTCTGCCCAACGGGTTTGGCAGAATTTCAGGTGGGAACTCAAACTCTTGCCTATGGCCCAGGGAATTCCTCTGCTAAAACAAAGCTTCTGAGCGCCGTGGCTCCATTTCTTATCTTGCATGGGGGGTCAGAGCCTAAAATTCAAGTGCTCTTCATTTTCCTTAAGAGAAATTCCCCGGACCTCTTTTTTCTCTTCTCCATCTTCGCAGATAAAGATATTGTCAAAGGAGATTTTATTTATCTTGAGGCAGGTTTAGATGAGATGATAAGATGAGATGGTCTTGCAAAGCAGCCATAAGGTAGAAAAATCCATCTTTTATTTTAATTCCTTGCTTGGATTTTCTTCTTTTCAAACACTGGCTATTTAATCGAATAGAAGGATGCAAGGCTGGGAAATGTTGCACCTCCTCATTTAAATACCCACTGAACTGTGTCCTTGCTGCCCGGCTGGGGAGGTTTACTTTATATGAGAAGGGATGGATGGGCTGGGGTCTCTGGCTGCTGGGGCTCACCAAGGATTTTTTATTTTGGTGTGGGTTGAGCTGTTTCTCCTCTATGAGCCTCTCCGTAACACCAGTGGCAATGGTCCTTCACCCTCCCAGTGCCACTTCCCGCAGGAAGCATCTCCTGTGCCATGTATTGTCCTGCCTTCAGTGCTTCGCTTTGCTCACCCATCATCTCTGCAAAATATCTTCTTCTCCGCCAGGAAAAAGCGACTTCAAAGCTGCGGGGACGCTGGCTTTCCTTGCGCTAATCAGGCAAGGCTCCTGCAAGGCAGCTGTTGGCAGTTTAAAGAGCATGAGTGATGCTCCCCTCGGTCTGGGAGGTGATCGTTCCTCGGGTGCCTCCTTGGTGCTGAGATTCACGGAGGGGCAGGGAACGCGATTGCAAAGTCTCTTTAATGTAAAAATAACGGCAGAGATCAAAGCTGCCGCCAGCCTTCGCCTCCCTGCTGCCTGGAGAGCGTGTGATGCAGCGGAAAAGCTGGAAAAGCACACAAAAATCTTCCCTGCCCACCTGGACTCTTGGTGAGACGTGTCCAGCATGGTGGGTTGGTGTTGGCACAGGGCACTCTACTGGTGCCTGCAGCCCTCCTGGGGAGACAAGTGGCATTTACGTCGTCGCAGGGGCCAGAGTAGGGGCATCCTCTGTCTCCTGGAGAGCGGAGTAATGGGCCCCCTGCTGCCTGAGCCCCCCAGCCCCACACTGTGCCCCGACAGGCGGCTCCTCATCCCCACGTGGCCTTGTCCGAGCTGGTCGAGTGACTTTGCTGTGACGGACCCAAGCCCTGGGAGCTGTCGGTGTTTTCACGTCCTCAAGCAGGGCCACCCCCAAGGGAGGAGGAGAGGTGAAGGCAGCCCAGCTAATTGCGCTGGCAAGAAGGATTTTGTTAATGAATCAACCCCCTCAAAAAACACCAGATACTTCAGATTTCATGAAATGCAGCAGGTGGGAGGATCTTGAAAGGTCTCATCCATTCATTGAATTAAATATCCTTGAGTCTAGCCCAGGGCTTAACGGCAATGAAACCACCCACCATCCTGAGAGAAGGCAGATTGAGCCGCTCGAAAGCCGCTGGGCTTGGGGTAAGTTCCCTGCCAGCGCCTGGGGTAAATCCCACCCTGCAGTCCCCGTCTGCGGGCACCGCTGCTCCCCGTCTGCGGGCTGAGCGTGGCCGTGCCGCAGCAGCTCGGCTGCCGTCTCCGGTGGTGGGAAGCCGGAGGACATGATGGGGGGAGGCAGAGAAATGCTGCAGGGGAAATTGGAATAAGCAGAATACAATCGCCTACATTTAAATAGTACATGTAATATGCAATAAATAGATTGTATTCATAATAAATATCAGAGCTAGCCAGATATTGGATACAATTATTCATATCCAGATATATTGGCGAAGTGATGCATTATTCATATGATACTCAGCTAGCCCACGAATGCCAGGAATTCTTTGTTTAATCATGTGTTTGACAAACATCATGACTCATTAAATATATTATTCAGAAAATAGTATTTGATCAGGTCTAATAGGCGTACTGCAGGCACTTAGAGATTTGGGGTCCCAAATTGCTTTACTCCAGAAGCACTGAATGAGGTTTGCTCCGGCCCTGCAGGCACACTCATAATTTTGTCTAACTTTTACTGTGTTTTCTGTGCTCAGACTTCGAGGCATTTGGTGATGGAGCTGAGCACTGAATCCTCCTTTTGGTTTTAGAAGAGCTGGACAGTCCCAGGAAGCCGCCTTTTTCTGTTTTCTCTCCTTGCCAGGTGTTGTGTGTCCTTAAGCCAAGCAGGCATCACCTGTGCGTCCGCTCCTCCATCGAGAGCCTCCCAAGTTGCTATAGGGACCATAAGGGATCTTAGGTATAGGAGATGCATCTTCAGGCTTCGCTGCCTATTACGTGCATGTGCGTTGTGGAAAAGGGTCCTTGTTGACCCCCGTTCTCTCCTTTCCACGATGGGGAAGAGGCCAGAGGAATGTGTGTGCGAGCAGAAGACATGAGTCAGCGGAGCGGGGTTGCTTGAGCTGTGCGGTGAGTCAGGACTGTAACCCAGGAGCCCGGGCTGAGTAGGAGGGAGAGTAAGTTTAATGAGCAGTGATTGCTCACTTGCTGCTTCGTTTTCTTCCAAGGTGGTTTTCACAGCCCTTAACTTAAAGATCAGGACCCCTCAGTGGAAGTTGTCAAATCAAAAGCTGAGCTCGAGGGATTGGGTTTAATAAAGAGAGACGAGGGAGGGGTGATGCTGGAGTAAAGGGCTCGGGGTGGCAGGTGAATGTGGCTGCCAGAGGCGGCTCTTGCTGTTTGTCATGGAGCTGATTTTCTAACCCAAGGCATAAAAATTCCATCACATCGATTTCTTGTAATAAAAATTCAAGCTGGTGTAATTGCATTACGCCTGTTTCCAAGGGGAGGGCTGGGGCCGGAGCTGCCTGCTTATCTGACTCACGCTCACTGCCTTCACTTATGGGGCCGGTGCACTGCCAGCCTGCCCGAGTTAAAAATACCGTCCTGGTGAAGATGAACCACAGCCAGCCAGAGGGACTGGGGTTCAGGGGCCGAGTCCGAGGGACTGGGAGGGCTGACACAAAACTCTGCGTTTGAACCACCTCTGGTCATCACACACAGATGAGCACAAAATGTGGGGACCCACCTGAGAGGTGGCCAGAGGTGCCAGAGGGAAAGGGGGGCTGGGAGAGACCTGGTGGTGTCTCCAGCTCCATCGTGCTGCTCAGAGACAGCAGCAGTTCGCAGGTCTCGCAGACGTGCCAAAAACTGCCTCCCAGGGCACCGGGTTCTGTATAAACATTTTAATTAGCCTGGGATGTCGGCGGGGACAAGGATGGCCATGGCCCCAGCGCTGTGCCGGGCTGGGCTGCCTCCATCGCGCAGCACCTGCGGGTCTGCCCGGGGCACTGTCAGTCCCATGGGACAAAGGGGACGTGCGTGCTGTGGCAGGCTGGGGCTTGTGGACCCGGTGGCAGTGCCATGCTGGGGCATCCCGGGCAGCCCCGCCACCACCACCGAAGTTTTCCAGCCGTTTCCTTCCCGGGCTTCAGCTTGCCCCAGGTGGTTCTGGAGCTTCACAGCAAGTGGGACGTTGCATTCAGTATCTTGTTGTGCTTCTGGGACACATCTAGACGTTGTCGGGGGAAGATCTTGTTACTTGTGTTCTTAAGAGGTAAAACCGTCACCAAACCCTGCCTCCCTCGCGTGTGCGGGAGACGGCACCGCTCTGCAATTGCCGGGTGTAAAAATAGACCCCTGGCTGTCAGCCTCTCCTGAGGGCCCCGCTCCGCTCCTCCTCAGCCCAGCTTTCCCCACTCTGCGCTCGCTTTCCCTCCCCAGAGCTTTGGCCAGATGGGTGTGGGGTTGTGCACGCCTGGCAAGTGCCGCTTCTTGTCTGGAGCTGCTGCTGCTGCTCCTTTTTCGGTTTTGTTCTTTAAAAGAGAGGCGAGAGGAGGTAAGGAAATAGGAAATATTGTGCCTGCATTTGAGATTCTCTTTGAGGATTTTACTGTTGTGGTGGGGTGGTTTTTTCCATGGGTATCTATAGTAACGCTGCATCCAGCTATGGTTTTCTGGAGAGCAGCATTCCCAGTCTTCCAGCTTGTATTATTTTTTTCTAAACTCCCTTCCTCTGCTGCGCCCCGGCCCTGGCAGTCCCTGCGCTGTGCCACTGAGCCGGCCCCATGGCTCCCTCGCTGTCTTGTTACTCACTCGTGAGCGTGAGGGTCGTCAAACCGTCCGTGGATAAACTATCCACGGATAAACTGTCAGCCGGTAAACCATCCACGGATAAACCGTCCAGGCACTGCACAGGCCAGAGGTGTGGTGTGCAATTAGTTACTCTGATGTGGGCTTGCAGGGCACTATTTATCTTTAATTACTTTTACTCCCTCCTGAATAGGTCCTGTTTGTCGAAACCAGGCAAGGCAGAGCGCGGTTCTGGAGGCAGAGGTGTCACCCCTGAGAAATGGGCACTAACAGGAGCGGGTGAAAGAGAGAAAAAATCAGGTAGCAAAAGAACAAGAAGACACTGTAGGAAAATATTAAAAAAGGGGAGAAAGGAGAGAAGGGAATGAAAGGGAAACACCTTTCCTTTGTGGATGGAGATCCCAACTGGTCCCTGAGTGGCTCTGGTGGTGGTGCGGGATGCAGGATGCTGCTTTCGGAGGGGGACAGGACAGTTTTCCCTGTTCCCAGCGCCAGGCAGTGCTGCCGGGGGTCCCTCGCAAGGGAGCCACCACCCTCCTGGGCCCCTCTCCGGGATTTTGGGAGCTGCGAGCAGAGGCTCCCTGCAAGCGCTAACTTTGCTCTTCTGTCGTCTCTCCTGACGCCCGAAGCGGGCTGGGAAGCAGCAGAGAAATGACTCATTAGCTGCCAGCTCAGGGAAAGGCATTTATAGCTTTCTCCTGGAAAACAGCCTTCGCTCAGCATCGCCGTCACTGCCCTCGGACGCAGGCTGCCGTCACGGGGTGCGTCCCAGGACCCGGCCCTGCGCAGGACCCCCACGGGGCTGGGAGAGCTTCGCTTGGCCGAGGTGTGATGCTTTTCTCAGGCTGGGTCTGCAAATCCCTCCTGGTCTTGTCTGTGGGGTGGGAGAGGCGGTGGAGGCCCCCTCCGTGTCCCAGACCAGGCAGCCGTGTCCCCAGCACCAGGGGACACCCTGAGAGCTGCCACACTCAGAAAAGCGCCCAAGCTCCTCAGGTGGGGAGGCAGGGAGCCCTGCGGGGTGGCACGCTTCTCCCGGCTGTGCCGTCCATCCAAGAGCGGGTTTAGGAAGAGCTGCCTCGACCGGGCAGGATGCAGCTGGGCTGGTGGCAGCTCAGAATAGCTGCTTTAGTCACCAATGACTTCGATGTTTTAATGGAAGCACCATCAGGGTGCTTGGGGCCCCAGGTTGCTTTTCCAACGTTTCCTGGGCTGGGACGTGTGTTTAGACACAGCGCCTGCGGCACCACAGGGTTGTGATGTTCAGGGTTTGTGAGCATCTCCCTGGAGGGAGCCCAGTCCCTGGCGGGGTGACAGCTGTCCCGAGGGGTGCAGGAGCCCTGGCCAGGAGGGGCTCTGAGCAGGAGAGATGGCCGTGGTGGCTGTGGGGGCCAGCCGGGACGTGCAGGCAACTCTATATGGGCAGCTGTGTGATGGAGCTGGGAGACATAGTGTAGCACAGCCTCCCCCTCCCGCATCCCTCTGCTTCCCCAGACCTGGCCCATCCTCCATCCCGGGAGCCTCCAGTCTCGGCTGCAGAGGTAAAGCAGACCAAGATACTGGGTGTCACATTTAAACTTCGTGAACTGTCCTTGCCGGGCTGTAGCAGCAGATTGATGGCCTCCGGCTGCCTGTGAAGGAGGTGCCCGGTCTCTGGCCTGGGGACCGGTGGCCTCGAAGTCATCCCCTCGCTGGGGGCACCTGCAGTGCGATGGGGCAGCCCCTTCCCTCGTGCCATCGCCTCCCCTCTCCCCAGCGGCCGCACTCACCCCGTGCTCATTGCAGGATCTCGGTCTGCGATGAGGACAAGTTCCGCCACAACGAGTTCATTGGGGAGACGCGGATCCCGCTGAAGAAACTGAAGCCCAACCAGACCAAGAACTTCAACATCTGCCTGGAGAAGCAGCTGCCGGTGAGTGGGGGGTTCAGAGCGGCGTCCCCCACCCTGGGCCTGCAGATACAGCAGCTTCTCCCTGTGGCACGTGGGGTACTTTGACCCCTCAAACGTGATCGGGATGGGGAGGCGGGTGTCCACCGCGGCTGTGTGCTGGAGCAGCCCCTGGACTGGGTGCTTTCCCTCCCTCAGATAGACAAAACAGAGGACAAGTCGCTGGAGGAGCGCGGCCGGATCCTCATCTCCCTGAAGTACAGCTCGCAGAAGCAGGGGCTGCTGGTGGGCATCATCCGCTGCGCCCACCTGGCCGCCATGGACGCCAACGGCTACTCCGACCCCTACGTCAAAACGTGAGTGCTGCTCCGGGGCTGGGCGAGACGCTGACGCTGCCAGCCCTCCGTGAAGCCGTGCTGTCCCCTCTTGCCTCTCCCTGCAGTGGGAATTAATTGATCTCATTAGGCGATGCAAATGAGGGCGTCACGGCAGCAGCTTGCATTCGCCTGGAGCGCATTATTCCCTGGCAATTATTTCACAGCCCTTTAAAGTAACGTGGGTGCAGGATCTGTCCCGTGGCGTGTGGCCGTGCCCGTCCCGCGCCGGGGCAGCACATCGTCCCCATCGGTTCCGCAGCGGCTGGGTGGCCGTGGTGCCCCGCTGCCAGGCTCGGCGCTGCCCGCTGACACTGCCCTTGCCTGGGAGAGGGTCTGTGGCAGGGATACAGCCCTGGGGACAGAATTGGTGGCCCAAAGCAGACAGGCACGGTTGGGTTTTGCTGATGGCACAGCCCCAGCCCAGCGGGCGGTGGGGCAGGTGGGAATGGGCTTTCCCAAGCAAGACAGTGCCTGTGCCCGACGGTCCTGGTCCCTGCTCAGCCCCTGTGGGTGCCTTTGCTTTCTTTCCCAGTGACACCCTCAGCCTTTTCACTCTGGAAGCCTGCCCATCTCTGCCGGGATGGGGCTGGCTGCTGGGGCAGGTCTGGCCCTCTGGACCGTGCCATTGGGGCGCAGACATCCCCCTCGCCCAGGGATGGGCAATTAATCGCCTTCTTCCCCGGGTCCCCAAGGGAGAGGAGATTCCCAGTGCAGCAGCGGGGCCACCACCCCTTGCTTTAGAAAAGCTCTAATTACAACGTGAGTGTAATTAGGTCAGACAGCACTTTAATCTCAGCCCGTGGCTGCAGTGGCTCCAGGGCCTGGTTAACAGAGCCGAGGGCACATTTACAGGTCCCGCTGGCACTTTCCAATGTAAATGACTGGGAGTACCTTCCTTTTGAAAAATACCAGCAGTATTAAAAAAAAAAGGAAAAAAAGGAAAAGCCATTAAAATGACTGTAATGGGCTGCTCGACTTGGCCTCACCCAAGTGATTCAGGGAAGCTGGTGTCATCCAGGGTCTATTAAGGGATGCTGAGGAAGGCGGTGGTTTGCTGACGCAGAGCTGGGCTGGCGTGGGGCCCTGCGTCGCCACAGCTCCTCGTTTTTGGGTGGATGGCATTTTTCAAACTCGCTCTCTGCAAAGCAGGGGACATGGTGAGGAAGGGCTGGCAGCTGCCCCCGTGCCCATCCCGCATCCCTGGCCCCAGCGCGCTGACCCAAACTTTGGCACTTGCAGGGCTGGTATTTGTTAAGGCAGAGCTACCAGGATAAATCCTGCCTGGGGGGCCAGTGATGGAGTTTACTGGCAGCACAGTTTCACCTTCCTATTTAATTGTTGTTCAGGAGTGGAGGTGTTTGCATAAAAATCCTCTTTTGTTTTTTTAAATGCTCATCGGAGGCTTAGTCCCTGAAGTAACATAATTCCTGTTGTTGTACACAGTCATTTTGTAGGTGCCCCTTGTGCTATCTGCAGTAGATTGTATCTGCAGGGCTCGAATCAGAGCAGATAGACAAGTGATGCTTCTCAGTACAAGCCCTAATTTTTTAATTATGAGCAAGCTCTGGAAAGTGTAACGAGGAAGCAGAACTGATGTTTAAAGGAGCAGCACCAACATGAAATGATGATGGACTGATCTTGGCCTGGCCCAGCTTTCATGTTCCCTCTCTGCTTGATGACACATTCATCCTGGTCGCTCTCTGGCCCTGCTGCCGCACTGCAAAATACCTGGAGGAAACAGCGGCACACGAAGCTGCAGCCGCTGCACTTGCTCCTGCTCCTCCTTACACACCTGCGTGTGGGTTCTGTCTCCCGGCGAGGCTCTGGATGAGCAGACCGCTCGCACGGTCCCAACTCTGGACAGGTTCTGGGCTGAGAGAGTTTGATTTCGGGAGCTGGGAGCATGTGTGCGGTGCCAGTGTCCCCTAGGGACTGGAGATGGGATAATCCTGCTCCCTGATGGCAGCCAGCGGACTCCTCTTGTGCTAAGGTGGGGAAACGCTGCTTCCTTCCAGCCACCTCCGGCATTTTGGCAGGGGAGGGCAGGAGGGGGCTCAGTCACCCATCTCACCCTGCCTCCGCTCGGGAGCTGGTCCCGTGGGTGCCCCCACCCGTGCCTGGGCTGCAGGAGGGGACCCGGGCAGCCCTACCTGCCTTCCTCGCTGTGTGTGACCATGCTGCATCGGTTTCCTTGCAGGTACTTGAAACCAGATGAGGACAAGAAATCAAAGCATAAGACGGCGGTGAAGAAGAAGACGCTGAACCCCGAGTTCAATGAGGTGGGTTTTCACCGGTTGTGGTTCTCTCCTGGGGGCGTTTCTCAGTCATTGGACTAAAAAGGCAAAATAACAACCCCCCCCAACCTTAGTCATTTGGTGAGGGATTGAGGCTGAGTTCCCCGTGGGTGGCAAAGGGCAATAGCCCGGGGAGGAGGATGGACAGCCCCAGCCCCAGCCCCATCCCAGGGGTCCTGCACCGAACCCAGCACAGGTTCGTCCTGACTCTTGTCTCTGTTCCCCAACAGGAGTTTTGCTACGAGATAAAGCATGGCGACCTGGCGAAAAAGACCTTGGAAGTCACAGTGTGGGACTACGATATCGGGAAATCAAACGATTTCATAGGTGAGTGGGGCACTCCGGAAGGTCTCCTTGGTCTCTTTTTTTTTTTTTTTTATCTTCATCTTCTGTGCCTCTTCTTTTTTTCCTCTGCTGGTCTTCTGCACTTCTGCAGCCTCCGGGTCTGTCCTCTGTCCCCACATTCCTTCTTGCTGGGTTTCTGTTCTGCTTTTATCCCTCTCCTGCCCCTGCGCCTCCTCTCCCGCAGCCGGCCCCGCTGCTCCTCGCTTCAGACATCCCCCATGCAAGGAGCACCCAAGCAGGGAGAAGACGTGTCTCCCTCTCCCCTTCGGCTTTCAGATCTTTTCTTCTGAATGAAAACCAGGTTTAACGGGAGGTTTCATTTATCTCTGTTGGCTCTCTAGGCTTGTTGTGATTTTGTTACTGGTCACTGATTTATTGCTAACAAGTGCCCGGTATCTGTGACAGCCGCTGCAACTGCAATGAGCATCCGGCCCTGGCACAAGAACAAGCTGCTGGGAGCAGGTCCCAGACCGCAGCCGTGAGGGACCAGGGAAGCCGGGCTGCGACTGCCCCTCTGTCACACCAGGTTGTGGCATCCGATGCCGTGAGAGCGGCTGCATGACCTGACTCTGTCCTCTGTCCCCTGGTGTCCCTCGGCATCCCCCAGCATCCCTCCGTGTCACTCGCAGGGCTGGTGCTCACCTCCACTTCTCCCTCTCTCTGTCTCTCAAGGTGGAGTCGTGTTAGGAATCAATGCCAAAGGCGAGCGGCTGAAGCACTGGTTCGACTGCTTGAAAAACAAGGACAAGAAAATCGAGCGCTGGCACACGCTAACAAACGAGCTGCCGGGGGCCGTCCTCAGCGACTGAGCGCCACAGGAGCCACTCTCCAGGCGGGCACAGCTCTGCCACCCACCGCCTTTGGACTTCGCTCGTTTACGGCTTTGGATCCGGGGGATCGTGGTACCGGGGCAGCCGGGAGAGCGGGACACCCCGCGCCATGGCCTGGCCGCAGGGAAACCCTTCCCAGGGAAGACGGCAGCGGCGGTTTGCTCTGCTCAGCAGGTCCCATCCCCTAACGGCTTGTCCAAAATGCCTCTTTGGACCCTGACACACTCACACACGCACTCACGCATGCCCGTGCATGCACACACACACACACACACACGCGCGCGCATGTGTGCACACACAAACATGGGCACCACACGCCTGCATGCACTGCGGTTCTGACTCCTCTCCAACTCTTTGCTGTACTGAATTACCTTCTCGCTGCCTTGCAGTTCAGTGGCAAAAATGAATGCATCAGTCTCCGTTCGTGTATCTAATATGAGCAAAAGGCGTCACTAAAACCTGGGACTATTTTCTCGAGGCAATTGTGCCATATTTCTGGTGGTTTGTCAGTCTCTGTGGTTTGGGCCTAAACAGTCTTTTATGCATTTAAAGCTCCTCCGTTGGAATGATTGTGTCCCCTGATAACCTAGGAAGACTCTTTGCTTTTCTTCCAGAAATGTTGCGCTCGTCCTCTCCGATAACCCGCGTGAAGCTGGCCAGCAAGCTGAAAGCGCTGTGCGGACCACGGCTTCCCTCTGGCTGTCCCAGGGAGCAGGTGGCTTCCCGTTTGCAGAATTGAGGGGGCAAAATAAAATATCTCAGCGAAGCCACCGGCCGTTCCTGCTTCCTGGGACCTGCAGCGAAGCCTCACGCTGCCCTCGCAGCAGCCGCTCTCCTAATGAAACCATGCCTTCCCTCCCGGATCCACCCAGCCAGGCTATTTTTCCAGCAAAGCCGGCTTTCTGGCTCAATTTTTCTATCACTTTTCCTTTATTCCTCCTTTTCCAATTCATGCCCTCACCTAAAACAAGGTGCTTCACGCTGCGAGCTGGGGGCGTGCAGCGAGCGGAGCCGGCAGAGATGCTCAGCCCTCAGGCTGGTCCGTTTTCTGCCTCAAACAGCATCCAAACCAAATTTCTGTGTACGGCACAGTAATAATATTATAATAATTATCCCAGATTTCATCCTCTGTGAACCCGCCCTGGTCGGTCTCTGCGCTCTCATCCCACCGGGCGCCGGCTCTTGGGCAAACACGACTTTGTCATGTTTGCCCAAGAGCCGGCGCCCGGTGGGATGAGCTCCAACTTTCTGTGAAACGCTGCCAGAAATTTTTGAAGCCTTTAAACCGTGATTTCTTAGGAAGAGCTGCCGTTTTCCCCATCGGGCTCAGCTTCTGTGCTGTGCGTGCGTGCGTGTGTGTGTTGCCGACTTTTTCTTCCTTGTAAAACAATGGGATCTCTGGATTTACTTTTTCAACGTGACGATCATGTTACACCTTGTTTGATATGGGGGGGGAAAACAACCCTAAAAAACCCCTAAAACAACAAACCAACGTTCACAGGGGCTTTTTTAATAATATTTGTAATGCGTTCTACAGCTATGCATGGATCTTATCGGAATGCCAGCAGCGCGTCAAGTAGGATGTTCCCAGTAATCCTCTCTATCTGATACTGGTCCAGCACCTTAAAACCTGGTTTGGGTCTGAGCTTCCAGGAGAGCCCTGTGCGCGCTGGGTCGGCTGTGCCTCCCCTTTTTTCTTGCAAAGTTCTTTTTCACTCCATCATTTCTTTCAGCCCGTCTTGCGGTGAGGCTGGTTTGTGCCCGAGGTGGAGTAGGACATGATGTGTGCGCGCGTGTGGGTCCCTTCACTTTGTATCCCCCGTCTTTTCTAAGCGGACGGTCCGTCTGTCCGTCCCAGCTGCATGCAGAGTGGTGGTCGTCATGCCAGGCCTCGTGACATGTTTGATACCGATGTTTTGCTACCATGTGAAGGCTGCAGAACCTGTCCTTACCTGCATCCTAAAAGACTTTTGTATTTCAGTATTACCTATCTGTGTACTTTTTGTCAGATTTGTTAATATTTATAACGAGAACCTGAAATAAAAAGGGGGGGGAAGAAAAAATAAAAAGTGGATGCTTGTGGTGCAGCTTTTGAGTCTCCCCAGGTTGGTACCGTGGTCCCAGGAGCTCGGCGCATCGCAGCACGTCTCGATGGAGCACCCCGTGACCCAGAGATGCCAGATGAAGAGCTGGGGCCCGGCGAGGGCTCGGGGAGCGCGAAGTGGTTTTAAACCAGAGCATTGGGTGCTGTGTGGCTCTGGGCTCCCCTCGCCAATCTCTCGCTGCTGAAAANAAAAAAAAACCACCAAAAAAAGTCACTAACTGCGTGGCCTTGGCGGACCCTGCTCCCAGCAGGGACCCTGCTCCACCGCACCAGCGAGTTGAGAGGGCGCGCAGGGGCCATGAGCCGTGGAGGGCAGGAGGGAGATAAGTCAAGGGAGGATTAAAAAAAAAAAAAAAAAAACTCTGGCCTTTCTGAAGTTTCCATTAACTTCACTTCAGGCACTAGTCAGTAGCAGAAGGGCGTTTGAGACGCGGATTTTTGCCTTCGCGGCCATTGTGACGGCCCTCCCTGGGGCGAAGGGGCAGAGACACCCCCCTGGCTGGGAGGGAGCCGAGGTGCCGCCACCCCTGCGGCTGCTCCAGCCGTGCCCATTCGCGTGTACTTTCCTGATCTAGTTTTGGATTGATTGGACGTGTATTGTCGGAGGTTAATATTCAGCCAGGGAGCAGCCAGCTCACGGGCGCTGAAGGCTGCCCCTCCTCGGAGGCTGCCATGGCCCGTGGGAACCCTGATGGTGTTCACACCCACCTCGCCCTTCATCGTCACCCCTCCTCCTCCTCCTCCTCCTGGACTCTGGCGGTGAAATTAAAAACCCACGGATGGTCCCTGCCCCTGTTACAGGGGCAGATGCTGCGCTGCCCTGGTGCTCGGCCCAAATATGCACAAGTGCAGCCCAAATGGAGCTTCCCTCAGAGACACGTATATGGACAGTTACAGAGATGCACACGCACATGCTCACTCTCTCTTCTTACATATATATATTCCCCCTACACCGATACAAATATATATATATAACTACATATATACTCATGCATATATGTGCATATAAGCATGTGTATGTGTATATGAATGTGTTAATTACATGCTTGTGTCTGATTATCTATTTTTAAAAATAAAAGCTTGGCATGTCTCCGTGCCATTTTATATTTATAGGCACACACATATTAAAGCATGTATATATGCATGCACTCTTTATAATATATAATATATACTACATAACACATAACATACATATATAATATGTTACATATTGTATATTTTAAACATACTTTGTATATGTTTACATGCATTACTTTTGTATAATTTAATATGCTCATATATCTGTATAAAATATGGTTTTTAACCTACTACATAAGTACATGCTACATATCATAGGTAGTATATATGGTTATAGGCAGCGTGCTCTCTCATGCTTTCTTGCATGTGCTCAGCATACACCCATGTATGAATATATTTATACACACATTCATTTTTCTATATTATAAATATATAAACTACATTTTTAATTT
>VYZM01018316.1:290936-325371 GCA_013398915.1 Dromas ardeola
AGTAGATTTATAGCCAGTGCAGTTGAACCAGACCAGGGCCAGCCTGTGGCTTTTGGCAGCGGCCACGGTGGCCACCCCAGGAGCCCAGCGCTGCCGGGGGGATTGTTCTTTGCCCCTTTCCATGCGCTCTCCCCCCCAGCACACCCTGCACCCCCCCCCCGGGCTCCCCGTGCTCCAGGGGTTCAGCTCCTTCGCTCCTGGCGCAGGTCGATGGGACGGGAGCACCCACAGCCCAGAGAACCCACGGGAACAACCGGCCAGTCTGGGCACAGCGCCTGGGAGGGTCACGCTTACGGGGGGGGAGGCAGCTGGGCAGCACAAGGTGAAAAAAACCAAACCTACTTACTCAATTAAATGATGCACTGTTCAGTCATCAGGTGTTTGGTTTTTTTTAAGTCACTCTTTATCCCCTCTGGAATAAAGAGCTGATTATAAAAAAAAGGGAGGGCGGGAGGACAAAGTCTTCAGATAATTAAAAAAAAAGCTTAAGGTATTTTAATGCAAAGCTCCCCTGGGGTGCGTCAGCCCCTTCTGCTTTATAAAGAGGCTTTGCTTTTGGGGACGGTCACCTGCAGCGGCTCCACCGGCTCAGATGCTCCAGAAGCAGCCGACGTACCCCTCCAACAGCTCGCAGGAGCCCCCACGTAACGGGACCCCAGGGCCTTTTGATGGCCCCCAGTGGCCCCACCAGGCCCCGCAGGGCATGTACCTGTCGGTGGCCGTGCTGATGGGCATCGTTGTGGTCTCCGCCTCGGTTGTGAATGGCTTGGTCATCGTGGTTTCCATCAGGTACAAGAAGCTCCGGTCGCCCCTGAACTACATCCTGGTGAACCTGGCCGTGGCCGACCTGCTGGTGACGCTCTGCGGCAGCTCCGTCAGCTTCTCCAACAACATCAACGGCTTCTTCGTGTTCGGCAAACAGATGTGTGAGCTGGAGGGCTTCATGGTCTCCCTGACAGGTAAGGACACGAACGTCAAGACCCATCTTGGTCTTTGGCTGGTGCCATTGCATTTAGCAAAGAAGCTTTGGGGGATGTTTCCTCAGCTTGCTGCTTCTCCTGAAGGCAATGCTTCCACGTGTGATGTAAAGCTCACGTTCTTCAGCTATTCTTTAGCACAGGGAAGGGTCAAGCAGGTGTTTGGCTGTGCCAGGTCACCACATGCTCTGTCTTGGTCTTCATAGGCAGCGAAATGTCACTCGGGCACATCGGGAGTCCTCGCTCGGGATGTGCTTTGTGGGTGCTGGCTGCTGTGTCAGCACACAGATGTTTGCGTGTGCACCAGAAACATGAAGCACTGCTCAAAACCTTTTGTCGAGGACACTCCAGCAGAGAACTGTGGTTGTGACCATGACACGTCACAGATACCCATTGCCAGCTTCATTTTTAAGGGCCAAATGTCCTCACAGCTCTCCCTGCCACAAGAAAAACATCTGGCATCTTATTACAACAATATTTACTTCGACAGCTCATAATCACCGTCTGCCATGTCCCAGCGCGGGCAGCAGAGCCTGTTCCTAGGACACAAACCCTCCTCCTCCTCCTCCCCCCAGGCATCGTGGGGCTGTGGTCCCTGGCCATCCTGGCCTTCGAGCGGTATGTTGTGGTCTGCAGACCCCTGGGAGACTTTCGGTTCCAGCACCGGCACGCCATTGGCGGCTGCGCCTTCACGTGGAGTTGGTCACTGCTCTGGACGACCCCACCGCTGCTGGGCTGGAGCAGCTATGTGCCTGAAGGTAGGGGAGATGTGCTTCTGACACAAACTCAACTCCACAGCCACTTCTTGCATATCATTTTCAAGTGCATGGTAGTTGGAGAGTCTCTATTCTGGTATTGAAGAAGTTAACACCTCCTGCTTGCTCAGTCAGTAGTCCTCTCTCAGAGGATGTTCTTCAGAAGTTACCCACTGCACAAAGCGCTACAGCCAGTCTTTCCTGAGGGACTTCAGAGCCACGAGCAGCTCTGGCTGCTGGAGCACACCGAGAGCACCCACCCAGCCCAAATCTGCTGATCTAGAGGCTTGGTGTAACGCTGCACGCCACATCACCCTTCTCCACAGGGGAGGCAGCCAGCCAACAACCGCAGTGGCTGATCCCCCAGGCACTGGGGATGGAGAAGTGAGAGGTGCTGGGGCAGCATCGCTAAGTGGCAGCAGCGCCGGCATTTGCTGTTTTGGAGCCTGTTACGGAGCCTCTATCCAAGCCCAGGATGGGCTTAAGCTTGTTTCAAAACTTATTTGTTCCAGGTCTGAGAACCTCTTGTGGGCCCAACTGGTACACCGGTGGCAGCAACAACAACAGCTACATCTTGGCCTTGTTTGTCACCTGCTTCGTGATGCCCCTCAGCCTGATTCTCTTCTCCTACGCCAACCTGCTGATGACCCTGCGAGCGGTAAGTACGGCGAGTACAGGTGAGATAATGGTTTTCTGCTCACAAAACGCTGGCAACGCACATCTCCATTGGGATCAAGAGCCTCACGGAAGGTTCTGGTGACAGTCGATGGAGCTGACATCTCCTGGCGCTGATGTCAGGGCAGCTAAGGGCTGGAGATGCTGTTGGAAGCTGTTGAGCAGGCATTTCTCTCATCAAAACTCCCCGCAGGCTGCAGCGCAGCAGCGGGAATCAGACACGACGCAGCAGGCGGAGCGGGAAGTGACGCACATGGTGATCGCAATGGTGGTGGCCTTCCTCATCTGCTGGCTGCCCTACACCACGTTTGCTCTGGTGGTGGCCACCAACAAAGACATCGCCATCCAACCGGCTCTCGCATCCCTGCCCTCCTACTTCTCCAAGACCGCCACGGTTTACAATCCGATCATCTACGTCTTCATGAACAAACAGGTGAGAGAGAAAGCCATTAGCTAACGAAACCACAGCTTCACTGGGGCTTCTGGATAACGACTTAATGGCCTCATAAAATGTGGAAGAACCATCTATCCTATCTGGAAGCATAGACACAGGCTCGATCTGGGAGTTGCTGTATAAGCAGCAAGGTTTTGGGGAATAAAATGGAAAAGGAGGGAGCAGTGTCCGAGCCCAAACACGAGCTCATTTTCTGCTTCCGCGATTTTACAGGGTCAGGCAACTTAATTTTAGATCACAAACTGCTCATTGAATGCAGAGAGCAAACAGAATGAAACTTTTATTGCCAATAAACTGCCAGGGTCTGCAAAGAGTTGGGCTGGGAATTGATACAGATCTCACCCAAAAATATAACAAGCGTCCGCTCCTCAGCCGCTGCCGCCGCATCTCGAGGCGGACACCAGCTTTCTGCCCTTCCCTGCCCAGTTTCAGAGCTGCCTGCTGAAGATGGTGTGCTGCGGTCACCGTCCCCTGGGGACGGGAAGAACCGCTCCAGCTGCACCTGGTCCCCAAGCAGGCGTCGCTGCAGACGGGGTGCAGAACAAGGTGACACCGTCCCACCCAGTCTGACCCTGGACGGATCCTGCTGGCACCGACACCGGCTTCGGGCTCAGCCCGTCCCTCCCAGCCTCGTTCAACACGAGCAGAGAGAGACACCCAGTGCCACAGCCGCTCCCCACGGCCACGGGGACTCTCGGGGTCCCCAGGAACACCCACACTGCTCCCCAGAAAGACCCGGCGTTGTCTCCTTATGGGAGAGGAGCCACCCGATCCCGGGGTAAACCGCAAACTTTTATTTCACTCTCCTAAGGAAACACACCTCCCTTCCAGCCTCGGGGGATCCGGAGTCTTTTAAGAACAAAAAATAAAATAAAGAGTAATTTTTCCTCGGCGTAAAACATCCCGAGTCGCTGTTGGGCCCCGGGTCAGGCTGAACGTGCTGGGCTGTGACACCCCCCACGAAGCGGCCGTGGGACGGAGCCGCACATTCACCACCCCCAGATAGACCGAGTCCCCTTTGCATTGCCCCGTGGCGCTGAGGTGGGCCAGGTCATGCTGCGAAACAGGCAAAAAGCCAGCAGGTATGTTTAAGTGCAGACTGCCTTAATAAATATTAATAAACACTGACAAGTTCACACGCATCTGTTTCACCAGCTGACAGAGGGTTCGACAGAAAACACTGCGACTCCCACTACTGGAGCCAGCACTTCATCTCCATATACAGATAGCAAGAAAAAAAGCAGTTCAAAGACACAAAGTTATGTATGTTATTTATATTTAAGGCAATAAGGAAAGGCCTTAAATCCACTGATTTCCTAGCAAGGGTGAAAACCCAAGTTGGAACAGGCCCCGTGGCCCCTGAGGACAAGGCACGGCAGAGCCACCGCTGCCCAAGGGCCGGGACATGAACAGGAAACAAGAGACACCAAAGCCTGTAAGAAAAAAATAAGAGAGAAAACCGCCTCCATGGGGTTCCAGAGTTACACACCTGATCTCGAGTCTCAAAGCACAATGTTTATCTCCACCAGCTGCAATTACGCTTCTGGACTGCGATGCAGCTTATGTGATTCAGGAGCCGAGGGATAAGGCTGATAAGCGCAAGGTTTAGACAGTTTAGACAACGCCGCAGAGAGCAATCCCCTCTGAGACTCGGTGTTACCAAATTCCTCTGGCTTTAAAAATGCTGCCAGCAGCTTGGCTGCCTTCATAGTTCATTGTCTTTCAGATTTTGATTCTGAACTCCTAAACGAGCCTGATCCAGTGTCACAACACTTAAGGGTTCACCCCCGCCCCGCGCATCGTCCACGGGGTCGATCCCAAAACAACGCTCGCTCCTCTCCTCCTCCCACGGCTTTTGCTGTTGCAGCAAACCCACGAAGGGTTCGAGGGAAGCAATGCTAAAAGGTGTTCATCACCCCACTAAATTGCCTCCCCAGCGTGCAGCCCACAGCCTGATCACAGGCAGGCAGCAAGGCAATTCGCACGGGCACAGATTTGGGTGAGACTGGGGGGAACAAGGGGGTTTTTTTCCTATCTGAGATTCTCTGCGCCAAAACAAGAGCAAAACAAAAATCCCAAATCCTGTACAATGACAAGTACAAGGGAGCTGGAACGCGGCTCCTTAGAGAATGAATGTTTGCTTTTCTTCTTGCTCGTCTTCACTCAAACTCTCCGCAGGGTCCAGAGAAGCCCAGCAGCCACAGGCAGCGCCACGTCCCCACGCAGGGGGACAGGACCCCCATCCCCGTGTCCCCACCTCCCCCTCTCCGCTTGCTTTCCGACACGCAAAATAAGCCTGCACGCACGCGGCTCAGAGAGGAATTAGAACAGCTCAGTATCACTGTTTTAATTTAATTAATTGGCCTTTCATTCTCAGGAAAGCTGAAAAGCAGCATTAGATGGGCCCACTCTGATCTTCTCTGCTGTCTTTCACTGGTCCTTATTTAATTCTTCCTGTTAATTACAGCTTTTGTGCCCATGCTTTATGTTATTAGGATGCTTTACATTCATGCCAAACTTAAATCTGGAAAAGTACAAGCAGCTGACAAACTGCAATCTCTCATTCTGCGTTCTGGGCTCGATAAGGAGAGCAGACAGGCCATGGGACTACTTGAAAGGCTCTCTACCAACAGCAATAAAAATTCTCCACATTAAGATTTAAAAAAAGATAGGGAAATGGTTCACAGTCTGCTCACCATTTGGTTTGACAGATAAAATAGAAAGAGAAATTCAAGAAGCCCAGGAGATTTCACAGGTTGCAAACCAAAGTGATATGTAATTATGTGCATGCAAAAACGCACGTGTGCTCACTCCACTCCACTGCTGCAGCCCTGCAAGTTTTAATTACTCTATATTTAATTCAGCAGGTCTATGAAACATAACAAAATATTGCCCAAAGTGAGAGGGAACCCCACAACCACTTGTCAGTTGTGGGTAACACGCCACTAAGGCCAGAATCACACAATGAATTTGCAATTCGACTTTTGCATGCATTTGTCATTACCCTCGGTTCCTTGCAAGGCTGCGATGTAACACAATGCTTCGCACGGCCCCGGGCTGAGGTGAAGTAGGATCTTGTTCCAGCAGCTCCCATCAAGAATATAAAGTTCTTCTGCCTGCAGCAAGGATACAGAGCTCACACAGAAAAAAATCGTGTACCTGTAGTTTGATACGAGCCCGGGTTAGAAAGAATTAAACTGTTGCCCGGACAGAACTGTGTAACGCACAGAAGTGAGCCCCGTGTCCCGTGCGCTGGCACTGATGGTAACCTCAGGTGCAGAACTCAAACTGCAGCCTCCTGCTGCTGGCGCTTCCGCTCTGTCACCACCACAACATGACTGGATGGAAGAAAGATTTTTATTTTTTCTTGATCTCTCCTGCAGAAAGCTCCCCCAGGTCTGCCAGTTTGCTGCGTCTCCCCTGGAGTAGCTCTATCAGCACCTAGTTGTGCACATAAGTCTGATAATGGGGAATATAGTTAATAACAAGTAAAAAAAAAAAAGAAACAAACAAAAAACCAAAAAAAAACACCACCCAAAAACCAGAAAAAGAACCACATGGCAGCATAATAACCTTGGAAACTTTTATTAGTATTGTTAAACCAAATTAACTAGCAGTTACAGACAGGCAGAATTTCCTACCGGAACAGGAACGTGGTGTGCCCAGCGGAAGGCAGCTACAATCCCAGCGTCTGTTAGAAAGGGACAAGGACAACCTTTACACCTCCTGCACCTGAACAGCGTTTATCACAAGACAAGTTAAACATGAGGTCACTGTGCCCATCACAATTCTCAACCACACCTCAATTATACCCAGGGACAGTTTCTTGGATGAGTCCTACCAAAAGCGTGGTTTAATTAAACAAGCATCTTCATAATACTAAACAGATTTTCTCATATTCTTGTCTAACACTGGCAGGGAATGTATTGCTACGCTTACAATCTCTGGAGAACATTGCCTTTTTCTCATTAGCTTTTTGCACAGCAATTAATCCCCTTAATCAGTCACATCAGTTCAAGACTACATCACAAAAGCACTAAGAAAAGAGAAAACAAGAAATTACCTTGTTAAATTTAACGAGCAAGGAAAAACACACACTCCATGGGCTGTAACAGTGCTCCACACTCCAGCATGGAAAAATTTAACAAGTGCCTGAGCAGGAACAGCAGTCCACAGAATTACAATCATTTTGTCTGTAATATTGAAAACTGAAACATAATGCAACAGAGCAAGAAATTCTTTTGCTTATGAAAGCATGCGTGCGCAGGAAAAACCCCCACCACAGCCAGCTTCGTAAAGATGTAATATTCAGAAAACAGTTCAGTTCTGTGATACTACTGATACTGCCTTTACATGCAATGATGGCGTAAAACCAAAACAAACCGCATTACAAAGTAGAGCATTAGATTTTCTTCTGTACTTGCTGCTGCAGTTAAAGAAGTCGGAGCTTTACAATCGCTGATGTGGCTGGGAAGGGTGGCAATTCACAGCTGTATACTGTATGAGCAGCAGTAAGTTGATTTATTAGAACGTATGCACCATCCATTTTAATCATGTAGGAGAGCTCTGATCCAAAACAATGATCCTGCAGGAAAAAAAAAAAAATTACACGCTTATTTTTTTTTCTTATATCAAACTACAAGTTGAAGGGGATAGGTTTTCATATTGCCCCCCTCGCCTCCTGGGGATGGAAACCAAGAAAGTATCTCATGCAGCCAGAGACTACACCAAGTTCTGCCAAAAGCCCGATTTAATTCACAGAGAGGCTCACCTGAATGGTGAAGATGAAGACAGCTCTTTCTGGAAGTGGAATTTCTGATCTTCAGGATGAGTGTCTAAAAAACATGTAAATTCAGCTCAGAACTATGAAGAACATACAGAGCCACACAACACTTCAAAGAGAAAGCTCGGGTGTTGTCAGCACGCGCTGCGTCAAGCGCTACACATCTCTCTGCTAGACCCATTAAGCTGCACTTGTCAGCAGAGACCAGCTGCGGCTGGGCTGCTGTCGGGTGCATTATGCAGGACCCTCTTTGTAAGCAGAAATCACTCTGTTTTCAAAACCCCAAGCCCCATCCCTACCAGCTCATTTGTTCCAGAATTCTGACAGAAAATAGGGTTGCATACGCTGATGCTGTGCAAATAACAAACGTAACGATGTTACCTCCAGATCTCTAGGTTTAAAAATTACCATCAACATTTCCAAAAGTAACAAGTGATTTGGGACATTTCAAAGTTTGGGTGCCTTACTGGAATGCAAAACACATGCTGTGGAGCCGACTGCTGGAGAAGTGTTAAATGCTCGCAACACTGAAGATCAGCTTCCTTGCAGTCATTTTGCTCTATTCATTGAAAAATCCAAAGTTCTCGCTGAAAATGAAAGGCCACTGCCTTTTTCTTTCCAGACAAAAGGCAGTACTTTTCTATTTTTTGCATTGCACTAAATGCACGTTAAGTTAATGCAAGTGTGTCAGCCCCCAGCCCGTAACAAGAAACATCTTTAATTGAGAAACGTTGAAAATGGCAACCTTTTACTTTAGCTGCAGAATATCAGTCAGCTTTGGCAGTTCCTAACGGAGATTTGGACTTACAGAACAGAGGAAACACTTTTATTTTATCTCATGTCTTCCTCCTTACTTCTAGTTTCTATTAAAGGAAAGCCAGGAGAGGCAAGACCAAGAGGCAGATGTTTAAGGGATTTGGTGGCATTGGCATACACATGGCGTATGCGTGGTATGTACACACAGGTATGTACCAAACCATACTGATAGGAACCAAAGTCCTCACAGTGTGAGCCAGAGAGGCTGAGCACTGAACAGGACACAGATGCAGAATTATCAGTTTTCTTTCAGTGCTTTCCAGTCAGTAGAGGAAACGGCACTCTGCAACCCCAGCAAACGGTCCACAATGCTGTCAGTCCCAACTGACCAAAAAAAATAAGAAAATTTTCAAGTGTCTCTGGAGAGTTTAAGCCTAGAGCAGCTTCCTCTGCTTTAAAATCATAGGGTATAAACAGTACCCAGAAAATAATCAAGAAAAGCAAAAAAAACTAGTCTGTGCGAGCTCAACAAATTCAGTGCTAACAACATAATAAATGTGACACTGCCCAGCACAGCATCCAGTAGCTCTACAGACGAAGAGGATGTTCTGAACTCCCTGCACAGCTTTTTGGTGCTCTACCTCTGGCCCTGGCTCCGTCTTCCTCTATTCCCTTCTTCCTTCCAGCATCTTCTGGATCCTGCAGGCTCGCAGCCCTTGAATGACAGAGTTTTGTGTATCATCCCAGTTTTCTTTTAGACAGGATGAATACAGAGCACTAAAACAGAAGCCTCTGGAGATACCAGATGGGTATTTTTTCCCTGATCTATAATGGGCATCTGCCCCCTCCAACCCCCAAACACAGTGCCTCTCCCCAAGACTAGATGTGCTTCAGCTTTACATCCAAACGCAGATCCAACGATTCCTTACAAAATAACATTAAGTAAACGTAGTCTGACTGCAAGTGTGAACGGGCTTTGGATCGAGCCATTTATGAACATGGCAGTATATAAATTGCAGGAATCACTCTGCCCCGTTGGCAAGATCCTCCTGGTTACAAGGACATTTGCCTTCTGTGTTCAATTAAAAAAAAAAATCCTGATGCCAAATACAAGAATATCTTGTGCTCCTTAGTAAGATAAATGTTAGAAATGACTTACAACTACTCACTGGCATTTACTGTGGAGTTGTTCAGAGTTACTACATTGTGATCTTTGGTTCCAAGAGGAAAAAAGTTATTTGGACTATGAATCTTTTCCTTAAAGTGATGTGTGTATATATATGACTTCTGCCATTTTCTTCATTTCCTCCTATACTGCCATGACAGCATAACCATCTTCCCAAACTCTAAAGAGTTTTCTAGAGAGCTTTCATGATTCTGTTCTCTTAACGTATATTTTTCTCTATCCCAAAAAATCCACCATTCTGTCAAATTACCTATGATTTCTGTGGACTGCCTTCCAAGCCTATTGAAGTATTTGCTTTCAACCACCTACAGGAAATTGTATTAACAAAACCTACTTTTCCCCTCTCGATTTAGTACGGAGAGTTCAGATGGATGTCTCCAGGCAAGTTCCCTGACACATGACTGCCTAAAAAGTGACAGCACATTTTCTGAAAAGCCCTGCATAGGACTGTACACAGAACATAAACGAAATAAACTTATGAACACAGTATCAGCTAACCCAAGAGTGTGTCCCTGAGGTTGTTCTTGGATCTCCTCATCTCCAGGCACTGCATGGAGCATTCTTTCTAAGATATCATCAAGAGTAGAGTGAGCCCTGTTGAATAAAAGATTTAAAATGGATGCTGGCAAGTTTAATACTACACATTTTGAAAGAAAACAGTCGTAATTATCTGGGTTCTTAAAAAAGCTGGCTTACTGAAAGCATTGAATCTTGTTAAAATATACTGGAACCATTATTCTAAATCTTTGTAACTCAAAGCCAAACATGCCTTATCATCCTTTTTTCATACCTTTCTGTTTCCTCTGCTAGATTAAATGACTCCTTAGTCCATAAAATGTCATTTCTCTTCTCATTTCTCTCAAATTCTTTTTCTGACTCTCTGTCTTCCATGTTAATTTGATCGGGAACTATTCACATAAACAGAAAGACTTTAATGTTAAAGGTATGAAGGAAGATAATAAAGAAATTAGATTTCTTTTTATTTTCTGCACTTTGAAAACTTCCAGTTGTCCACTCTCAATTACTCTGTCCTCAGTAATCTGTTTCTCCACCAGTTAAGCAAATCCACATTATCTACAGTCAAAGGTGGCCAGCAGCAAGACCTAGATAAATATTTTACTGTAACACATTTTTAGATTCACAGGACTGAACATTTTGCTTCATACTAAAATGAAAAATGCATGTGGAAATTAATCTTTAATCTTTCCCCTTACAATCCCAGATATGGGAGAAAAATCAAAAGAAAACCTGTGGATGTTAGCTTTGTTACCCTACTTAGCAAAATCCAATGATATCCCCCCCCAAGACTTATCTCAGTAAGTTCTGTTCCCT
This sequence comes from Dromas ardeola, assembly GCA_013398915.1. Classification (NCBI taxonomy): domain Eukaryota; kingdom Metazoa; phylum Chordata; class Aves; order Charadriiformes; family Dromadidae; genus Dromas; species Dromas ardeola. Next base: position 301,855 of record VYZM01018316.1, read on the forward strand.
ACAGCATGTGAATATATTCAGCCACCTTCTGCTAAGCTATGATAAGCAGGAAGCAGTAGGCTGTCACAAAAATGGAGTCTGAAATAGCTGTACTTTATGCAAATACAACAAAACCACAGTGACTGAACAGCAAGCAATACAGGCTGCTGCATCCCTTACCACCTAAAAACAAGATACTCCTATGAATAAAGTCACAGTAGCTTCTATCCTTTGGGTAACAATTTTAAATAGGAAAAGATCTAACAAAGCTGTAGGAGAACACAAACAAGTGCCAGTATCATTCTCAAGTGACTACGCTATTTAGCTTTTTTACAGAATAACTCATGTTCTGCCTTTTTTTTTTTTGTCTTTTTTTTTTAACTGCTCTTCACTTTCTGACTCATTGGAAACAAATGCAGAGGCTATAAAAATTTAGGTTTTCTGCTCCTCTGACATTACTTGCTGTACATCTAAAGATTATTCCCACTTATTACTATTTGCAGTTTGAGAAGCACAAAGCTTTGTAACAGAACAGGAAATAAACTATTGAGTACCACAATGGATGGTATTTTCTTAGACCATGAGATCAGAGGCAGTATTTCCTTATGGTGAGTGAGAAACACAAGCAGCCAGTGTGCACTGGCCACTTTCTCAACTGAACCACCCTCCCAGAATGGAAACTTCAGCTCTATTTTACGTCAGCTGCCCACCAAACCTTTTGTGGGTTTCGTCACTTAGGTTTGAACACAGCATACATTACAGTGGCATAATAGAGGATTAATTCCGATAGTTCAGACTTTGAAAAATGAATACCGAGAGAAAGCTAGCAAACACTGGTGGAGGAGGTACTATTTGCAAAAACACTGCATGTAACCTTACCAAGAAAGGGAGAATCCTCTCAAATTTCTGCTGAACTACAAATACCAAAAGTAGCAAAAAATTTAAGTTTATTGTACAGCTGAACATACAGTGACAAGTATTCAGAGTAATTCTGCAGCAATGCAAAAGTAATTTTCTATTTGTAATCTCTACATTAGGATTATTATCAACTAACCATTTATTTGCACTCTGCAGTCATATAATCCCTCCTCTTTAAAGTCTGGAGCGACGGAATCTTGATGCTTTAAATATTCTGTTAAAAACAGCGTATTTCCTTATTGAGGCAAATATTCTTCCTAAACTGACTCTATACAATCTACAGTACCATATTACTTATCCATACAAAGTTTGATTAAAACCTTTACATAATGTATAATTAGTTCATATATTAATCTTACAAATTGTCTTTGACTGTTATTTATTCACTTGACGCCAGTCTCCATATGTCCTTATTTTGGTGAACGAGGAAATAAAAAGATTAGAACATGTCTGGGTGCCTCATTTCTAAAAGAGCATAGGACCTGTATGCATTTAATTATCCCAGTGTCTGGTGTTAGTTTAGAAAGAGTTTATAGCCTAATAACCAAAGGAAATTCTTCTGTAACACACACCACTAAAATTAATGCAGAATCCTTACACTGTGTTCTGTCGGACGACGTATGTGATTACAAAAGGAAACGTAAATCACTGACACAAAGCTCCACAAAAACACCTGAGGGGTGCAGCTGCCTGGCTTGCATTCATTTTAATGGAGAACACGCATTGCTCCGGGACACCTTTCAAAAATTCAGTCTACACAAAATTCATCTCAGTGTTAAATTACATCTGCACACAATAGACTAGCTGCTGTCATCATCAGCAACTAACCATTACATGAAATGCAGAAACTTCAAGGACTAACTGAAATAACTGCCAGTTATTTAAGCTGTTGATGCCAAACTTCCTAATCATTGACTTGACTGCAACTAATTCAGAAGCTCTTGTGTATTTCAGTAGTGAATGATTTGGGAGAAATACTGATTGAGGACAGCTGGCAAGCCTCATACCATTTTGGGTGAAGTGCCTCTTACCAATTTCTTCCAGCAGCTCTTGGGCTGGTGGAGGCAGCTCATCAATGAAGCGGTTAGATGCCTGTGAGAGTGCTAAGATAGAAAAAAAAAGAAAAAGTCTAGTTAATTAGCAGTGATTAATCCTTAATAACTGCAATATAGGCACACATTACGACAGCATCTTGCTGACATATTTCATTTATCAACCTGCATGAGCCTGGCTCATTCACATTTTCTCCAACATCCTTAAATAATTTCATAATGGAAAAACCATTTAGAGCTAGACTTGTACATTCAGTTCTCAGTCCTCTATTGCAAATTTTAGGCCAGTAATATTTACAATTCAGTGTAGGTTGATTAGAGGTCAGAGTTCCAGTCTGCAGGTGCAAACACAAAATCCATAACCTAATTACCACTAGCAATACACAGTTGTGTGCAAAGCTATTCCTTCCTATAAAAAGAGATGCCCAAGAGGAAAAAAAAAAAAGAAAGAAAGAAATGAGAAGTAAAACTGCCAAATTTCTTTTCACGTCTGTTTCTCCATTTATTGATCATTCTATTTGGGCTGGGGCTGGGTTAAAAGACTTACCAGATGCCTTCCTGGTGCTTCTCAAGGATGAAGCAACGATTGGCAACCCATCCTGTGTAAGATCGTACAGAATGAAACGCAAGAAAGGTAAATTGAAGAACTGCTGGTCTTCAATCCTCCCCTTCAACATACTAAATCCAAAATGAGGTAAGGCCTTAATTAAAGCCTTAGCTGACCATTACATTTTAAAATAAGCTCTTCAATCAGATCAGAATATGAAAACAGAGGTAGCATCCAGGTAAGCCAGATCTGTCAAAAATTGTGCTTAGGCTGCAGTGCACTCATCTTTTAGCCGGCCATAAGATACTGTCAGCTACATAATCCTTATCCATTTCAACACTGTATGGACAACTGGATGGGAATTCCCTGAAAGGAAAGTTCCAACATCTCTCAAGTTCCCATTCTCTGCTTTGAATCTTTAATTATTAAAGCCAGGCACAGCTATTCACCAAAAGAGCCCCCCAAAATCAAGAATTTGCAATCATAGGCAAGTCCTCACTGCCCTCAAAATGGGAACGGGTATTTCACGCAGAGTATTTTAGACAAGGAAGTGACAGAATCAAGTTTCTCCGCAGAGCCAGCCAAGGCAGCACGGCCCTGTTAATGGACTTAGTGAATTCCAACTGTCTGCTACGCAAGCAGAAAGACACAGACCCCCACCTGACGACAACGAAAGCAGTCACTACTGTTCTGGTTGAACAAACTCTAATTTACTCTTTAAATGACAACCCTATCATTGCATAACAATAAGAAAGGCATAAAGACAACTATTTTATATGTAACTGTCTGAAAAGACAGTTAAGATAATGCTGTGGCTCCAGAACACCTTCAGTTCCAAAAAGATTACTGTAAATCACTACAGTGACCTTGGAAATTGTCAACTCCAAAGAGAGAGGATTTTTTGATACAACAAAGGTGATAACGTTACGACAGGTCTGTGCATAAACAGCGCAAACTTAATCCCCTAATACAAGGGCTTTCTGAACATTTATATGCTTCCAAAGTACTAGATGGAGACTTCCACTTTAGTTTTCTTCCTCAAGGAACCACTCATCTACATACTCATTTATCTTCCCCCACTGAGTTTTGAGAATTGTTCAGTTTCTCAAGGAAACTTCCATACTTGAACACACATGCAAATGTATTTCTTTTCGTTCGGTTTAATCCCCACTTCCATGCAGTCAAAAGCCTATAGTTCACAAATCACTTGGGAATTCAGAGAGGTTCAGATAAGCAGCCTGCTGCTGCCTCACCAGAAGGCGAACTGATGGACCTCCCCTCTCCCAACAAAACCCTATCTTTTCTACCCAACCCTTTTGCAGATACTTACCACTTTGATGTTCCAAGATTACCAGATCAAACACTGGGAAACCGCAATTCTTTACAGCCAGGGAAGGGATGGAGGGCACACAAGGTCACTTTGACGTGGTCAATATTTACATACAATTAGGTGCAAGGGGAAGCCAACTCTTTGTATAATCAGTGGTGCACACTGACTGCTTTGAAATCAATCAGAGCTTTTGTCATTACATCCACAGATCCAGGATTCCAAAATACTCACAAAGACCTGGAAGTATTTCTGTGCTTCTCATCTTGCATTTAATTAAAGTAAAAGTATTTTAAAACAGTATTTTCAAAAATGGCTGGCATAAATTTTCTAGACTTACAGGCTCATTCAATTCAGATGAGCAAAATCCTGAAGCAACCGAGGGAATTTCAGTGCTCTTTCCCTCTTCATAGGCTGTAGTGAATGTCCTGGACACTCCAGAGGAGATCTCTTGAGAACCGCAAAAGGAAGAATCTGAAGCTACTTCATGGCAGTCTTTGGATTTCCCAAAAGCCATTGGAATTTTTTCTTCTAGAATTAAAAAAAAAAAAAAAAAAAAGATGACAGCAAAGCTGGAAAATTATTTTGGATTTTTTTTGGCTCTTGGTGACATTTCAATGGAAGCAGAAAAAGGTTTCTTGTACTTGAACAGGCACCAGCACAGGAAACTCTAAGAAATTATTGTCCATAAATGATCTCTAAATACAAGTCCAAACTGATTACCTAGAAGTTCCACCTCAGCCATTATTTATGCAAAACTTTACCAACTGAGAAATTTTGACCACTGTATTATACCAAATTAATGAAAGTACAAAGTAAACGATAATTCATTGCTCTTAAACAGCACTTAAGTTCAACAAACATGGAGTTCACTTTATCAACACCCAAAACATACTAAGTTTATTACATTACTAAGCTTATTTCAGTATCTGTTTTTAAAATGCTAAAATCTACATGTATCACTTTAAATCAATTTTAAACATCTAAAACAATTCCCGATTTATGAAGGCTACCATTAACTACCAAGTAATTATCTTTCAGAGACCAGCTTTTTCATCTGTCCCCCTGTAAATTCGCCTTTAGTTCTATGCTAGAGATTTTTTTTTGACCAAACAGGCTCTAACTACAAAATTGTCACTATCCAGACCAAACCAATGAGATTTCAAACAACAGACGCAGCACTTCTTGTGGTTACTTATTCCAAGCCTGACATTTCTGCATTGGTGCTACGTGAATGGAGTTTCCATGATTCACATCAATGATTTTTACATCAGCAAGTCTTGGCAGAAAGGTCTGACTCCTGGCACAGAAAGGTTAAGTACTTCACTGGTCCTCCCTTCTTTCCTCTCCCAGTTACCTGAGCGAAGTGGGGTGCTGACGCTCGTTGGTGCATGACTCACTCTGGGCGTTGGTGCATGACTCACTCTGGGCGTTTTACAATCGGTATCCCCATAGTAGTTCTCTTGCTCGCAGGGGATACTCGACAAATCCTGAATATCTGTCACTGATCTGAAGTATTGAAAGATGTTCTGACAGTTAGAATAGCCACTTCTTGCACTTGTGAATCACCAAAATCTGATATTTTCAGTTCTTTAAATTTTACTTTTGCCCAGTCTTATCTAGTTTTCCAGAAGGAATAGAGACATTCCCTGTGAAAACTTCCCACAGAATTCTTGGAAGGCTAAAGATCACCACCTTCAATGATCTTGCAGAGACAGAAAAGGTTAATTATTTGCTTTCCGTTCCTTTACAAGATTTCTTCATTTTAATAATTCTCCTATAAAAGCAAGCTCAGGAAAACTGCCTCCAGAAAGGGCAAGGATGTCAAATGGGAACCACTAAGTAGAAAACTCTCTCCAAAGCCAAGGAAAGACCTGGAGATTTAACAAAAACTAACAATCCATTAATTAAGGCTAAATGCAGATCTTAGGAACCTTTAAATTAATTACTCAGATAAACTGAAACTGCTAAAGATCTGCAAGGGCAGCGACATCCACTCAAGTTACAAAATTCTTAAGTGGTTGCAGGACTGGGATTATATTAAGCAAACCAACATCTTCTGCAGATATACCCCGGACGACATTGTCCTCAGAAGACCATGAAAAGAACAGATGGCTACTGTTACCAAATCAGTAATTTCTATGCAAATCTCCATTATCTGTAAAAAGAAACTAACTTTACTAGTTAAGTCACAAACCTATTCTGCAAATTTTTCCCGAGAATCTCCATCACAAGATTATTTTTGTAATAAAATTTATTTAGCTACATACTAATGATTTGCTGTTTAAACTATTTCTTCTATGTAATATGGACAGAAGAAACGAGGAATTGTACACTTTAATGTGAAGAAGTACACCCAAATTACACTAAGTTAATTACTTATGAGTACGAAAATATTTCAAAAACTAAGGAAAACTGTATGTGATGGCTCTTTTATACCAATCTCCCAACTTATCATGAGAAAATATTCTTTCAATGCTTCAAATAGCTTTTTCTCTCTCAGCTTTGGCCTGTCACATCTTCCTGTTTTGCATCAACACAAAATTTTTACAATGATAACGACAAACGTGCTGAAGTTCTGGTATAAAACAGTCGGTGACTCTTACACATCTTTTTCTTTGGATTCTTCTTGTGGCTCCCACGGTATCACTTCTTGTGCTGCTTCAACACTAGAATGACGGAATAAAGGTCATATTCATCGATCACATCGGAATATTATGAAAATAAATGTATTTAATCTCCTCTCTCTCCAAGTTTAAAGGACTACCTTCTCTCTGAGGCAGACTGCGGCTCATGAAAACTTTTTGCTTAAAACCTTAGAAGATGAAGAGAGCGAGCGCTCCAGGAGAAAAATGCTACTTTAACCACATTATGGATTTGAATCTGGTAAGGAGAAAGCTTCCAACTGACATACACAGTTTCAAAACAAAACTGAAAGTTAAATAAAAAAATCTATGAACATAAATCACTACATTGTTTTACCATCCTTTGATTGGTCTGCATTGAAAGCTACTCTCTCAAACTCTAACAAGCCCACTGAAGGTCAAAGAGGGATTCAAAGAGGATTAGGCAGATGGTCAGAGGGTGACAGTCCTCTCTGTCCTGCTGGCAAAAGCTCAGTTCCTAAGAGAAGGGAGCAGCCAAACCCATGACTTTTTACCTTAAGGCCAAGTATTTACACACTTGCTGCCTACCTTTGGTAACTCGGGTCCTCCAGTGGAGGGGAGAGAGTAGGACACCGAGAGACAGTACAAGCAGCTCGAGCTCCCGCTCTCGGAGAAAGCGAGCAGCTGCTAACTCTGGAGGAACACAAGGAAAGCTGAGCTACGTACGGGGAGGGAAGGGGCTTTTAAGAAGCCTGAAAGCCACTGCTGAAAGACCTTCAGGGTGAGGACTGTTTCTCTTTCAGCAAAAGTACCCCTAGCAGCATGAGGTGGGGATTCTGGCCAACATCTCTGCATACCAGTAGAATATAAAATTTACAAAAATACTGGATATGAACACCTCATGTTTGACAGATGAGACTGCAAGTCTCCAAGCACGGGCTAATGTTATCTGCAGGCAAGATACAGTGAGCATGCTTCCATCAGTTGCTCCCACAGGAGGGGAAAAAGCATGAGCTCCAAAACCAAAGCACAATAAAATTAAAACAGATGACTGAAGCCTTAATTTGAATTATCTTTGCTCTGTTTAAGACTGTAGTTTATGAGTGTAAAAGGAATTGTAATATATATATGACTTATTTTTCCTGTTTTGTCTCCTTCATTAACCAAAAAAAACCAACCCCAAAACCCAAACACTGTAAAAGACAAAACCCCATGAGACTTATGAAAGTCCTTTTACTATTTTCTTGGTGAGGAACTCTGATATGTAGATAATAATTAAAACACACCACTGGCATCTTATTTGAATATTACATATATAAGCAGAATTAATAAAGAGAGTACACTTTATAACCTACTTTATGCTTCAAGTAACGACGAAAATAAGTCTATCTACCTGGCTGCAGGCATATGGCTAAGTTGATCCACTCCTAGCGTGTTACTGCCAGAATTCTGCGCCGCTGTGCTGCAGAATTGTGTTTTTCCTCCTGAATACAAATAACAAATGTTCCCTGTTATTGGGTTTTGCAAGTACAAAAGAAAGTGACACAACTCATTGAACAGGAAATTGCAACTTTATTAAATTTTTTAGTTCTTGTGACCTTTGTTGTTGTCAAGAGACAAATGTGTTTTAAAGATGCATTTTCATAAACATACCACAGCTGCCAGACAGTCAACCACTGAAGCACTGGGGAATATCGCAACATTTACAAATTTGAGCTGAGAGGCAACAGACTAGAGAAACAACGATGATCCTTCCATTATTCTGCACACACATAATGTCAGTTCTTACAGTTTTTAAGCTCAAGATCCTTCTAGCAATAAGAATATTAATGTGTAAATACAATTCTAATTCAGTTTCCAGCACCATAGCAAGTTGCATAAAAAGATTAAACTTAGCCCTAGGGTAAAAAAAAAAAAAGGTTGCAAACGAATTTTGTTTTGTTTTTCAACTGAAAGGCAGCAAGTGCATAATCACCACATTCAACTATATTTCAGTGACTGCAATGCCCAAACCCCATCTTCCAAAATCCTGAGTGTCCTGAACTCTAACTAAAACAGTAAGGAATGAGACCAAGTCACCTGAAGAACCAAACTCCAGCCTTCTGACAGGAGTGCTGCTGACAGAAAAGTGCAACAAGACTTTATCTCCCTGACTCAAAATTACCTTCAAAAGAAAGAGCACATTTACCTGAAACCTGAATACCTGATCCCGCACCTTCAGGTAACTTTTTCTGTAAAAATCCTTCATCTTCTAATTTGCTCTCAGCATCTGAGGTCTGAAGGAGGTGGGGGAAAGGAAGTGAATTCAATTCCTCGCGGGCAAGCTGTAAAGGGTAGGACAACTCTCACAGAATGACGTTGATAATAATCAGAATGGAGAGACAAACTTTTCAAGAGCTTATCAGCAAACAGCATGGATTGGATTTAATAGTCCATACAATAGTTTCGAACCTTCAAGAAATGAATGAAGATTGTTTTAAGACTATTGAGTACTATAATTGACAGAGCTGTGAAGGAAAGGCTGAGATTACCAACTGCCTAAAACTTTTCTTAGCCACAGATTATGTAATTTCCTAGTAAATAAATTAAGAAAATCAAGCCCCTGGTGTCTGGGGAGTTCTGGCTGTTTGTGGGGTTTTAGTTCTTTGGGGTTTATTTTGTTTTAGTTTGGTTTTTTTCAGGCCAGGGTGTGTGTTTTAAAGAAACAGAGTTAGAATTTTCTTACTTTTAGATAAATCTTTATTTGTATAGAATAAAAGCTGTTGTTCTCCCATTTTCTACAGCTCTTCTTCAAATCAAATGGGAGCATAACAAAACCACATGTTGTGTAACTTACGTCCAAAGTTCTTGACACAGACTTCATTGCTGTCTTTTCTGTTATTTTTACCTCCTGTTCAGAACTTCCCTGAGTAGTAGAAGGAAGGAAATAACCAGAATTAGGAGTCAAGAAATCTTCAGATACATCAGGAGATGAATTAAGGGAACAATGTAATTCCCTTGAATGCTGCTGTGAAAGACATCATCATTTGAGATGCTTTCTCCACTCTCTGTTAAAGAATATACATTTTAGCCAATAATGCTAAGCAATACTGCATCAAATGGGAATTATAATTAATTTGATCACTCTGAGTTTCAACTTACCTCCTGCTCCATACATTACCTTGATGGGTTATAGAACAAACAAACAAACAAAAAAGGGGTGGGGTGATCGTTAGTCAGATCCCAGCTGAAAAGATCAGCTGTCCTGGTAGTTCAGTGTGCAAGAGGGTGAGACCAGGCTGAACTGTTTTACAGATAAGTTGCTGCAACTAGATTTCTTGGATTGCTATACATGCCCAAACCATGCCAATACTCTAGAGAGATTCTCAACTTGTTGAGGAAGGACTGAATTCTCATGAATGGCTATTCCAGACTCTGCTTGTTCATCTTGTGATGGTGACGAGCAACTTCTCCCTAGGATGTCAGAATGGAACAAAATTATTAGGCAAAAAATAATATGAAGTGAGTGTTCTAAACCACTGATGGAATATCAATGAGAGCAGACAGTAAAACTACATTCTCTGTCAGGAACATGGAGAAATAATGACATTTAAATGCTCACATCATTAATCTAGGCACGGGAAGCCTTCCTTTATCCGTAAAAGCACTACACACTACGGTGCTACAGAAAATGCATCTCTGTAGTCCAACTGAGAAATAAAGTGTGAAAGCATACGCTGGGTTTGAAAGCTTTGGGTCTCCCATGCTGATACATGGTAACCAATGATGATGAAGGGTCTCCAAGCTCAGTGGACATTACCTTCACCTATTAACATGTTAACAGTCTATTATTTATTTTCACCAATGACCGAGTGATTGACCCGCTTTGGGGGCAAGACTCTGGAAGATAAAATTCACAACTATTGTAACAAAATCACAGAAGCTGAAATCTGCTGGGAGATAAAGAGAGAGACAAAGAGAGAACAAATTATTTTTTGTTTTTCAACCTTACCTCCAGAACTTCTGAATGCAGACTCCAGATCGCTCTCCTCAGATTCAGATCTATCCTCACTGCCCAGATCCCAAGATTCGACATTATCACCTCTCTGCCATCCATATCTTTGTTGGTCTTGACTTTTTTGGAGTCTAACAGTGACATGCTGAAAGGCTTCCTTTATACTCTCTGCTTCACTTTCAGATGTACATTCAGTGACTGCATATGTAGAGCCAAGTTCTAGTTGTCCTGAGGCCACTCTTCTGGCCATTCGCTTTACTTCAACTACACAAGAAGAACAAAATTACCAGTTCACACAACAGAATCTGCACCTTCAAAGCATTCCCCATTTTTGCATTGCATCTGCAGACTTGGAAATGCTAAAGTTACAGCCTGTAAAGTCCTTTATCATGAAAAAAGCTAAACACTTCTTCCATTTTAAGGAAAGCTTAAAACCTGCATAAATTGATATGGACAAGTCTTTACAAGAACAATTTTTGTTAGTTTGCACTCTCTATTATTCATGCCTGTACTGCCATCAACTGGTCATTGCTATACTACCCTTTCTAAATCACACCTGGTCCTTCCCTTACATCCTGCAGAACAGGGCTAGAAATTCCTTGAGCTTTAAAATCAAACCATCTTACTGTGGTTGTGATTATTTTATGCCCTGAATGTGCAAGACACAGGATCCTACTCATTTGATTTTCATCCAAGAACAGCCTAACAGAGCTTCAGCAATTAAGGCACACAGACCTTTCTTAAGTAACAAAATGTGTTAAGTTTTAATGCACTGCACTAAGACTTGCTAACATTAATTCCAATTTAACATGGATTTACTTACTCTTCCATTCCGATTGCATCATCCTTCTCTCCTCACTTATTTTTGTACTGTAAATTTCAGATCTTGATTTTGGATAGCACCTGTATTATGTTACGAAATGCATCAAACTCTGTTAACGCACAAGCATATTGTGTTAAGTATTCCCCAGTCAGTAAAAGACTAGAAGTTGTTTTAATGTTCATTAAAAAAAAAGGCTGAGAGCACACATACTCTACAAACCCAACAGAACTAGCAGATTGAGCCATCAGAAGCTTAGAAAGCACAGACCGTTATTTAGGTCTATTACAGATTAACCAGACAAGCTGTGCATTAAAATCCAGATTTCAAAAGCTGTCAACTGCCTTCAGATGATATATTTATATAAACACTAACAGCCAATGAATGCTATGGAGATTTGTTTTATTCAGGTCAGTTAGGTGATGAGTGGACAACTTAAGATGCTCAGAACTTCAGACTTGGATAACAACAATCCTACCACCAACCCGATTCCAATCTACAGTTCATTCACTTGACCATCTAACCACATGTCAGCACCTGGCATGTTTATGTTCTAGGCAAATACGTCCTTTACCAATGGGACTTACTGATCCCACTGGGTCATGAATCAACTTAAAAACTGCAACAGTTTTCCTGACTGATTTGACCCAAACATTGGATGAGGTACCTGTCCCCATCTTTCCAACTAATAAGGTATGTTAATTTGCGCAAGTTTTGCCAGGTACTTTTAACATGTGCTTTCCACCCATATTTAGAAATATAAAAGGACAACAGGAAAAAGCACAGCAAGCAAAGTAACACATGCTCTGTTGTCACTGGGTTTAGCAAGACTGGTCTGCTCCCACAGGCCCTAGTCCTACACCTATGAAAGACAAAGTATTTATACTGAGAATTGAATGAGGCTGCGCACAGAACCACCCTTACTAGTAATTGATTAGATTGCTCTCCTTAGGCACCGTTACAGTTTTGGACCACTACCTCCATCAGAGAGGCATTTGGAATCTGAACGTCACTTTTTAAAAGCAACTGCCCTGTGGCAGCAGTTCCCCTGTCAGCTCCGCAGCTGACAATGACGCACAGTTGGGTTCTAATTGGACAGATGGCTTTTGGCTTACTGAAAAAAACATTTAATGCCATCCATGATCCCGGACGTATCTACCTTTGACGGTGGCTGTATCAAGATGAATCTGCTAGAATTAACTCTTCTGTGAATACAACTCACCACCTTTCTTCCTCACTTCCACTTGCTGCAGAGTGTGAATCACCTCCTCTCTGACACTGCAAGTTGAACCTTTTTTTGCATCTTGCAGATACATGTGGGAGTAAATGCTGAAATGAGTCCAACAAGCCATGATTCAGCACACGTCGGGAATTCTGGTAATTATTAGTTGAGCTGTCTATGAGATACACTAAGAACCGGACAGTGCAGACTTTATTCCCTAGGTTATATTTTAGTAGCACTGCTCATGAGAAAGGATGACAACTCCAGGCCTCAGCCTACTAAAAACTCTGCCCTGGATTTATAGCAGGTTTCATACGTACGCAGCAGACTACCATAACATGTAGTTCCCCGGGGAATGAGTGGACCTAAATGACTCAAGATTTTTCATACAGCAGATACATACATCAATTTCTCTCTATCTCTTTGGGCTAAGCATGTCAACTACTTATATTTAATAATGAAAATGATCTAGAAGCCCTTAGTAATGACAGCTTAGACGTCCATAACTAAGTATACAAACAAAAACATTTCTCTGCTTGCCCTTTTCCCTGACAGTCCCATCTCCATTTTAGTACAGGATTTCATTCCCTCCTGAGCCACTGGACTAGGATTTTTCTAGGGGGAAGGGGGAAAAGAAGTAATACTATTGCTCTGCTGTGCTGACTATTTTCATTCCTATATATAATGCATATATTTTAAAAGTCAGATTCATCCCTCCTCTTGGACACCATCCATAACTATGTCTCTACCTGCTAAGGTGTACAGAAGTGATAAACACAGTCACCCTGCTCAACGCTTTACCTCATGGTCTAGGCTCATTTGATCATCCAGGCTCTTCACCACACTGAAGCTGAGATCATGATGGTTGTTTTCATTTTTACCCTCACTCATCTCATGAAAGCACTTTGACTTTTCGTTTTGAATTGCCTCCATTTCCTTTGCTGTCTTTGAAACAGTTTGGAAACTGTCTCCACCTAATGCTCCTTGTGCCTGAGATGTTATCAGTGGTGGAATATAGACACTTGATGGTGGACCTATAGCCCTCCATGAAAAAATATTAACTCCAGAAAAAAGGCTACTGGCATTTTGGTAAGTATCATCAGATGTGTTCCAGTGTCCTCCTTGACAAGTTTGCTTAGAAGGCGGATTCTTTCTGATTTCCTGGAGCAGCTTCGTTTGCTTTTCAATGGCGTCTATTTTGTCCAGTTTCTCCTCTGTTCTGCGCAGGGAATCTTCTGCCTCATGCAACATGCTTTGTACAATTGTTAAATCAAGGACACATTTGCCAATGTACTGCTCCTCTTGGGACGGACTACCTGTTCTTCTCCCATCATCTTCTCTCGCCTGTGCCAGCATGCATAGGTCAGAGGCCTCACTTATCCTCTCCTCCTCTTCCGTAATGTATTCTGTACCCAATTCTGAAGAGTCACCTTCCTCATAAACTGGCTTTTCCTCACAGTGCACTCCAGGGGATGTATATAGGTCTCCGAGGTTACCCTTATCTTCTTCCTTTTGCAGCATTTTTTCATCTCTTAGAGTTTGACCTAAATCGGCTTCTTCTTCCATGAAGTCTTCGTGACATTCTGGAAAACTGGCAAAGATTTCATTGTTTTCAAAGCTACAGAGGCTGTCATCCACATCACTGACACTGAAGGTTGTCTGGAGTTCAGACGCTACATCAAGATTTTTGTCCTGTGCAACTGGCTGTAGACTGGTTGATGCCTCTTGGTCCACTAAAGCACTGTTGTCCTTAGGAAAGGAAGAGTACCCTGGGGTAGCACAGCTGTCTAAAAAATTTGATTTTAAGTGTTAAGCCATTTCTCCAGGTGTCCATCAAACACACTGCTTTAGTACATTAGGAGTTAATGTTTTTTAGAGATTACATGAGCAGCATTTAACACCTCTGCTGAAAACAGTGTGCCTGAACTTGAAATATTAACCAGACTGATAGTCTTGAGTTTACATTAACAATTAGGGTGGCACTTAGAATCCAAAACTAAATGCTTTCTATTTTCAAACTATATCATAAAATCTGTAAGCGTTCACATTTTAGTTGTTTATTTTAGACCTTTGTGGACTGAGGAACATGCTAAGTGAAGGACACATGACATCTTGCTAGAAGAAACTCACCAGCTGCGGTTATCTTTTCTCCCTGCAATTCCTGTGTTCTCTTCTGGTAGCTAAAAGCTGATGCCAAACAGATGTTCACATCTGCAAAAACAGTGGGTCTTGGTGCTTTTGATATTTCATCAGCATGACCAGCGTGAGACTTAGTTAAGTCCTGTAATACAAAAAAATGGAATAAGAGACAACTATATTTGACAGTTCAATGTCTCTACCTTCTCTTTTAAAGTGGTTTGCCTCCATGATCAGGAAACAATACTCAATATTTAGACTGCCCCCCACCTAGATTTAAGCAGAACAACTTGAATCTGAATAGACACAAAACTCCAACATTTTAAACACGTGAAAGGCTACAATCCTGGAAGTCACCTTTAAGTCATTTTTCAGTATATATTGAATATCCTGAAGTTTCATGGAGCGGTTCTTCTGTTTAGGTTCTAGCCCTGACTTTACGATACTGTAATATGGCATAGGAAGTCTGACATCTGCTTCTAACTGTTGTCCTGAAATTATGAGCTGTTTAATAACAGAGTCTTCAAAACCTTTCCAGGGAGGAGTCTCTGCAAGATGGAAATATAGACTTTATGTCACAAGCTGCATAACAATGTGAATGGAAATAAAAAAAAGCGAGAAGAATCAGAGATACTGAAGCATTATTGTCTGCACATTCCCTAATTTACTACTACTGTCACAAACCAAATGAGCACTCAGTCCAGTCTGGCATCTCCTCCCTATCTTATTTCAACAGTGGATGCTTTAAAGGGAGCTGACAGCAATCTCTAGAGGACAGTTACACTGTAAACCACGCTCTGGATTCTTCATTACCAACCAGCTAATAGAGGTTTTAATTTTTAGGGTAATTATTTATTCCATTTCACTGTCAAAATAGTCAAAGTCAATACGTAACATACATTACATTATCTGTAATAACAATAACAATACGTTATCTGTAAGTTATCTTAGTGATCAAAGAAATGAAAGCTGCACAGGCTCGTTTTGCACATTGCAAAGAGTTAACTGAATGTTTTGCTATCCTTGTATGAAGAAGAAAGATAAACAGCAGAAAAACACCATACGCAAAATGGTATCTCTCTAATACCAACCATTAATCTCATCCTTTAGTCATGCAAGTTTAAGTTTTTCTGATTACATTTTACGAAAGTTTCCAGTAGTGTTTGCTATTGTCATTAACATTTGGGGTTTTTTTTTGCCTGGAAGGTTCCATTTCCAAGTTAACTCTGTATGAGCCATGACAGCAAGGTTTTATCCAGTCACGCAGGGGAATTAAACACACATTAGGGGGATGACAGTCTGCGCTGAAAACATTCAGTGGGTTACCCTAGTGACAAAAGCCTACACCTATAGATGTACCTGTCAAGGCCTCCTGCACTACTGTACAGAAGCTATAAATATCCGATTTCACCGTGACAACTTTTTCAAGAATTACTTCAGGAGAGCACCACTTATAGAGCTGGACTGGGACCGGAATACGTGTCAGATCACTGTGTTCTCCCCCATCTTTGCTGTATAAAGGGAAAGAAGTTGTAAATTGGGACATACAGCATACTCAACTAGAATCTATACCTTTTGCAATTAAACACCTGAGTTTGTTATATCTGCTTTTAGTTTAAATACCTAAAAGGTCCAGAGTATACCTGCAAATAAAAATGTGTAGTATTTATTTCACACCAATAAATGTATTTTGGTACATTACAGCAAAGACAAAAGTTACTTTCTGGCAAAAGTAACACATCCTTTAACAAATTTACACTCAAAAAGAAATCAGAGAAAGTTGAAAGTTTCCCAGTAGGAATTTTACAAACAACCCTTTAGCTCTGGCCAGTGTTCTTTGACCATGGGCAAAATACAAAAAGGCGCCACCTGGCCTGCCAACGTTTATTTTGGAATGTACCCGAATGTCTAGAAGATAACTTCCTCCTCACATTTAACTATAGAGGTTTTTTTTATTTGTTTCACAGTAAGCTGTACCTGAAATAGCTAAGAAATCGCTAAGATTTATTAACAAATCAAGTTTACAGGGAGGTAGGAAGTATCTTTGCTCCTTTCAGGACATTACCATTGGCAAATTTTTGTTTATTACCAATTTTACTCTTTCTTTATAGTCTAACCAGCCATTTTCTTCCTTTCTAATCAGGAAAGAAGCAAAAAATGTATATAAGTAGTAATTTACCCAGATGAAACGAATTGTGTCTCTTATAAAAGCAATACTCCTTTTGTCACCAGTGGCACTTAATTACTACCAGTTCAATGAGGTGTGAAATCATCGACTTTAGGTAAGCCTCCATAAGCATAAGTTCAGTATAACAAGAGGAAACTTAAATTATTTCCAGCCCAGCAGCAGAATTAGTGACTCAAAGAGGAATTTCACCTCTCTTCTGTAAGATTAGGCTCTATTTCTCTATGATGTTATTTTTATACTCCAGTAAAGAGTTGCTTACCAGTATCTATTTTCAGGTATTTGTAAACAGAGAAACTAAGTCCACCTGAAATTTGCCGTGTTGCCTGTGGCAAAGTTAATGTACCTGCGCAGTGATAATTTGGAGTTCTTCACTCCTGTAACTCTGTTGCCTGACTTGGAGGCAGGAGTCCCTACTCATCAAGAGGGGCACTTCAGCAGAATTTAGCACTAAATTTTATTTTACTTGGGTTTGTCCCTTTCACAGAAACAGTGAGGAAGTTCTTTACCTCTCTATCATGTATTCCAAGTTGCATAGCTTTGCCTCACCAGAAGAAACAATTTGAATAGCATAGGAGGTAACTGAACGGTGGATAAATCCACGGGAGTGCAGAAAACGCAAAGCATCATTAATTTGAAGCAGCACGTGCAAAATCGTCTCCATGTGCAGTACTGGGAATTCTGTACGCTGAAAAAAACCCCGAAGTATCAAATTTGCATTGCAAAGCTTGATGTAGGGAAAACTATTACTGTACAGAAGAAGGCAAAGAAAGCAAACATGAAACATACTCCAGTAGAAGTCACACGAATTGCACTTGCTGGATAATGTTCATTCTCAATACCAAACCAACCAACACCTTAAAAAGTAATTAAGAAAAAAAAAAGATAATGACTATGCCAAAATTCACTCTGAAGCAGAATGAACTCTTAGAATTTCTTGCCTTTAACTGCAATTTTTCCAGTAACTTAGATGTCTGCATTCAAACAGTTAAAGAAATAAAATAACAACCAAATTAATTGAAAAAAAAAAAGGAAGAGAAAAATATGGAATGCCAAAAATAAAACACAGATCAGCTGATGATTAAAAAAAAAAAAAAAACAAAAACCCACAACTAAGTACAAGCCTTCAGTTTTACACACAGGCAGTCTGCAATGTACTACGTGCAATTATTCAAGGGCAAAAGCTGGTCTTGCCACACTTGCAGTATACAACCAGGTGCAGATTAAAAGCTCAATTGAATTTAACAGCAGACATTTTAAGACTGACACCAAACAAGAAAATCAATGCAATCGCACCTAACCATTAACTGAAGTATTTGCCAATTACAAACGTTACCAGCTTACACTGAGTATCTGATACTGCGCAATGCAACAGAAACCCGGATACACAAACTGATGATTTTGTCTTCTTATTCTTTGACTAAAGATGGTAGATGTAGTTACTAAACCTCTTCCTCTCAATTAATTACTATTTAAAAAACAAGGATTCCAATTACCCTTTCATGAAGGATGCTGTACAGGGAACCAAAGTTAACCCTTTCATATACTAAACGGGTTTTCTCCAAGTCACTAGACAGACAAACAGACATCAGCTGCAGCAAATGAGGATGACGGAGTTGACTGCAATGAGAGAGGAAATAAAAATTGTGAGGCAAATCTCAGATTAAAAGAGAACAAGTTTTTATCAATACAATGTGAATGCTTCTAACTTTTCATTAAAATACCCCAAATTCTAAAAGTAGATTAGGAGGCATTTAGGAAACAGTGCTTACTGTCACAACTAGGAGAATCTATAAGCAAGCCATCCAAGAAACACGCAATGAAGCATTCATCCAGACACAGCAGAAGAGAGTTACATCTTCCTCTGTGTTAGCCACCGAGGAGCAAATGGAATGGGAAGAGAGAGGAGAGAGACCTGTATTTCTCATTTGGAGAGAAAGTGCAACCACAGCCTGACAGTCCTCCCGAGGTTAATCACATTTCCTGACATCACTGTGACACCCAAACCCCAGGAGCACTTGTGGCTACTGCAAATTCTTTCTTACCTACTACGTTCCTGCTCTGCAACAAGAAGATCAGCCAAGCGTAGTTTACTACAGTTCTGATGGGGCTCAAAGCTGAGTTCCTTCACTGTAACTCTGCTGCCTTCCCACATTAAGCTACAAGGAGAAGAGGAGGAATTCCTACAAGATGCCTTCTAAAGCATTTTTTTTTAGTTCTGGGACTACTTACAAAGAATTTTGTAATTCTGAAATGCTCCAGTGCTGTCTCCTACTGCTTGTAATATTGCTTTGATGATCCTGGCTATAGTATATAGTCTTTCAAATTGACAATAAATTCTCATCCTGTTAAAGACTGGATGTAGCAGGACAGGTTTGCTGTCCCAAAATGTGACCCTTCCGTGATCCAAGGTAAAGAACAAGGACACTCTAAAGCTCATTTCACTAAAGGCCATCAGCCCACTGTGATAGAAGTCAGAGTTTTGGGAAGATTAAATAACCAATTTGTCAATTCTCAGATGCCTCTGAGGCACAGTTACTTGCTACACAATACAAAAGATTAAAAAAAAGCTTGATCTGTGCTTGCAACTCATTTCACCATAGGTTTGACCAAGTGAGCTGCAGACACACATATCCAGAGGCCTGAGGTCTGACCCGACAAATACAAGGATTAAATACTGAACAAAACAATCTGTGCAAGCCCAGCAACATATTTCCCACCACAAAAGGAATCAGTACCAAAACACTGTTATCACTGAATAACCGCAACTGGGTTAACATTGCTGGAAAGGGCCAGAGCAATCTACAGATATCAAGAGGGTCTAAAGAAGATATTTATCAGTGGACTGCAGAAAACAAGTTGCAAGCAGAATGCAGTGGATGAATACAGAATACACAAGGAGAATTACTGAAACAAAGCAACTGGCCCAACAACTTGCTGCTTAATAGCAACAGATAAATACCAAGAGGGGCTAAAATCCCTTTGATTCCACTTACTTTGTCATGATCATGTATGGTCCAACATGGTAAGAAAATGCTGGTTCATCATCTGCCTGAACCACATCTTTCTCCCCAGTAACAGGGAGAGACGCCAAGTACCCTAGATGCCCCCTGCCTGCAAGATAAAACTGAAACAAGACCAAGGCATAACCAAAAGGAATATGCAACAGTTCCCACGATCCGTCACGTCTCCCGCAAGTTCACTAAAAACCTAAGTGCAATCACTTAACTTTCTAGTGAAGCTGAAGCAGGGAAAGCAGAAACGGTCATTAAAAGCTCCCACAGGTGACATTTAACAGGAGAGTTTCTATTGCCTGTTCCAAAACAGCTCCCTCCAACAGGGCCTACTAATGACTAAAGGCCTGAATATTTGCACTCTCCCCATTTTTTTCCCCACCATTTCAGTAGAGATAAGAACACACTAAAAATGAAAAATAACACAGGTGGGATAATTACTGTGAAGAATATGTGACTGTACTAATCCCATTAGAAAACCACTATCCATAGCTTCTTACCTTCCCAAACCCAAAGCTGTAAATGTTCTTGGCTGCAGTAGCTCCACCTTTTAGAAGTCCACCCAGAGGACTGTCAACATTTCTAAGTAACAAAAACATAAGCAATAAGAGTAACTAATATGCGAAGGCTTTGAGTTAAATACAAAAACGAGAAAGAAAAATGCAGAAGCTCTGCAACAGCCACGTATTTCAAATGTTGCATTTGTCAGGTCTCACACAAAAAGTCTAATGCGAATGCTGAAATTCCAGATTATTGTGCAACTCATTAAAACTCTTTAGATACACGGTTGTGATATGTATTTGTTTAAAGCAAGACAGCCAATTTAAAAAAGAAAAAAATACACAGGCATGTTGCATTGCTTTTTGTTCACAAGTATGTATTTTTCCTAACATGCATCTGACACAAAAGCTCTTGGAACAGTTGGAAGTACATGCCCAAAAGATCAAAAGATTTGCAGTGACGTTAAAAAGTCAAGAAACAAACTATTTCATGTTAGCGTCATTTTAATATTATTAAAATCCAGTACTTCATATTGCTGATTTCAAGAGTATCTCTTTAATATACAGATATTTATAACTATCAAGTTTCTATTTGGAACTCTCACAACAGAAATAAAAAGTATCATCATTCCTAACACACATTGGTTTTAAATCTGATATTGTCAAAAAGAAACAAGAACGTGTTAATTTTAAGGTAAGAGTATGTAAGTGAAAGTCCTTGTAGTTCAATCCCTCAGTACTTCGGAATATATTCTTACCCTTGAACAAGACCCCCAAACCTAGACGGACTGCAGACCAGCGCATTTGATGAGCCAACCTTCTTGAGTAGATCAGAGGGAAAATTTTGAATGACAGCCTGCATGTGGAATGTACAACGCTGTATAAATTCCAGCATCTGGGGGGGGAGGGGGGGAAAC
The DNA here is from genome assembly GCA_013398915.1 of Dromas ardeola. Classification (NCBI taxonomy): domain Eukaryota; kingdom Metazoa; phylum Chordata; class Aves; order Charadriiformes; family Dromadidae; genus Dromas; species Dromas ardeola. The sequence goes on from VYZM01018316.1 coordinate 323,072, forward strand.
ACCCAAAAATTATTTCAGAACTGTAAGATACACCGTTTTAAATTAATACATCATGACTACTGAAAAAATAACTCGTTACTTGCAATATTTAAATAGGCATTTCAAGAAATGGATACACAGAAATCTCCAAGAAAATCAATTACATGAAAGTGTAATGAAAGCTTATTTCAAACACTAGATGACTAACTTTCAAGACATTCACCCACTGAAAATTATAGTATCAGGTTTCTTTTTAAGAGGAGCATTGTAATAACAGGAAAGAGAAGTATTATAATCTGAGTTTTAAATCAATATTGCAGTCATGAATAAGCCTTCTTGATACATTTTGCTCCCACGGTAGCAAAACTGACACATTTGCCAACACAGTTCATGCACAGACTGAGATTCACTTGAAAACCACTTCAGCTTTACTCCTGATTCGCACATACGTGCAAGCAAACTACATTCATCAGGGATGGAAAACAAGAGCCTGTCATTCTCCTCACTGCACACTTACGCATCAAGGTCCCAACAAGTTACAGACACATGTCTGCACCTGAACAGAACCTTAGTTAAATAACCTGAATCGTGAGAACTTCAAAATACCATTATTGATGTTGAAAAATTATGTTAAATAGTTATCTAACATGTAAAAGCCAAGACTTTCTCCCTGGAATACTGGAGTTTCTTCACTTTAAGATGAAGATGTGAGCACATATTCAACACGTATTGCACACACATACCTGAGCACTGCTTACTTTCCCAGCAGACATAGCCCAGCACTGAGGATTTTTTCCACTTTTATCATGTACTCTCAGGTCACCTCCTTCATCCAATAACCTGCTAAGAATCCACTGATTTCCTGAGAACGCAGCTGCATGGACTGGGGTGCTTCCATCGTAACAGCGACTGAGGAACCGTAAAGCAGAAATGTTTCAACCTACCCCTACGACACTCAGCCAGTTGTGCTTCTGGGGGAAAAAGCAGCATACCTAGGATGTTTATGTACTCCCAAACAACAACATACACTGTGAAATAGGGAAAATTAGGCACCTACTTACCTCTGAGGATCTTTGCCCAAAATAGCAACATGCATCTTAAGTATGTCTTCATTTACATCCACTGAATATTGTGTATTACATTGACTAAAACCACTAAAAGATTAAACATTTATTTCAATTTAAGAAAAAAATACATATTTTTATACTTAACTGATTAGCATCTGAGCCATAATCCAACAGCACATCCACTATTTTACGAAGACCTAGCAATGCCGCAGTGAAGAGTGAAGTTTGGCCCATGGAATTAACAGCATCAACAAAAATACCTACAAGAAACCAAAAGATTACAAGGCAAGTGCTTGTTCACTCCCACCCCGAATAAAAGGCAAGGGTTCATTAACACTGAAACCCACTGCCATATTCCCTGAGATACTGGAAACATGAAAACATAATGATATTAGCAGAAACTGAAAAAAGAGCAAATGAACTTTGTTATAACTTCCTATGCATACGATGCACTGCTTGTCCACAATGTTTTCAAATAAAGGATGAACAAACGAGAGGCAAAGTATTAGCCTGGATGAGCACGGACAACACCAGAGGACTGCATTAATAAAACCCAAAATTATTCTAAAGCAGTAACTAACAGTTAGACGAGTAGTTTATTACCTTAACCAGTTTTGTTCAAAATAATGAATTCCATTTTGTACAACAAAGGAAAATGGTAGCCTGGAGGGATATGAACCTGCAACCACAACTGCGCAATGAGTCAGACGACGAAACAGATCTATTCTTGGTCTCATTGATAAAAAAAGGTGCAGGATTCAGTGATTCCATGAAACACCTTGGCAGACCCCCCCCAGTCCCGCAGCTCTCCCCGGCTCAGACCCTGCCATGGCAGACTCTGCAAACCCTGTGGGGGGAACAAGGCCCAGACCATTCATAAATTGATCTATTTTTGGAACCACTAGGTTTGTTCAGCCTTGAGAAAAGAATGCTGAGGGGAAACCTTATCATCATGCTCCGGTATTTAAAGGGTGGCCACAAAGAAGATGGAGACTCCCTTTTTACAAGGACCAGGGGTTACAGTTACAACTTACTCCTGGGGAGATTCCAGTTGGACACAAGAGGAAAATTATTCCTGAGACCAATCAGCCATTGGAACAATCTGCCTGCCCAGGGAAGGGGTGGAATCCCCAACACTGGGCACTTTTAAGATCCAGCTGCACATGGCCCTGGGCCATCTTCTCTGGACCATGCTTCTACCAACTGCGGACCCCCCCGTAGCAGACAGCCTGCACCTCCGCGGGGTAAATGAGG
>VYZM01018320.1:371-51788 GCA_013398915.1 Dromas ardeola
CTTGCAGTGCAAAATGGGGCAGCTTTAGCAATTTGCGTTGTGTGTGTGTCATGTTCTTAACAATGAAGATTAATTTAATTGAGTGCCAGTTTCAGGACTGTGATTATAAGAATATTTAAAGAAAATTATGATTTGAGTTCCCCAAGATTAAGCAAATGCAGATGGGGAGAACGGGGGACGGGACAAGGTGAGGCCAGACCTAAGCTCCATAATTAAGGTTGTGTCAATGCATCACTTTCATCTTCTCTGCTACTGTTCCAATTTTCCTCTTCATCACATTTTATAGATTCTTTTTAATCTGCTTCCTGGGTGATATATTTTTTTCTGAGAGCTTGTTGTGCCATTGTGACTGTGGGGGATAGTGTGTCATTTCTCCTTTCCTGCCACTATTTATCCGTAAAGATGAACTGTGATTTTTGTACGTTGTTTCTAGTTTGAGAGTATGCCAAACCTTTTTACGGTTTGATGTGCTGGGATCCTCTTGCTGTGGGGCTGGAATATACCTTTGGCAGTGCCAAAAGGCTATTTTCCTTAGGGGAAACAGGAATCCAGCATACAGAAAAAATTATATATGCCCATGTTATTACCATTTTTTAGGTGTTTTGTAAGAGCTTTCAATCTTAAAGTAGCATGAAAACTGTGAAGGGACTTCTAGATAAAAGTACTGTCAATCAAAATGTAAAACTATGTATCCTCACTAGAAGTTACAATTATGTATTTTCGTGAATGATGCATTTTTGATGCAGAACTCAATTTTTTTTCTTTGGTCTCGTAACATAGGATGCTACCAATTATTAAGGAAGTAAAATATGGAGTAATGATTCTTGGGCAAAGTAATTCAATCTCAATTCCTTTCTTTAAAAGGGTTCCTTTTGTATTTATTTTTCTGATTTAGCATTTTTTTCTTGCATGAGACTACTGGGTAACTCAAAGTGTTTTCAGGCTTATGTTTTTTCAGAGGTGAAATAATTCTGAATAGCTAAAGGGGAGAATAGTATACCTTGTTTTACCTTTTGTATGTGCATATAATATAAGACATTTATGTTTGAACATACATATACGTACACACACAGAGTTATTTATATAAATGTGAAGTTTAAGACAATTTTGATGAGAACTTGTAGCATACACAACTATGCTCTATGCTAATTACTGGCTAAGAGAAACCTTTCCTATTACATTTAGCATTTTATCTTGTTTTCCGAAGGAAACTCATTTGTGCTTGCATGTCTATTTCCTCTTCCCCTGTAGTTTCTAGTCTTGATTAATTTTAGCTGAACTTGTCAGGAGGGCAAAATCAAAGAGGTGGTGGCTGTTTTGGGGGACTGGTAGTAGCATTCACTTCTGTGNGAATGCTATTAGCATTCCCTTCTGTGAAGGAGCCCCCGCACCTGGAGAAGGTGCTCCCTTGTTTTTACCACAACAGAAATCCTAGAGAGGCAGGCAGTCTTGTATGCTGCTTAGCCACGGAAGCCATTGTATTTGCTGAGACAGTTCATACTTTAGATTCCAAAATCAGCTACTGCCAGGACACAAATCCATGGGAAATGACATTTGACTAGTTCTGCTGCTTGAAGAACTACTTGTTATACTTCCATGCTCCCCACCGCTGTGGAATCGCCATAGAACAGCAGTGACTTAACGCTTTCAGAAAAGTAAATATTAGAAAATGTGGTCTGTTAAAACAGTAAGTGGACCGCAACATCTGATTTGTACAGACAGCATATCTTTAGTTAATTTTTGGTTGATCATCCTGCTAAATTATTTAATTTCAGAACAATTGGACAACACTACTTGAAGCAATAAAAACAAATGTGCTAAATATTACTCTACTTGGAAAGTTTTCTAGGATACTTCGAAGTAATGCATTGTTGATATCAACTTCTTACAGCTATTCTGTATTTGAACTGTGTGACAGTTTGTCATGGAACTAGATGGAGGGGGTAGAAGCCTTTTTTTTTTTGGTATTTGAATGACATTAGTAAACTATAAACAGTTTTGTTCCTTGGAAGGGAAATGTAGCTGGAGAAATAGTCTGCATTTATAATGAAGATGATTTACTACTTTTTTGTAGTGGATGGAGTTGAAGAGAATGAAGTTTTTAACTCAAGGAATAAGTGTTTCTGTAGTACTGATGTATTATTCAAGCCAGGGAAAGGCTAACCTTCTCATAAAGCAGTAGGGGAGATACTGAGCTTCTTATCATTTCATGGAACAGTGTATGAGGCAGATTATAAATGTTTCAGAGTGCTAGAGTCTTGGATGACGAATTGTTTGATAAAGTACTCATGAGTTTAACAGAGCCTTGAATGTAAAACATCCAGCTGTTATATGCTGTGAACTGGCATGTTCTAAGTACCTGCAAGCTATATTTAGAGTTAGTGCTTTGTGTGCAACACATTAAGTCTTGGATGCAATATTAGAAGCTGAATTGTAATGTTCTGCATAATTCCTCTGTTCTAGGGGAGTGAATATTGAGAAATAGATAATTATAGTTTTTCAACTATGATAGGTCTCTGACAGTAATTGTGGAAGGAAGCCAACCAAATACTAATATTTGCTGTGTTGTCTGGTCAGAAGGAGCCAAGGGTATTTTTGGGTACTACCTGAATTGTGCGTTTATTTTTATGTAGTCCCTCAGCAGTCTCCATGGAAGGTCCTCGCTTTGCAATGAGTTAAGCACTTAAACACTTCTTGGAACTGTAAGCTACCATGCTTCAGACAGAGCCTACCAATATCTGACTGAGTGCATGATTATGTGCAGTTTTATCACTGTCTTTTGGTAAGGAGGTGAATAACCATAACGTGGTTGTTATCTTTGTTCAAGGAATATAAATAATGCAAATTTAACTGGGCCTTTTAGGTAATGATTTTATAGGCTTATGGGCTTAAAACTTGTTTCTGTTCTTTAAACTTCATGAGATATGTTTTGGTAGACTGAAGACCTCAGGTACAGTGCCCTCCAAGATAGTCCATGTGGTATTTGTCCAGTCGCTGAGCAGGCATGCAAGTCTTGACCTTGTGTGAAGTCAACAGGAGCCTCCCATCTCTGAGCTTGATGTTTGTCTAGCTGTCTTTCTGAAGCTTTCCTGAGGAAAGGAGCCACAAGTGGAAGGATGATAAAGGAAGATGGGGAAATGAGCAAGTACTACTGGGGTTTTGCATGCAAAAATGCAAATTCTGAACAAGTTCTCCAAACTTGGCTTAAAAGTGGGCCCTATCTTCCTCCCTATCTTTTATTAGAGATTTGACTTCTGTTTTACTTTAGTTTTTTTTTAAATATCTCTGGAAATATTTTCTTTAATAGCTTGTAGTAAGTGACGGCTCTTCTAGCAGTATGTTTGCTTCTATGACAGTTGGTCCAGCTTCCTGCTGTTGTGATTGTCACAAAACTCCATTTGTGTGAATGTTATTGGCCTATTTTTGATATAAAGAATGCAATTACATTTGAATATAGTGTAGTGTTTTTTTTCAAATGCTGAGTCTATTTTCTTTTGGGAAAACCTATCCTTTAAAACTACTGTGAGACGTATGACATGGGTTAAGCTATTCAATTTAACTTGAAAATATAGCTCCTGAGAACTGTCTGCAACTTACTGAAAAATGGTTCTTAAGTCCTTTGTTTGAAAGATAAATACAAGGGTAAGTTACTAGAGCTTTTTTTTAAATGGTAATAATTACAGTAAGTGCTATTCCTCTATTTAAAAACAAGACACTTTTAGTATCTTTACACTTCTTGAGTTGTTCTTTTAAAAGATAGAGATGAATGCTGTAAAAGATAGAGGTGAGTGCTACCTTAGTAAAATAAGGTAGCTAGAATTTTAAAACTAAGGAAGTTAATAAGATGAAAATGTAACTTTCAACTACAAAGATTTGTTCTTCAAGATAAAGTAAGTATCTTAAACTGATCTAGAGACTACATGTTATTAATAGTAAAATTTTTATTAAAAAATTGTAAAGCCCTCTGAGGAAAATGTATGATTAAGTGAAAGATCCTAATCTATCAGTGTAGCTTAGAGCTGGTTTGATCAAATTTGAATCTCACTAGTGGTACTTTATTCTTATTAAGCTGCATAGAGTATATTTATTTGAAGCACTGTAGTTCTTCATTGGTATCTGTCCTCCCTCCCCCATAAATAACCTTAGCCACTTAGTTCAAGTATTTTAAATACCAAAGTAAGAGTAGAATAAGAGATAAACCATTCTAGATATCGGAACAAAGATATTTTGAGGTTGTGTGTGGGTGTTTTTTATTACTAAGTACAAATTTTCTTCTGCATAACAGGAATAATGTGCAGTACTTTAAGTTTTAAGTTTTTTAATGTTGTATCCACAATGTTAGGGGTTCAACTTTTTTGTTAAATTTCTAATTCTCCAGAAACTTTTGCTTACCAATTAAAACCTATTCGTTAAACAAAACTTTTGTTCAAAAGTTGTTTCTAATTTGAACTATATACTTAGAAAGAATTTTAGTGTTGATGTGATATCATATAACACAGACTTTACATGGATTCAGAAGTGTCCAAAGGTATCTTGAATAATTAAACATCGTGTCATACCACACTAATGTATTCCTTATAAACAGCCTGTTTTATAGAATGAAGGAGTTGAAATATTCTACAGGGGTTTTTCTGTTTGTTTTTAGTCCGGTCATTTTCTTGTTCCCTGCTACCTATAAAGCCTCTCTTCCTTAATAACTGGACTCCAAGGGAGGGGAAAATGAAAACTTATAAATTTTAAAACATCTCATAAAAGCAATCTAAACCAGCCTCATGATCTATAAAAATGTTACAGATTGTAAGTCATGCATCTGGGGACTTTCCAGAGCTAGATGCCAAGTGTTGCTGCTTATTGGGCAGTTCCCATTTCTAATTGTGTGGGGGTTTATGATGCCAAAGCTGTAACCTGTAAGTGGAGCAAGACTGAATGTGATCTTTTTGGAGCTGAGAACAGTATTTATTTATTTTCAAATCTGGGGCTGGAGCAATGGATAAGAATTATACATTGGGACAAACAAACAGTGTAAAAATCTGTTAACCTTTTTGGGGATTAGAAGTGCTAGATGTTGGTGTGAATATTGCCTCCATTGGATGGCATATATGCAGAAATAAGTGTTATGAATGTTACCAGATGCTTAAATGTTTCAACTCCATCAGATTTAGGATTCTTGCCTTTTGCCTTCCTCTGTTGGTTTAATAGAAACTCCTGCTCTCACTTGCAACAATAGAATCTGATGCTTTCTTTGCAATAATTGGGTCCACTAGCCCTATTTCCTTTTACTTATAAGTTGTTACTTGTTAATTTCTTGGTTTATTAGTTTTTATTGCATTAACTTTTGTCTTCTATAAAAAGGTCTTGATTAACCAAAGGGAAAATCGTAACCTGCAAAGCAGATATAGGTATAATCTCAAAGTTTTGTTGATGAGCTGCCTCAGTCCTTGGGGAATCGCTGCAGGAGAGATGAGGTCACTTACTTGCTGGAGCCACTCGGTCTTTAGCTTCTCTCTGGAGAGGTGGATATAAAGGTGACAGACATAATAAGGGTACTTTTCTATGGGTTTGTTCTCAGAGCAGTTAAATGTAATCACCCACCCCTTCCAGACATATCAGAGTAGCCTCTAGAGATCGAAGTTGGTGGGATTCTGCTAACTGTCAGAGTTTGAGATCATTTAGTGCAGTGTTGACTTGGACAAAATTCAAACTATAGCAAGAAAAAAAAAAAAATTTTTTTTGGTAGAATCTGTACTGCCAAGCTTTTCTCTTTAAAGAAGCTTGGCAATCTTGCCGCCACTATTTGTTTTTGCACTGCAGGCACAGTGTCAATCTTCCCCTTGTGTGTGTGATGCAGGAAGGGAACAAGGCATGCAAGACAAGTGGCTGTGCCCTCCAGGACAACATCACCGTCTCTTTTTGGACAGGAAAACTAAAGCTTGAGATGACTAGAGATTACATGCAGTTAAAATCAGTCGAGTCTTTGTTAGTTTGAAAAGATCTTGTATTTTTCAGAAGTCTGCATCTGTGTAAATTGGTAGGGATTCCTGATCATTAATCAATGGAGATTATATGGTGATGGAGAATAAATTTTCATTTTGACAAGCATTAATATGGCAAATTGCAAAAGATTGTCACTCCGGGGGCTGGTGTGGGAAAATGGGTGGGAGTGAATGGGGAAGGAGTCTGTATGTGTGTGAAATCCTATGGTCTCACCACTGGGTGCACTTACAATGTCATTGTTATCTAAGATAAAAAGGATGCTAAAGTAAAAAGGACTCTTCTCACTTGTGTGCTCTGAAAATACCCACAGGAAGTTCTAGGTCCATCTCAGTACAATAGGAATAGGGTTTAAGATTATTTAGACAAGTGAGTTTCAGTTCAGTTGTTAGAAGATTTTTTAGTCGTTGCTTGTTAGAGGACTGGAGGGCCATGTGGAATTCATAGGTCTCTCTTTGACTTTATTTTCCAAGAAGAGAACTGTTTCTGTGATAGCAAGTTCTTGGCCTTAACTTGCAATTGCTAATTGTTCCAGCCAACTCTACTGTCCTGCTCCTTTGGCTGAATGTCCAAGGGATCACTTGTCAAGCTGTGGATGGGCTTCCCCAGCCCACGTACCGAAGATGATGCTGACCCCAAGTACCTAGGTCAGAAATTCTTTGGCTGTTTGTGGTGTCGGTCTTTCCACCTAGAACTGGGGTTGTACGATGGATTGTACTCTCAGAACATCCCTGTGAATTTTAGAATTATTTTTAGTTAGAACAAGAGTTGGCCGTACGTAAGAAATGTAGTTTCTATTGAAATTTCTGTTGAAAGGAGTCTTCTGTTGACCTCATGGGAAAACAAAATGCAAGGGTAGTAATCTAAAGGACTATACAGCAAGATTGTATCTTGATATTAGGCTCAGAAAAATTCAGAATTTTAGGTTTTTTCCTGCTTCTGCTATGACTTAAATGATAGTGGTCTCACTTGGTTTTCATTGCAAGCCTGTTCTTGAATGATAGCCTTCATCAGATTTCCACCCAAAACTCCCTTTGGCTTTTGGTGATCTAATCTATTCCTGCAGTGAATCAGGGACTCAGATTTAAAAAATTCAGGGGATTGGTTGGATGAAAAGCTGAGCTTCCCATTTCCAAACATATTATTCCCTCATATAGAGAACATTGGCTCAAAAATGGTTATTGCAGCACACTTTTCACTGATACACATCTGTACCAGTTGCTCATATGTGACACAAAAGCTCTTCGTGTAATCAAGAATTCATTTTTTTGATGGATTTTGCCTTTTAGAAATAGACTCTCTATTCTCACATCCATGCTGGTGATGGTTCAGAACAGGAATATGCTTTATTTTCATCTCCTAGAGAGCAATGAAGAATACTGAGCTGATGAAAGTACCGGTAACTGTATCAGTTATTTTTTCATTGATGTGACAAAGCTGTGTGCCCAGTTGCAAGCACAGGGAGACAGACGAGCCAAAAAGGTTAATTACTTCTCATTTTCTTGCCCTTATGTTTATTTCAAGTGCTCATCTCTCTTAGTGCCTGAAGATGGCCAATTAATCTTATGTACTTCTGTTTCTACCAGAAGAATGGTTGTGGTGCGTCTCGCTGCTGTTTATAACGGTGTGAAAAGTTCTGTACTGAGGAAGAATACCAAAAAGAATAGAAAACTGTGTTGCTTTCAGAAGCCTTTTCAAGGAGCTGTTTAAAGCTAAAACTTGTAGTGAACTTGGCATGAAAGTTCCTCAGTCAGGAATATTCTGATTTATGCTTGGGGAGAACCAGGGTCTCTACCTTTCTTCAAAGTAGTCATTTCAGTCCCTGAAAGTTGTATGCAGAGGTAAGGCTTTCAAATAGAAACCCAACACCGGGGAGCCAAGCCACCTCCCTTAATACAGTGTCTGTACTTCCCAGCTTCTCTGTTGTTAAATGATTTGCATCACAGTGGATTTGTCATTGCAGGCTCTGACTCTTCCCTTACCTGGCGGTATGGAATAGGTGATGGAGCTCTGCCTGCTATTGCACTATATATTTTCATAGCTCCATAAAAATAGGATAAATCAGTGCGAGTTTCTTCTGTGGTGCCCTTAAATCTAAAGCAAGCCACATGTTTGTTTTTTATGCTTATTGCCCTCTCTTGTATTTTGTCTCATGTCAAAATATTTTCTTTGAGAAGCTACGTGGATACAAAAAATTGTCTAACCGCAATTCTTCCTGATTTCTGTAGTCACTGTTAACTGTTATTTCGTGTCTATTACATCAGAAACAAAAATAACTTATTTTTATTAACAAGTATAAAAAAATATTTTCTCTCTCTCTTTTTTTTCATTTCTCATACTCCAATTTTGTTTGTTTTTACAAATTCTCTGCTTCAGAATAGTGTTAGAGTTGGTCAATATTCAGTTTCACTGCCTGAAAGCTGCCTCTTGGCTGGTAAAGAATAGGTAATATATCAGGAAAACTATGTTGAAAGGACGTCAGCATGAAGTCACCATGCAGAAATTAGAATCATAATCCCAGGAAGGTGAATTATTAGAAATGGTGCCTGGCAGATAAAGGTGAAGAACTTCAGAGATGGACCTAAAGACTCGTGAAAAGGGATCTCCCTGTGATCTTCATCATAAGACAATCAGATTTTAAAATATCTTAAGAATTCTTCCTTTTTTTTTTTTATTGGAAACCTCTTTTTTCCTGTTCTATCTTTTCCTTTGCAGTTAAGAAATGTTATTCAGAGCCACTGATGATGCTTCACTTAGGACATCTCCACATCCTAAAAGGCATAGCTGTAACAATACCTCACAGCGCTGTGTAAGATGTGCCAGGGATGTGGTGTTGAAAAGAAAAAAGCAAGAGAAGCAAAACAATAAAATGAGTTTTTGCTGCAGCTGCATTGCCTTTAACAGGTAATCTAACCAGTCCTCTTAAGGTATCTTATGGTTTACCTTAAATTCATTGAAGGTAACTCCCCAACTAACTGGTTACTCATAGAAAGCGGTTTTGGTTAACTGCTACAAAGAAATTTTGGCAAACAAGGAGTTTTGTGAAGCTCTGAATGATTCTAGCAAAGCCTCCTTGGATTCATAGATCTATTCCTAAATCTGCTAATTGACATTGCATCATTTACTTTTGTACTGGGAAGGAGTGGTTTCATGTGAGGCAATGCTGAACTGCTAACATGCAAGTATCTGGAAAATGTGGCTTACTCTTCTTTGAATAAGATGGAAGGCTGTATCTTCAAAATTGAGAAACTGTATGGCTACTCACCTTGCAAGATGGAGGATATGTTTGTAGGTTTTTTTTTTTCATGTCTATCCTGGAGGATATAGGATGTGGTTCACGCATGTAGACTGTATTTGGCACAGGTGGTTTTCAGTAGTGCTCAAATAAGCAAGTTGTGATAGATGCCCTTCCTTAGAAGGCTTGAAAAATACCTAATTTTTAAAATAATTCTCCTTGGATATTTTTGTGCTTATTCTCATTCTGCAGTAGAAGTTAAGATTTGAAAAGCAAGACTTGTCATACCTTTTCTTCCTGCAGACCTCTGGTTCTTGAAGTACAGGGTTGGTCTTTACTGGACAGGATTTAGATTGGATGTAACGAAGCTGATGGTGAGTGGTGAACAATTTCTGTACAAAATAGCAAAAGGAGGGAGGCAAGAGCATGCATGTGATACAGGGTATCATCAGCCTCACTGGTAGAGGAGTTCGCTAGCCAAATGAATGCAGAACGGGAACTGCATCAAATCTTGCAAATGAGGTTTATGAAAGAGGAATGACAGTTTAATAAAGCCTCCTAAAGCTGACAGCGTGCATGCTTCCATTTTAAGCCTGTTACAGTTGTGTGTGAGTTAGCATGCAGAAGTCAGTACGTATTTATTGTATAGCTCTTCAACTCCAGTACTTTTTAAATTGCTGTTTAACACATAATAATTATCATATCCAGTTTTAATTAAATGTAAAGTCATGCATATTGGAAACATGTTTTACACATTTTTTCAGAGTGTAATGATTACACAATTATTTTTCTGGGCATTTAAAACGTTAGTTACGAAAGTAGGATTCGGTATAATTGTTTTGCTTTTTATAAGAACTGGTTCTAGTCTGGCTCTTGATCCATCCCTCCTCTCTGTCTTCCCTACTGTACAGTAGGATTCATAAGTCTAAAAAACCAAGATTGAGTTGTTAAATTCCGCTACTCTGAAACCCTGCTAGCCTGTACTCAGTAATTGCAGAAGAATTAAGAAAAAAGGGGATGGACTGTGTCACGTTCATTCACATCATCTTAGACTGTCATTGGGTCACAGGCTAAAGGAAACAATTGCATAACTGCGAAGGCAGAGAGACAGGCACTGTCATTATGGAACTGTGACGCAAACAGGCTGCTCAAGTACGTATGTGTGCAGCTCTTGAGACGATGCTAATCACAAAGATCTCTATGTTGAAGGTCTAAAATTATGGAATCCGTGCACTCTGAAGTCACCATGATGCCACATTAACTTTTTTTTCCTAATTCTACTTTAATGGAGTCAGAAGGAAAATCCTTAAATGTGGACACTGATGTGAAACTTCAGCAGCACTGTATAGGTTGAAAATGTGCTCTGCAGCAAGGAAGCAATGCCACTCCTGGTGAAGATCCTCTTATGTCTCCTGTACTCCATGAAGTGTGACCCCAACCCTGTGCTCTCTTACCTGCTTACCTACTGTACACTTCAGTTCCCAAAACCTGGGCCTGCATCCTCATCTGGAAAGCAAAGCTTGGTACCTGGATGCAGTTGAAGGGTGGGAAAGGTGGAAGGAGAGTTTGGTCTTGCGCATTATGAGGTTTCATGTACCTTCTGGCCATGCTGATGTGCAGACAAGAAGCCATTTGATGCAATTGTGAGCGCTCTGCTCAAGCTGGATTAGCTGCGGCCTGATAATGCAGTGGCAGGAGGGCTGCACTGGGAGCTCTAGGGGCAAAGATGCCTCACAAGCCTCAGACTGCTTGTTGTCAGGGTTGGCCTTGCTTGTTGCATTCATTCGCAAGCTTTCAGGTGTCGAACCAAATTAGTTGGAAGAAACAAAACTCTGGATACCCCCTGGGAGAAAGGGAAGGGATTCTCATTGCAACTCTGAACTCTAATTACTTGTGTCTATGCTACTGTGAACTTCCAGATGGTATGTTGCTCTGTTTTTTTTCCAGTGCAATGCACCCTTTGGGGAATTTTCCCGAGGAAGAATAAAACATATTTGAATCTGTGTTCCATCCTAATACCCTGCGAATACCTTGTAAGCAGGACTCCCTTGTCTGGAAAAAAGTGTCTGTGAATTAAGAGCAACTTGGGTTAGGAGTCCACATGCCAAATTAACTTAGTTTAATTCAGCAGCCCTAACAGATTTTATTTAGCAGGCAGTCTGTTCCACATTTGGATGATCTGCTGACATCATGTGCTTCCTTTCTCTAAATCACCCAGGATGAAAACTGGGATTTTATCATGCATTGAACACATAAGTACATTTACTCTTTCTAACCTACTAATGCAGGATGGAACTCAGCTCTTTTAACTAAACCAGTTTTTGGTATGCATACACACAGTTGCTCATCATAAATATTTTCTTTGAAGAGTCCAAGACATAGAACGTAGAATCACAGAATGGTTCGGGTTGGAAGGGACCTTAAAGATCATCTAGTTCCAACCCCCCTGCCCTGGGCAGGGACACCTCCCACTAGACCAGGCCACTCCAAGCCCCATCCAGCCTGGCCTTGAACACCTCCAGGGATGGGGCATCCACAACCTCCCTGAGCAACCTGTTCCAGGGCCTCACCACCCTCAAAGTAAACTAATATTTATGAACCTTCAGGCTCTTACTGCAAAATGTTATATTTTATGGAACAAGTCTCCTGCTATTTCAAATATTTTCAATTGTGATTTCCTTGGTTTTAGCTTCCTTTCCCCTCACCTTTCTACTTGCTTTAGTTTTTCTTTCTTTAAGCTTTCCAGATGCTTTTTGTGCTTATATCCCCATATAAAGACATAATCTGCCCTGCATGGTATCACAACTTGTGGTGAAGCTGCAGCTGATTGTGGTCTTCTAAATAGGATATTTTGATTTTTAAAATTATTTTTTTAAGGGAAAAGGAGCAACTAGAACATAAATTCTTTAGTAACGAATAGCCTATTTTCATCTGTCATATATTTAAAAGAAAATGGAAAAGTATGGGAAATAGTGGCAGCTCTTATCTGCAAGCATGTCTCCATCACTTGCTTTTTGGTTTATGATTTGAAACAGCAGGCTCCATAAGAATTTTCATCCCAAGAAAAATAAATGTACAACATCTGCATTCTGTAGGTGAAACCTTTCATCTCCAGGTATGGCTGGTTGCTATCACACTGCAGTAGAGTTAGTTTTGCAGTCATAAAGCACCCTCCTTTGAACAGAGGCAGTTAAGGTTGGTATAGTTGTGCTCTAACTTCCTCTGATGTGCTCTCCTGTCTGCTTACAGTAGCTGCAGTGATACTTGATCGAAAACTTGAGAGAATAATTTATTTCATGTCAATGTAGCTTTTAGTTTCCTCTACTGGAGTTGGTTCCCTGCTTTAAAAGGGCTCAGAGACCAATATGTTTGTTTCATAACAATACTTGAGGAAAAGAAGTCACCTTTTTGTGAGAGAGGATTTCCTACCCATGTAGTGCCTGGGCAATGGAATTACAAAATTGGAATTATTGTCTGACTAGCAAAGGGATAAGTCCAATTTAAAATAGGGGATTTGTTCTTGTCCAGCTGTGCATCTACTTTAGGACTACCGGTTACTCTGTCAAGTAGCAAGCTTCTTAATGATACGAGAGAGATGTTTTCGTGGTAGGAATTGCACTCTAACTGTCCTATTTTTCAATACAGATAAACAGCTTACCATTTAGATCTTTATTTCCACAATGCAGATAACTTCCATTTAAAACAAACAAAACCCCCATCACTTTTCCAGGTAAGGTCTTGTCACCTTGAAGATGAAAAACCCTCTGTTGGTGTGAAGTTACTTTGAATGATGCTGAAATAGAATTGTAGGAATATAAGAATTCTTGCTTTCACTCCCAATCCCTTTGAGTTTTAACAGACATACAATGCCCTCAAATATGAGCCCAGCCTTGGTAGTTTAGGACCACCTCTTGAGTGATCTAACTTATTAGAGCAAAACCTAATGCTCATATGTTTCTTGAATCATGTACACTATAATGTGGGAACTATAGGCGAGAGGTTGAAGTTCAGTTCTGTTTTCACTTGGGACCAAAGAAAAATTCCAGAGAGCTTTCTTCTTTCCTGGGCTGGGAAAAAGCAGAAAAAGTGTACTATATGAGCAGCAGGTGAGAGTGTAAAACATCCTCATTACTGGTGAGATGGACATAGTCTCCCAGTGGGGATGTATAATAAAATTCTTGTATGTAGGACGCAGTAGGTACACAAAGATTCGTCTTTGCTGAAAGTGTCTGCTGAGAAATATATGTGGAAGAAGGAAAAAAAGACCAAATGCTGTTCTGTCTCATCTTCCTCCGTTTTGTGCAGGAAGGCTGAACAACTGTACCTTTGGGAAAGGGGTACTGTTTCCACAGCTCAACCTTTCAGTTACTGGGTCAGCCTGTGGTGCACTGGGGATGTGGCTTTACGTACTTACGACACCCGTATTTGTCCTCTGGTTCTGATCTCCCTTAGGGAAGGCTAGTGAAGTCCTCCTAGCTCAGGAAGTTGTAACTGCGTGGTAGCTGTTGCTTTCTAGATAGAAGCAGACTAAAAACGAAGGGACAAGTATCTCATCTGGACCTATTTCCCATCTTCTCTACCCTTCTCCCTCCTCCCTGACACCCCCTTCCCCCCCCTTTTTTTTTTTATTTTTACAGAAGCAGTTGAACTCTGGCCTCGTGCCAGTGGGTAATAAATAAAATGAAAACCCTCAAAAGTGTTTGCAAACATATTGGTGAAGATTGGCTGGTGCTTTTCTCTCTCTGTGACTTATGTTGGCACCCATGAGGTTTGATCTGGTTAGGTGGCTTAGTCTATTTTTTATTTTATGCATTTTTGTCTGTGGGTTTTGTGACCAACTGCTGAACACTAATTTAAAGGAAGTCTTACAACCAGCTGTGTATTTTTTCAAGTTATAACTGAAATAGAGGATGAGTGATTAGAAGTAATATCTGCTACCAAAAAGTTGGTCTTACTAGTTCCTTACGCACAAAGCTATGGTAGAAATGCAAGAAGCTGGAATACTCTTGCCCGGCCTCACTTGATGAACAGTAGTAAGACACAGCTCCAGGTGTGGCCAGCTATTTTCTTCAATCCTAGTTAGACACAGCAGCGGTTCACGTACACACTGGTGGAGTCAGGAGCAGTGAGGCTTTCTCCCCGATTGTCAGCTGTCATAGCAGTATACTGTAAAACTACTTCTTTTTTAGTTTTTACCTGCTGATATCTGGTGACTGTGTGTGTTTTCCACATGTAACTTTCACACAAAATTATATGCTGCTCTGGGGATAAACATCTTTGGTTTTGAGACACTTCCTGGGAATAAGTAAATCTTGCAGTTTTCATTGTATATAGATTATGGAAACCAGACTTACAGGTGCATTTCCAGACTTCACAAACAAGCCAGCAGGTACGCTACAGTGTCTGCGTTCTATAGACTTTCTGCACTGTCTGTGAAGCACCGAGGGCACCTGTGGCACTGCATGCGGAACAAATGTGGCATAGAAAGCACTTTGTAAATGAAATTACATGCTTCTTCCAGTTGCTTGTACTGAGGAAGAATTTGGGATAGCTAACTAGGAAAGAAAAATTGTTCCTTGTTTGATTTGTATGCCGTTCCAAGAAGGGTTCTGCATATAAACAAACATTACTGCATAATTACAAGATAAAATGCATGAAAACTTTGAAAATATATAATGCTGTTCTTTACTGGATCAAAGTACTAGCAATTTTTTTAATAGGCATGTTACTTTTGCCATCATTCATACAGAATGCTTCAATCAATTTTTGTTGTTTTATGCATAGTCCACAGAAGAAATCTGCTTAAAAAGGGCCTGCAGTTATCGATACCCATCTATTTTATTTTGGCTGTTGTGACTAACACTTTTGCTCACTTGTCTATAAAGCACTTAAGGAAAGGCCACAGTTCTTAATCAAGATTCTAAGTCTTATCTCAATATACTTAGTTCAGTAATTATTAAAATGGTTTCCTTCCTGCCTCATCTATTTGTTACTGTAATTCACACTCAATAGTTTAAGAGGTTGAGAGCTGTTGGCAGAAAGTCAGTGTTTACATGTGTTAATTTACTGGTTTATTATTGGTGTTCTGTGAATTGCAGTAGTCAGTTCTGCCCCTTCTACCACGGATTTATAATCAAAATATAAAAATTAATACCTAGTTACAGACATAAATATTCAAGAAATCAATGAGATGATAGTGTCAGGATACCAACCATCTGACTACAAGGCTATTGAAGGACTGAAGTAGTATGGGAGAGGCTGTTGAAAATAGTAAGCCAAGTCCTTACAAATCACATTATTTTGCATGAAAAGAGGTGGATGTTTTTAATGCCTGATTTATTGTTTGAACCTCCAGCTTCTGGTTCCATTGACCATGGGAAAGGGAGAATGTATCGGCTCAACTCTCTTGAACACTATACAATCGTGTGTCATCCTTCCCCCCCTTTAATTTCAAACTGAAACATCCTCCTTGAGCTTAGTGTAGATGAGGTTTTCTGCTGCTCTTTGCTCTAGGAGGCAGGGCACTGCTGGAATAACTGTGTTGAATGTGTGGATCGTAAAATATAGACAGATCATGTCCCTTTTAAAACTTAGAGTAGTCTTCTGTCACCTGTATAGCTCACATGTTTTTCCATTACTGTTGCTATGCTCAGCTATACCTGCAACAAATAGCAGAGTTGAGACTAGCATGAATCCCTTGCCCATATGAATAAAAAAAAAAAATGTCCTGTGTAAAATTTGGAAAAAACCCCATGCTGACGTCTCCCCTCCTCCCCCCATACTTTAAACCACAAGCCAAGCCCCCTCAGGTTTGACTTGGAAATAATTTAGCTCCATCTGGCTACAGAGGTCATGTGAATCAGTCTCAGTGTTGGAACAGGCTGAATCCTTTAATTTGGAAACTGCTACTTAAAGGTATTTAAAAAGAAAATCAAATACAAATGCTGCACTGTAGTTGTCATCCTGTGTTGTAATTGGCGTGATGAACCTTTTGAAAATTGCGTATTACACCCAACAGCTGTTATTGTGGTAGTTATTTTGGAGGCTTTTTTTTAACACCGGCAGGTCAACAGTTAGAAATCCTAGGGTCCTGCTTATGAATCCAGAACCGTAGAAGTAGCTAAAATAAGAAAAGGAGGCTATGGAACAGCGAGTCGTTTGGCGAAGTGCAGCAGTCTAATGTCTGGTTTCCATAAGGTCATGTCACTTTCACAGAGGTACAGCTGCTGTGTAGAAATGATCTGCAGGAAGGCAACGTGGTGACGAAGTTCCATGTACTAGTCATTTCCTCACACTATGAAACTCATGCACGTATTTGTTTATGATAATGGCAGCTTGAAAATGTTACCTGCCACCTGTTAAAATTTCTCTTAATATTTCAGTTGTGATCTCTGAAGCTAGCTAAAGGTTACAGAGAAGAAACTAATTTATGTCGCATTAATTAGCAGCACAGGAATAATAGCCAACATTTCTTTGAGGTCTGAACCTTGGGATTATTTATAAAAGCTGCAGAATTAGTCAAAACGCAGGAGGATATCCTCCCAGGCATAATATTCCCCTAGGATTGCCTTAAAATATATAACTTGAGGTTAGGTGCTCAGATTGTCATGACTTGTTGGCATTCAATTGTAGGGCTGTTTTTGCAGGGCGGGCAGGGACGTAGCGATGCTTATACTGTAAAGTTTTTTGTTTAAATAATGCAAAGTAATGCTCTTATATTTCTGTTCACATTTTCAAAACAAGACTGCAAAACTGTGTTTTGAGCATCTATATTTTAAAATTAGTCTTTTTGGTAAAAGAAAGAATAAAAGCAGTTTGGTTACCATAGAGATCCAGTCCATTGTGTTTAGTTTGTTCCATACCCCGAGGCGTGCAGATCTTACGCCTGGACCACTCTTGCAAAGCAAAAGGTTTTTGTTCCCTTCCTGCTTGCTGTCCTTGCAATCCAGCAGCAATCCAATTGTTTCGAGATGTTTCCTTTTTCCCTTTCTCCTTTTGGTCCCCAGTCCTCCTCCATTGTCCCTAGGGACTATTGCTTCCCCTGAGAAAACTCCCAGCTTAGGTTAAAGAAAGAAGGTGAACTGCCACTGTGGAAATATGCAAAGACATCAGAATACAGAAAGGGACTTGGTGTTGAAATGTGAGTGAGTGCAGTACGGAGGCTTGTTTGGCTCTTACAAACAAGGCACAGAAAGGGGAGAGTGATCAGAATACAAGCAAAAGTCATGGCATCATCTTTTGTTTTCTCCCTTTGTCATGCTGTTTAACAACCAGTATCATGGCAGTGTCTTAACTAATGGCAATTTTAAGATCAGCTCTGGGAAATATGTTTGTTTGCATGAAGAGGCCCATGTGCACTTGTTGTTTGGTATAGAGAACAATCCTTTGCTGCTTTAGGGCTGTGACTCACTGAGAACATTATTAGGTGCTTTGTAAGTATGGAATGGGAAGCTGGTTTCCGTGAAATCCATAGTGACGTTAATCTAGTCTTTGAATTCTCATGCTCTGGAAGAGTTAATCCAAAACCTTGTGAAGTAAATACAAAGTCCTTAGTTGCTTCTCAGAACTTTGCATCAAGCTGTTGAGCTGAAGAGCCTATATGCTTTTCTACTGACAGTCCTCCAAGAGATGGTGCATGTGGACTTTTTTCCTGTCTTGGTTCCACGATCACTCTCTGCATTGCTTAAAAAAACAAAATGACAACAACAAAAACCACCTTGCCAAGCAGACACCAGAGAATGCATTTGCTGCTTATGTCCGTTTTTACACTAACCAATGAGGTTTAATGAGGCAAGAAGAATACGATTTCATCTAGTTACAGAGTGGATGATAGATGCTGAGAAGTACATCAGGAAAAAACCTGAGCAAAACTTGGCATGGCAAGACAAATACTTACATGGAAGGATTTTTAGAATGACAGATTTACACTGTATTGTGTGGTGTGTCTTGGACCTTTCTTGAATAGACGTGTTGTAAGCCCGTAAGTATTTGTTCCAAAAATATTCACTGAAGAGTTACCAAAAAAAAATTAATTTCTTCGATCGTTTGCTTTAATTGCCTTTCTGTAGTTCATTCTAATTTCAGGTTAATTGTATACAATTTGATGACAATGAGCTGTGTCTACCAAATGCAAATTCTGCGAAGTCTTCAAGCAGCATTTCATTTTAATGAAAATGCCATTTGGAAGGCAGAAAGGTTGTTTAAAAGCAGAGGTCAATTTTGGCAGCTAATGAGTTGGTGTAAATGAACCAAATGTCTTCCTGAGCAACTTTTTTTTTTATATGAGTGGGAAAACACGGTTTTTTCTCAGCCAGCTCTTCCAGTGACTTAGGAAGGTAAGGTCTTTTTCTTATGGCAGTTTCTGAGAAAGTCTGTTTTGGCAAGGCTTCATGAGCCTGGCCTGTTCCTGTTACAGATGACAAGTGCCCCTTATAGCCAAGTATCTTGTTGGCCAGAGGCGTGGGGGAGGAGGTGGAAGCAGCAGAGTAAGCAGAATGGAAGCTCATGTGAGTGCTTTGAATAATCCATGGGGACTGGGTAATTATGTATGACTTCTAATGAGATGAAGATGTTGACGTAGGTAATAGAATTTTTCTGAAGCAAGAAGAAAACTGATGCTCAACAGACTAAGAAAATGTAATGTGGCAGTGTAGCTCAGTGCTAGCTTTGTATAAAACGTACAGTGCCAAGTTGAAAACAATTACGACTTATTCACATGTCAAGGAAAAACAGTATCAACTGAGAAGGCAGTGATTTCCAATTTATCTGTGGGAAATGACCTTGCTGGATGCTTTCCCCTCTTAAAAGGGGAAAAAACGTCCCTTTTATTCTACATGCTCCTTCATCCTGTGCTGTTCATTTGACGTTGGCCAGGAAGCAGATAGGATTTGAACATTGACTCAGCCTGGACATAGGGGACAACTGTTTTTTAATTACCTAAATGGAGGAGAAAAGTTTGTATCCCATTAGCAATCCTCAAAGACTAAAGCACCATGAAGTGTAATCTCTTAACAATGTGTGTATATAGTATTAAGCACCTTTGAATGAATGCCAATGAATGACTTATAAATTGTAACCAATTATGAAAGTCTTGGGGCATATCTAAACAGTGTTTGTTTTAAATTTCAGAAACAAACATCAAATAAAACCCAATGAAAATGGATTTGTATGGTTAGTCTTCTCTGAGATGGAATGTAATTTCCTCTTTTGAAGGAAATCTTGTACCATGAGCAGCACATTCAGTGAATACCAATGGTATTTAATTGGTAAACTTGTTCAGGAAGAGATTTTCTTTTTTTTTTTTTTAAGTGAAAATTCTTTTTTAAGAACACTTGGTATAATGCCCTCTTTTCTATCTAGCTGAAACAGTGGGGTCTGTTAGCAGGAATGCTAGCATCAGAATACAGATTTTTTTCAAAGAGAACCTTTGGCAAATGATTGAGCTGTGACAGGGAGATTTTTTCAAATGCCAAATGGGAATTAGGTGCTCAGTTCTCATGACTTTTCAGCATGTAACTGCCATTTGTTCTTTTGTTATTTCGGATCAAAAAGAGAGATTAATTGGCTTCTGCCTGTGTATCTTTATCTCCTTCTGTGAGGCATGTGTGAGAAGGAATGTGTTGTAGGGAGGTTCGGACTGCTCATCAGAAAGAGCATCATCTGTGTGCCGGCAGTTAGTTGAATGTGACAGCATGCTGAATGTGGATTGCAGACCTGCAGAGTGGAAGAGGATGAGAGCAAGATTCACCTTCTGGTGACCTTATTATGCCAGCAACCAAAATGAGTCATTCAAATGTGTAATAACCAGGTAAAGGCTGGATTCAGTGGGTTCACTGTGTGCTATGTATTGACTGCCAAGGAATGGCTGTTCCGGCCGATTAACCTTGCGGTCCTGCTTCTGGTATCTGCAAGCTTCTTGACTTAGATACGAGATAAGAGGTATCAATTTTGTTGCTCTTTCAAAACTTAAAACAGCTTTTTGCTGCTTCAGAATGGCAGGGGAAAAAACCCAACCCAAAACCAACAACCCCTCCCCCAAAAAAAGAACCACAAAGATCTCTTGAGGGCCTTTGAGTTTGAATGTGGGAATATTAGTGCAGTCACCTGAAGTTAGAATCTTTTGTACTGAAGTTTCAAAAAGACAAAAGGCAAGTGTGTATAAAGCATTTTTAGTGAATTTGTTACGAAATTCCAACGTAACGCTAAGCAAACTGCCTAAATCAAACTTTCTGTAGGTTGGCAATTTTGAACTGGGTAATCAACATTTTGTATGTATGCCATCCCACATGTAGAATGGGTGCAGTGAGTGAAACCTCTTTTTTTTTCTAGCACTTGGCTGCTTCATAAAATTAACACCACAGAAAAATCCTTGTAGGAAGTGAACATTTGTGTTCAAAGATGAAACTATGAAAAATACGAGGGTGGTCATAGATGCTATTTTTCTTTGTTTTTCAGTCTGCTTATTGAGTTCCATTTTTTCAGTGTATTGGATAGCATGGGAGGAAGGCTTATGGTGGGGGAAGTAGGACCATATAATTAACGATTGTATGACAATGCAAATAAGGCTGAACCAATTCTGGTTAGCCACCCTGTGCTGTGTAACTAACTTCTTATTGTAGGGGTGTTTGTGGAGGTGTGTGCAATTCTATTGCAAAGCAAATGATAGAGGGTAGTTTATAAACATTAATTAAGCCATGTGGTGTGTTTATAAGTGAATATTGTTCAATAGCTAGGAATCAGTTACACATTTTTTTTTTTTAAAGGGCATTCATTGACACAAGGTAAGTCACACAGAGAAACTCCCTCAGTTTTTGACTCGTAGCCATAACTGCAAGACAATAGTTCTAAGTAGTAACTAAGAAGCGTTCTGCTATTTTAAGCAAGGAAAGTTGTATTAGGTTTCCCTGGAATTTCTAGGTAATGGGTTTTGAGCACTGTATTACATAGTTTTATACAATATAATTGTACAATCAATTTAATAAAATATATTGAAATATAGACATTAAACTATACAAGCTATGTGATACTTTGTATTATTTTAGTTTTTCTATAATTTTATAGAACTTGTTGTATAAGCTCAAAATACTTTGTTTTAAAATGGAAGTTTTGACTTCTTGACATCATTGGTGGTAAAGAACAGGGTGGGGTGCCCAGAGCCCTGTAGGAATACCACACAGTACGTTAGGTGAATCCGTTTGCCAACTGGCTGATTCAGTCATGAGGGATTCTTACTTCTATCAAGCACACTTAAAGACTATAGGAGGTACTTACATGTGGAAAAAACCAACAACCCAACAAATAATATTTTAGGTTTACACTGGGTATTTAAAGTTGACAATTCTATGTAGAAGTCCCTCCTTCACAAAAACATAGCAGTATAGAAAAATGTATGATTGTTGCACTCTTTTTTTTTTTTTTTATTAGCTAACTTTAGCAATTCTGAAAATGGGGGAAGAAAGCACCTTTGGTTGACAAAACATGAAAATATTTTAGTAATTTGAAACAGCAGAAAAGATATTTGGGGTTGAACAAAACATTTTGTTTGGCCCAAATGATAGTTTTGTTATACTGATGTATATGTCAACAGATGTAATGCATTGTAAGTGGAGCTTTTATTGCTTTAAAATCAGTTCTATGTATGGCTAAAAATCAATGAAAGGGCTAAAAAAAAAAATCGATGTGCAAAAGGCTAAAAATCATTGAAAAATTGAAATGCTATGTCAGAAAATATCAACAAAACTTTGTCTTTAAACACATGCAAACAATTTTATGGAGACAAATCTCTTAAAACTTCTTACATTGCCATGTTACAAAATCCTGGTGTTACTCTTACTTTCTTTTGGTTGTCTGAGTTGAGAGGAAAACCTGGACTGAGAGACTTTACTCAGCCTCAGCTTTGTATCCTCTTGAAGTAAGCTGCTATTGTAAGATAAAATGCTGTTCTGAGGCTTAAAAGTTCTGGAGAATCTACTTTTGCCTCTGTTAAAATGGTCTTGGGGTTGATAGGCCTTTTGCAGCTACCAAAGTGTGCATGACAGCCTTTCCCCTTTAGCTGCTTGTACTTGATTTTACTGTTCCAAAAGAAAAGTTATTTTCAGATTGTGCCTTACTCCACTTCACAGCTCCATCCGCTGTTTGGCTCACTTGGCTGCCGTGGCTTCAGAGAGGCTGGGAGTGCGATAACAGAAGGATATGCAGGTTGGGGCTGACCTGTGGCATGGGGAGGGCTCTGTGGGAAAGCCAGCGCAGAGCCTGTCCAGGAGCTTGGCACAAAGCACTCTGCTACTCGCTCGTGTTTTGGAAGTGTTGCTTGACTCTCTTCTTCAGAAAATCAAAAACTCCGATAGATACTGATCTCCTAAGATACTGTACAGTCTAACAAGTTATGTACTATGCCCAAGAAATAACTGGCTCATAAAGTATATCTGCGTATTTGAAGGCACTGAAAAACTGACCGGGCATAAAGTGTCCAATATTACCAGGAGGATGGCTATGGTTTAGAAAAAAGGTAAAACGTGCACTAGACCTATGGTACTTGACTCCATTGCACAAAAGAGACTTTCAAGCCTTTAAGTTCCTTGTCTAAGGGCTCTGTTTGGTATCTGACGTGCTGTAATGCCTGAATGTCAACTCCTACAAAAGTGGTATAAATACTGTCAGAATAAAGCTCACTTTGCTGAGATCTAGGACAGGAAGCTCCTGCTGTGCAAAAGCCACAATAAGGAAAGTCTGTTGCTAGCCATGAGAAAGCTGAGTAGGAACCCACTTAACTCGGATTGAGGAATTAATTCTCTGCTGAACTGGATACAGGCAAAAAAGTTTGTACCTATAAATTATTTGAAAGTTCTTATACTTCTGAGGGGAAAAAACCCTTTGGTGTGGGCTTGGTATTGGGAATAGGATGTAGTTCTCTGGGACTTTCTGTAGCATCAATCTAACCTATTCTGATGATTTTTTTTGTTGTGATTTAATGTCTGTCTTGCTCCGCAATTGTCTGCCATTCCCTCTAGGGACCCTTGCCTCTGAGGCAAACACAACAGAGTGTATGCTGACTTGTGGAGGGCTTTAGGCATTATGAAAGTTTAGCTAGAAAAGAAAATAAGGACAAAGAACTGCTTTGAGGTTCAATTCTTTAAATTGGTTTCAAAACTTGGGTTAATCGGTATTTTTGTGGGGCGGGGAGGTGTGGGGGGAAACAAGGAAGAAATTATCTTGACATGGGAAACCATTAAGAACTGGAAGTGAATGGCTGTAAAAGCTCAAGAACTGTTTGTGGTTCTCTGGACTACTTCTAATTCAGGGCCCTGATCCTATAGCCGCTTATGCCAGTGAGTAATATTTACTGTAATTAATTTGGGGAGGATAGGTAAAGTTTATGTGAGCAAAGGTTTCTCCTGTCTGGATCTGTATTGTGGCCCATGCCTGCTCAAAACTCCCCCTTTAAAGCTATTTGCGTGTTTTAGCAGAACAAAAATTGGTAAAGTAGAAATCCTAAGTGGGATTTCAGTCACCAATCTTCATATTACTTTTCCCTCTGTTAATTACAAAAATGGTTGGACCATGGGAGGGTGTGGTGGTGAAACATCCCTGCGTTTCCTGTCCTTATGGGATTCTGCTGACAGACCAGGATGGTCCCTGGCTGCTCTGGGACCTGCCACAGCTCTGCTGCTGGGCGTCCGATGCTGGCTCAGTCAACTCTGCGTGGCATTGCTGATGGGTTATTGGCTTATGGCTGAGAGTAGTGACTCTGTGGCCAGTATCCCAAGGTCCCTGCCCTAATTTGAGTCTTATAATATCATATGAACAGATAAATATGGCTCCCGACCTATTTATTTTCAGAATGATTTGGGAAGTACTGTGGGTTGTGTGATGTACAAATCTAAGATTTAGAGGATTACTGGAGAACGTTAAATTGTTGTGGCTGGATCACATTCAGTCTAAGAATAAAGATTTATTTTTTTTTTCCCTGAAAGTTGATACATAATGTAATTTTATTCTTAGTCATCCCAAGCTTCCTGTTTGATGGTTTTTTTTCAATATTTGGCTTCTTTGCAGAAGCCAATAACTACAGACAATTTCTGTCAGCTTAGAAATCACAAAGATCCAAGGTTTCATGAAAATCTAATTCCTACTGAAGACAAAGACTTTTGTTCCCTATCTGGTGAGCGTTATCACATCCTGTATCAGTGGGATGAAGAGGTGCACAGGAATAGCTTCTTAATGTAGCACAGTTCATTCCACTGTGCTTTCAGGAGGCCACTGGAGAAGTGGGCATGTACCCGCTGTATTAATGCAAGCAGCAGCTGGAGGCATAGTCATGCTGAGACTTTAACTCTGAATAACTATTGAGCTTGATCATGTTAGCAGCGTAAACATTTCCCCAGCATAGATGGCATAGATGTCTTTAAAGTGAGTAAGGTGTAATGCGTAGTGGATAACAAAACTATCCAAATAATGCCTCACTTTCTCGGTCAGTCTTTTCCTTTAAAGTGCAGTTTTGTTCTAAAAGGCAATCAGTACAAACGGTCTGCTTGGCTCTGTATTACGCTAGTGTCATGTTTTCACTTACTCTATATGTTACAGTGTTATATATGATATCGTATCTGTAAAAGCTGTGCTACAAAAGCTGTCAGGCTTCAGATAACAGAAGTGTGCTCTTCCCTCAGGAGATACCATTCTAATTTTAGATATTTGAAAACAGGGTATAACAGAAGGAAAACTGGGGGAAAAAGGTGAGAACTGGGTGTATTAGATCAGTAAACATTCTGAATTTACTCAGTAATAGTGGAGTGCATAGAAAGAAAGGTACATAAAAGAAGGAATGACCTTTGTTAGCTCATCCTTATAGTTGTCAGCATAAAAGGAGATCTGGAGGAGATGGGAATCAGGAGAGCAGAACAGATGGGTATATTGAGGGTATGCTGGAGCTGAAGAGTAAAACTGGGAACAAGAAGCAGAGGTTGTTTTTATGAGAGAAATGGGGGCTCTGTGGAGTCTAATGTGACAAATCCAAAGTCCCTGAATATTTGATCATGTTTACCTATGGATCTGGATGAAAGAGAGAAAATGTACTTAAATATACAGATAAGCCAAGGAGGTTAAGGCTAAAAACCAAACTTTCTCTTGTGTGAAGAAAAGAGAATTAGTAGAGACTTACATTAGTGAAAGAATCAAGTCAAGGAAATGCAGCTCTTAGCAGCTGTACTTTGTTGGGAGTGTGTCCTTGTGTCTTGTGTGCACAAAATGAGAAGGTTTTGCTAATAAAATCTGTGTGAAGAGGGCCTGGATGAGAGTTTTAACTGTCAGAGCTAAAAGAAAAGGTCACTTCCTAGACACTGTGGTCTTTGTCCTTTTAGCGTTGCTCTCAGGGAAAGCTCTAAATGAGGTAGTGCAGGATGAATATGTGGCCCATGAAGGGTTTACAGCGGAGAACAAACTGTATTAAATTGAAATATGCATAAAAACTAAATTAGACTAGCTTATAAAGTGAAGTTGAAGCCAATTATGGAAATTAAGCATGATGTAATAGTTAATGAAACCAGTGTAGCAAGCACAGTGAAGCTATGCTGATTGCCAAGAACATCTTGCTTTTACAGTACTTATGTAACCGTCAGGAAAGGCCTCAGAGTATTTTTAATAACAACGAGCCTTTTTAATAACATTTCTTTTCCCTTCGCTTTTGCTTTTTTCCCCCTGTTTTGTGCTGCAGGTGGAATATGGGGGGGAAGTAAAAAAAAAAACTTGTAACTTTCCCAAGCAGTTTCCCAAGTTACGTGTGTATTTTTATTGCCATTGCGAGCGTCTGTGAATTGTATGTGTGTACTTCATTAACAAGGAAAATTCCGTCTCCTGAGGACTTTTATTGCCCTTACAAGCTGAATGGAAGATTTATGTGGTTGTCTGCCTTGATTTGCTTCTGCTTTCAGCAGGCCAGATTTAATTTCATCAGAGGAAGGACACACCCAACAAAACACAATGTAATGCAATGTAATATTGTGTGGCTTCTGTCATCGTAGCTATTCTCAAAACTTTTGTGCTCTTTAAAAATGGCATAACGTGGATCTGAGCATTACAGAACTTGACTTGTCACTTCCCTGAATTTCTCAGCCTTATTCCCTCAACAGAAAACTAGATTTCACTTCACAAATCCTTGTCTGACTAAAGTCATAATAGAATAAGCTTAATGGACAGGAGTCTCCATTCTAAAATAGAGATTTGTTCTAGTATAGGCTGATAATAGAAGTTTACCTGTTACAGATCACCTTTTCTTAAGCATCAAGCAGATTTTAAATTTATTCTGTGATTTACAGATGTATAGATATATATATATATAGTATGATTAACTTGCTGGACTGAAAGCTGAGAGATCATCTCTTCATGAGCTTCTTAGAAGATATTGGGTAAATTAGGTTATGCATGCCTCACTTTCCTATGTACAAGATAAACGTTAAAAACAGAGAGGTTAGAAGGCTTCAGAATGTTTTCTGAATTGTCAAAGCCAAATCCTTATAGAAATGCCAGCATTTGACAAAATTTTACCCAACAGGAGCAACAGTGGAGTAGGACACGTACTTGGGAATGGGAAACTAAGGTGCTGGGCCCTGCTCTGCCTAAACCTTCAGCCTAAACCTTATTACTGGCAACAGAAGGGAGGCTTTACTGTGACTTTGAATCACAATTAAATGATATAGCGTGGTGCTTATTTTTCAGAATACCCAAAGCATTCATGCTTTTTTCATGTTTAGTTTTTTTTTTATACTTGTAACAAAGATCATCTGTTTGCCTTAGTCAGTATCCAGAGATTGTTATTGTGGTTACCCCTTCTGCTTCCCTGATTTAGGAAGGCTGAAGGAGAACATATTCATTCTTCCATTGCGTCGTGTCATCTTCTGGCTTCTCCTCCTGCAGCTGATTATCTGGTTCATCCTGTATTTTCCTGAATTAGTCCAATTTTGATGGGTGTTGCTGTCTGGAAAATAAATTATCAGAACTAAACTACTGGGTGGAGCAAGGGATTTGCCAGACAGCAGAGAGAGTATATTTAAGTAGTCTGTTCAGCTGGAATCCTTGTTTGCCTCACCAGGGTACCGTGTACTCTACGGTACTGTTAGTCCCATGAGTGATTCTCTACATCATCCGTGAATTAAAGAGCCAGGCCGTTAGCCTTAACCTGAGAGGTTTGATTCAAAGCTCCTATCAGTGAGTTTTCAGTGAATTTCTGAGAAATGCAAAGTGGATTAAGTAGAAGTTTTTGTGCCTGAGCCACTCTTATTTATTTACGAAACAGCATTTCTTAGTTGGAAAGTGACCTGAAATGTTGAAAAAATAACGGACAGAAAACATCCATTCTCCTGGGCATCTGCAATTGCTTAGTACCTGAATGTCTAAACAGGGTTTTCAAGTTTTCCATCGTTAAACAGGCCATCATCTAAACTTGTGTTAATATCATGCAATAAAGAGAAACTAAGTACTTAAAGGTTCTCCTCTCAAAGTTATGCACACGGTAGCAAGATGCATCAGCTAACCAGTATTTTTATCATACTAAGACAAATATATTGTGATGGAATCCAACCTTGGGTTTGGATTACTAGTGTTTAAGTGAAGCAATATAGGTACAAAATAATCCGCCGAAAATTTATGGGTAAGGCTATGCTTCAAAGAAGTCCAAGCTTTTAAAAGTGAAGTCACACTCAGTTAAATCTTTGCACTTCCTGGAATTATGTGGTAGGTTTTTGATAAGGGTACTGCTGTGTTTGTGATTCCAGGATAGCTTTAATTAATTTTTTAAAATGAATTAGATATTTGTCTTCTTTTCTCCTCCCTCTGCTTAGGGAGTTGCCAAAGCAAGTTTGAGTTACTTTGCAAATAATTTCTGAGCTTGAGAACACTAACTGTATTAGACATGAAATATTGGAAACAATGCAACAGCTCATTGCATTGTATGTGTATCTTTCCCATGTCATCTGTTCTACCTCATAAATCAAAAATCCCTCAAAATGGATAAAAAAAGAGAAAGCATAAAAGGAAAGGGGAATAAGACAAGAATAGGAAAGAAAGAAGAAAACAGTTTAATATTTTTCTTTTCTTTCAGAGAAATTGATTATAAATGAGAGACAATCAGGTTTCTAAAACACTGAATATTGCTTTCTTTCCCATATTGACCGAACACAATAGTATTTTGTATCTGCACAGAATCATCACATACAAAGAATTTGATGTTGCTTGTTTCTATAGCTACAGTAAGTGTAATTACTAAATAGTACCTCTTGCAGATTCCATTGTAACTTCAGGTGACTAATGATGCTTTTTTTTTTAACTGTCTGGGGCAAAATGCTCATTTTGAATTTAACATAAGTAATACCATTTTCTATCTTAGTTAAGTACTTTGTCATGCGACTTATCTCTGCAGAGCCCAGGGTTCTGTCTGTAAGCATATTACAAATGTTATTGCTACTTATTTTCTGGAAGGAAGATAAAGTACTGTGTGTGTCCAGAGAAGCTTCTGTTCCATTTTTACTGTTTGCTACATACCGCTGCAAATTCAGCATGAAATCACTGCAGAGATAATTCATACTATTCTCTGATATCTTGCATTAAACCAGAGGCGCCTCAGAGACCATAACGTTATCTCTGGGAATACAAACTATGTAAATATGGACTTGTGATGCAGGGTTATGTTAGACCGTGTAATTTTCTTAACAACACAAAAGAAACTAGGTGAAGAATGTTCATTTTTCTTTTGTCCATGAGAACCAGTTTTTCAGCTAACTGCTTCCTAATTATTCTGTGGGAGGAAGGAGACTTTTTTTTCTTTTTTCGGTGAGGTTCTTGATGAAAAATGATAAATTCAGTGAAGCACAATTCAGGCTGAACAAACTTTTAAGTTGTGGAATATGAGGCATTTAAAGGATATGCATATGAGAGGAGTTTGTTCTGAATCCACAAAGAGCACAATAGCAGAAAATATGTATCTGAATTTATCTTAGAAATATGAAAAATAGTCTGGAAAATTGTGTAACCTCTGTTATTTGCTCATAAGAGCTCTAGTATATTTTGATTATACTAAAATCAAAGAGCTAACTTTTTTCTCGTGACTAGATAGAGGCTCAAACCATCATCAGGTCAGAGATTTTCCAGGTAATGGGTAAATGAAGATTTCAATTTACTGGACTGAAACAAACACTAGAAGTAAAATTAATCTGTTTAAGAATGTTCTTTTTATTTGACCTAAACTTCTTGACTTTGTTCATCTCTTACGTTGTGCAACATGTTGAATTTGAAAGTTTTCTGGGATACCAAAAGCTCTGAGAGTGAGTGAGTAAAAAGTCTGCACAGGCTGCCATTTTGTCCCTCCAGAAGAACCAGCTGACTTTGGTGTCTTTCTTGCGTGCATGAAATGCATCTCCAAATTTTTGTTTGTTTTTTTTATATATGTGTGTGCATATATATAAATAAAAAAACCCCTTTTTATGTTGCTATATGTGTGTATGCATTTGGAAGTGTATATATATTTAGTACTCAGACATTAAATCAAAGAAAATATTTTGGATTCTAGTACAGACTTATCCTTGTTGACTATCTTGAATGGACTTGCTGGTCTTGATTTTCATTGAGTCAGTTAATGGAATTTCTCTTAGAAATTAAACTGCTTACAAAGACACAAGTTTATTGGCTTGGTAGTTGAAATTTTATTCCACTACCATTTTTGTTCATGGCAGTATTTATACTTGCCAGATATTTGCCATTTTGTTCTATTTGTGAGGTTTCCAAATCTGTGGACATGTGAAATTATTGAGCTTAACTGGGCCAGTATGGAGCGTGGTCTATAATATTTAAAATGAATGGAGTCACGATGGCAATGAATTGCGTGGCCTGACCGTGGCCAGCTTTCCTAGCTAGGCGCTAAATGGTATTGTGGCCAACAGTCACAAGACATGGATTAGATGCCTTGTAAAGCTGGAAGACCGGGAGTGTTTCAGGAGAGTTTCACAGGCAGAACCTGACAGCGGTTCCTCCAGACTTTCAGGATGGAGTTACTAGTGAATGTTGCTTAGCAGTTCCCTGTCAGTTTGCTTTTTTCTGTAGCTGGCAGCTGGCTAATGTGAAAGCAGCTATGCCAGGGAAGTCCTGATGCTGATTCTGTGATTTGCCCTTGCATATAAACAAGAGCTAGTGCTTGACCGTCTCTCATTGCATGGTAAGAAAAACCAAGGAAATTACAGGGTTGAAGCATTCAGCGGGCAGGGGTTGCTTGCCTGCAGTTCTTTGGGCATCAAAAGGCATAGAACCAAGTTGACAGATTGTTAATTCCACTTCTTACACATAGCGCCCGTTATAAAAATAGAAGAGGAAGGAGGAGGTTTGGTCTTATTCCAGGCAGGATCCCAGTTCCCTCCATTTGGTACATGGGTGGTGTTTCCTCTTCTGGCACTCGGGGATTTGATTGTTTACACAGGTTTGCTTAGCGAGTGCACAATTTAAAAAATGATTTGACAGGAAAACAGACTTGCCTCTGTGTGTGCACATGCACTTGGAAACTTATAGGTTCTGTGTGAATGCATGGCGTAGACAAGAAAGAGCGTGTTCCTTTTGACAGGAGAGCAGTTGGGTGAGATGGAAGCACTGGGGGAACTTGCCCCATCCTCAGCCTTTCTCCAGCAGCCCTTAAGATGACAAGGAGGGTGCCACACACTAGTGTTTGCTGGGTTGAGCAGGGATGTGGACGTGACTGACGCGGTGGCTAGAGAGGGGACCCAAGTGCCAGAGGAGAAGGATAAAGTTATTCTTCAGAACTGTCAGTTATTACTTCTTGCTGTAGGTACTTGGTTTTGTAGGACTGCATGCCTGCTGGGGGTAAAGAAAAGGAAGACAAAGCTGAGTGGGTAACAAAGTCGCTGTGGCTCGCTCAGCTGTGTGTATGCATTCATTTTCATGCTAGCAATAGTGATGTCTGTACACGTGGCATCTATATTGCACACGATGCAGCAGCTGTACTAGCTGTGGTTTTATTGTTGATTACAATGTAGATAGTTTAGAAAAAACGTAGAAATGCAGAACAATGAGCTGGAAATAGTTGGATATTTGGGAGGTTCTTTCACTTAAGTTCATCAGGACACTCAGTATTGCCCATATGTGTTGATGAAGATCTCTCTTCTCTTCTGGTTTTATTGAATACTTAGACTGTACTATTTGAGTCATTTGCATTGTTTTAATGACAGTTCTTTTAAATGAAATAAAATGTGAAGAGGGAGAGAAGCTAAATTTCTTATAGTCACATAGTTAATCTTATGGTTGCTTAGCTTGTGTTTGTTTTTTCACAACAATTCCTGACAAAAGGAAACGCTCAGTTCAAATTTTCAAGTTCAATATTAAGATGTAATGCAAGAAGAGGAGTACATTTTAAGAGTTGTAATTGAGCGAAGTCTTTTAAAAGCCTGCATAAAGTCTAACGTTATTAACAGTATCGCAGTCTTACATAACAGATTGTAAAATCTTTAGGTGTCACCTGAACTGCTGTCTTAAAATTAACTGGTTGGCCTGTGTAGTCATCCTGTTGTGTTATGTGAATTGTAGACTGAGTGAAAGAACAGAAAGGTATTACAATACTTCATGACGGCTTCTTCAGTGATTCCAAATGAATCAGGTTAGCACTTTCAGTCGTCTTTTTCTCAATTCACATTACTCCTTGGCAACACCAATAAATAGAAGAATATAAAGAATATAAGTATATAAAAGGTGGATTGAAGGATGAAATGACAATCATACAAAATCTTAGAACAACTTTTTCTTCCTTCTCAGTCCAGTGAGAGCCAATATTGTGCTCATACCATTTTGCATTACAAGGATGTGGTAATCAGGTTAAGAAAAAGTAGTAGAGGTTTTATCAGCAATAGGGAAGCAGAGAATAAGTCTTTCTGGGTCCTTCTGTTTCCAGGGATGAACATGCCACCTTTTGCCATTTGAATTCTGTTTCAACAAAGTTGGACCGGACACACTTGTTCGTTCTTGTACCCACTGCACTTTTCTTCCCATTTTACCTTTGCTGCCAGCCACGCTTTTCTTGCCCACTGGGTGCTCTTCTCTCTTCTGGCTTCCTGATTTCTTTCTACATCTCTGCCTTTTTCTCTCCCACTTACTGCCACTAATTAGCACTCTTCTGGAAGTTGTATAGATAAGAGATCCCTAAAACTGATCTGTGTTGATTGCGCAGCCAACAAACAATGGCAGAGCCAGGGCTGTCACCAAGCCCTAGTGTCAGCATTGCCTGGCAATGTTGTAGCAGCCAAGAACTGGCTGGTTACAGTGGAATATTTTTCTCTCCAGCTTTTCAGAACTGAAAAATATTTCTGTGCAACCTGAAAGAGCCTGGTTTTGATTCATTGTTGGGTTTTGTGTGTTGTTTTTTTTTTTTTTAACAAAGTTGAATCACTGGAACTTTCTTTAAGACTGAGCAGAGCAATGCGGTGTAGTTAGACTGCAATTACAGGATCTGGTTTAACTTTTGAAAAATAACCTTTCAACTGACAAACAACCCTTAAAATAATGCTGTTGGACTCAAAAGGATAAATCTTGGGCAAACTTATCATGTCAAAAGTTCTTTCAGATTTCTGAGACAGGCGAAAGACTGTTTTAGACGAGGGTGTCATTTTTGTGTTGTACGAATGACAAATGACAACCAATGATTAGGAAATGCTTTTGTAGAGTTATTAGAGGCATTTAATAAGCAAGAAAAGTAGTTTAGAAAATGCCAGCATACACTGAGGGTATGGTTTCAGAAGAGATGGCAGCATTTTCTGTGACCAATAACCTGTCTAGTGTTGAGAATTCATTAGAAATGCAAAATATAGGACAGGTCAACTAAACTAGCCATAGCATATCTGGAAAAAAAATATGTGTCTTATTGCAAAACTAGCTATGTAAAATGATAAAAGAAAAAATACATCTTGATATCAAACTAGCTCATGCATTTCTTTGCCTGGAATGAGTGTTGGTCTATGTCGTGGAGTCAGTTTGGTCCAGCTGAGTAAAACTGGCTTCCAAATCATAGCCATTTCCTGAGCTGGTTGCTCAATAATGCTTCCACCAAGCTGTGCTCCCTGTTATTGCTGGCCCTTCTCCTGGGAGCTGCACTTCCCATACTTAATTAGATTGAGGAGAGGAAAAAAAAATGGATGAGCTGTTTCTTTCTTTCTCCCTTCAGGCTCATGTCTGGATAGTCCCGATTCCAGTGCTCAGTAGCATGGCTCACTGACCTGGCTGCTAACCTGAGAGCCCACTTTCAGTGAGAGGATTTGCTTTGCCTTTTCAGCTTGAGAAGAGAGTAAATTCCAACTAAAATTGCTCCTGGGTTAATATCAAACCCAGTGTGACTTGTCTGGGGGAAAGAGAAAGTGGGAAGTTCCCAATGCCTTTATCATTTTGGGTGTCTTCATAGCTTCGATTTAAAATCTTTCTGTCCTACTCTGTTACGTCAGTATGTGGAAAATGTTGTCATCTTCTCTAATCAACGGCAAATACAGCCCTCCGTGTACCAAGCAGCCAGAAATGGTTCAAATACCAGGTGACATCAAGCTTGTCTGGAAAAGCCAGCTCTAATAGGAGCTAAGCTGGATCAGCCGAGTTCTTGGCTTCTCTAAAATGATGCAAAAAGGGTACTAATTAGTACCATCTCAGCAGGCCTACATTTGAGAATCTTCAGTAAATCACCAGTGATGATACTCAATAGTAACCTTTGCACCAGTCTTGTCAGTATGGGTGAAGGTTCAGAGGTCGTATGGAGATGATATTAAATGGGTCAGCTGCATTTGGTGCCTTCAGCCCCACACGGCTGGGAGATGGGGAGAGAAAGCAAAACTGTACATTTGCTGTGGCCACTGTTTTTCTCTAATTAAGATAAGGCTTTTGCTGTGTCTGTTAGAAGTGTCCACCTTCTCATTAGAATGAATCTATTGGGGTTACTAGTATTTAAATGCAAGGGGCGTAGTGAAAGAAAAATTTAGGGGCTAGAATTTCTCTGGAGTCAACCTAGGTGTGCCATTTTCCCTACTGCTGTGAGTGACCCCTTCTACAGCCGTGGGGACGCTGCCTTCCCTGCTGGGAAGTAACATGGGAGCAATGAGGCTACCCTTTTTCTACCCACCCCCTTCTCCCCTCCCACTAATCCACCCTCACTGCTATCTATATGTAGTTTTGTCTTTTATGTTATAACAGAATAATCTCAAATTAAAAGGATATTAATATTCACGCACATGAGCAATTAGTAACAGGGGATAATTACTCATCTTTGTTTAGAAAAATAGATATTGTAAGGACCACTTCCTTTTCTAAGGAGGATGTGGTGAATAGTTTATTGCAAGCAGTGAGAACAGGACCATGTCGTCTTACACATTTTGAATTTAGCAAAATATTGGGGGAGAATGGGGGCGGGGGATCAGCCTCATTTGTTGCAGTATTTGAAACCTTCAGCTGTTCCCAGATGGTTACAGTCAGTCCTCTGAAAAGCCGTTGTTGCAGGATTCAGACAAAGTTCCATCATTCCGGTGTTAGAAAGGTCAGATGCTAGAATTCTGAAAAATTATTCGCCTCGGATGCCAAATGCAGATTATCTGAAAATAGCCATATGCCAGTTTGTTATGGTGATGTGCACATGCTTGAGCTAGTATGTTGCTTTTGATGCCAAATGTCTCTCTCAATGACATGAGTAGAAGCAGAGTGTTGATGCAGCGAGTGTAATCCATTCTAATATTAGAATGTGGGGCCGGATCCTGTGAGCTGGCCTGCCCTGAACAGCCCAATGGTTGCAACTGCAGCTGAGGGTGCCCGGGACCTCGATGCTTAGTGCGAACAGCATTCACTGCTTCTAATTATTTTCTTTGTTTTTCGAAGAAGTATGAGTAAAGGACAACTAGCCCTCTTGCAAGATATAGTTGCAGTGGGAAATATGGTTGAATGGAAGTGGAAAAGTACTGTGTTGCATTTTTATTTATCTCAGTTAATGCCCTTCTAGCTTGATGAACAACCCAATCCATAGTCATCCTATCCAGAAACTGAATTTGCAAGTGTCAGAAGTAATACCATAAAAAAGAAACAAAAACCCCCAAACCTCCAATTTTAACTTGGGGCCTTCTCTGGATTTGAATGCAAAGGTCAAGGACTTCTGAAAGTGATACCATATGCGGCAGTGGCTGAGAGTTAGGGGTTAGGTGGGTAGGTAGGTGAGAAGTGTTACTTCTTGGGCTCTAGCTTGCTTTGTTACGAGGGAGTTTTTCAGAAGCATAATGGCAGGTGGGTATCTGTATCCCACCCCAGTCCCTTAGGAAAACCCTTCCCCAGAGTCCTGTCTTGACTTTGAAATGCAAACTGGGTAAGACAGATAGGAAGCGAACTGTTCAGAGCTGATTGCTGCCACCTTTGGGCCAGCTGGAAATCATCTCCCCATAGAGTTATGTACGTCCTCTGAACTACTAGTTGCAAATATAATTCCAAATTCCCCTAACCTCTAGAGATTTGGAGCATTGATCTAGTCCAAAACTCACCTTCATTGCAGGCCTGTGTATTGTACTTGAGCTAACCCTGAAAACAATATTGTATCTATGTCACAATTAAGTGTTGTAATAAAATTATAAAGAATGAGTGCTTATTTTGGTTGATATTAAAATTCACTGTCTCTTGCCTTTTGTTTTATTTCAGTTGATATTAATTTCTAATAAATACATTAGTGTTGATGTTTAATTCACTAATGTATTTGCTTAATACTCGCATGTTAAAGCATAAGAAAAATAACGGAGAATCTTTTTCTTTGTAATCCCTTTGTACTTAGTACTTCCCACCTGTCACATCTGTCTATTTGAATGCTTTTGATATTTTAGTCTGCTTTAAAAGCATTAGAGGAGGATACAGGTAGTTCTGTAGTTCATTATAAGAGGACAGTTCTGAACATAACTGGAAAAATAAAGATACGTTGCCAAAAATGTGTGTTGCTGTGTGTCTGACTATGGTACTTATAGGAAACCCATCACCATAGTAACTAAATCTCTGCTAAATAATTACCAACAGATTTGTTCTTTTTTTCCCTCCTCTTCTAATTTGTATGACATGCCTAGTCTTGACTATAGTTTTAAATATAAGAATTGTGTATATACGTCTATACACTGCGTTTGGAAGGTAAGCTGAAGGACTCGCCATATATGATCCTAATTCTTGCAGAAGCGACTTCTGGATTCTAGGTGTCTGTGGCTGCTGTTTTCTCACAAATGAAAGAACAGTGCAGAAGAGTTTTAATAACAGCAGTTTTAGTGGTACAGTAAGATGTAGCTATCGTGGAAAGCCAGACATCGGGGGAAAAAGCAAGTGTTTTCTACAAAGCCAAAGCAATTTCTTGAAAGACATTAGATTTGTATTTAATAAGCAGCCACTTCACATAATGGAGTGGAATTCCCTGCCTTGGCTGTCCCTCCCTCTCCATCAGCAGCACTCGGGCAGTCCCTTAGTCCCTCACTCAGCAGCAGATCAGTGGTGTTGCATTTCACCTGCCACTTTTTTTTTTCTTCACTGTATTGTGCAAAACAACTGTACAAACTTGGTTTGGAAGACTTACTGTCCTGCAGGCTATAATCTGTGTGAACAATGAGCAGAGAAACCAGCTGCAGACCGATGAGTTTCAGCATCTTCATTCACTTTGTCAGCTGCTGATGACCATTTCTCTGAACTCTTCTCCTCATGTAGAGTCACCTCCACATTAGCTTCTGGAGAATGCTGGAGGGTTTTGTAAAGTCTGTGGCTTCTTATGGGGAAAGTGGCCTGCTTCTCCATTGTTTTATTCCCCAAAAATGCTGTTGCATGGACATATTCTGTTTGTAACCTTATTCTTTTGGGAGAAATCTGCTTAGCCTGTCATTCTACTCTTAGCAGTGAGAAAAACAACTTCACAGGGTTTCCTTTGTGTAATAGATTCCTAGTTCTTAAAATGTGCTCAACTTGATCAGTCTGAAGAGATCTAGTGACATAGCCATACCTTGAACATGCTCTTGCAAAGCGTTGCATTTGTGCTTCCGGCTGAACTCAGTTTCATTTTGTTGGGAAATCAAATGGGTTGGTTTGCTCTAGGAGCTAATGCAGCTTGGTACTTTAAAGAGCTGGCAACCAAATGATCTCTGACTTCTAGGGTCTTTGTCAGAGAGTTGTTACTCATGTTAAAGAGGCCATGAACCATTTAGGACCAGACTTCTGAAGCCAGTAAATTAATTTGTCTGTGTACCTGTGTTCACAACAATTAATTGAGGTGAGGGACAGATAAAACCCAAGTTTGTAGAATTGATCGTTCACCTTGAATTATTTGCATTAAAACTCATTCTCTCCTGGTGAGGAGCAGCCTCCAGATATCTCACCAAGGAAAACATTCACCTTGCCTTTTTTCTTTTTTTTTTTTTTTGTTTTTTTTTGCGGGGTGCAGTGTGATAATGTAAGTGCCAAGTTCATTCTTGATTTTTTTTCTTGTGAAATTCTGGCACAACTCATAACAGGCTGTGGGATGCGAGATGCTTGTTGAGATGTGTTTTTTTTTTTTTTTTAACACTACTGTGTGAGTTGGAGTTAGTCCGTAGCACATTAAATATTCATCTGATTGAGGTACAGGCATGAGGTCTCTAAAGACACTATCTGCGCAGTATGGTCTCAAGCAGAACGTGGGTTACCCTAGAAACAGTAATAGTAGCAAGACTAGTAGCACAGAGGACCCTGTCAGGTGGTGTTTTGAAATTACCACAGGTAACAGCAGTAACTTTGGAACTGTATTGTACACACCTTTCATCATTAAAAAAAGCCATTTGTTGCAGTAAAACACGTATTTAAAATTGGATTTTTCTGAAGATGCTCTCTATTATATTTATGTAACTGTTCAAACATATGTATGAAATGGGCTGGGAGATGAAAAAAATGTTCAGAGCAGTTCTTGTTCCCGTGAATATCGTATAGGAGCATGTACAGACCTGCAGTTTAAAATTGAACTAAATCAATGAGATGGATCTAATTAAACTCAAATTGTTTTCCAAGGAATCAACTTGCAATTTTCAGCACCACCACTCCTTTGAAATCTATAAACTTAAATATGCTCCTGAACTGGATGTGGAACATCTCTTCAAATGAGAATGTGGATCCACTGAATGTGTTATGAAACTTGTTAAACTTTGGTTCAGCGGGGCATAAAATGTACATACATAGATGTCAATAGCTCAACCCATGTAATTTACAGCTGTGATAAGTACTTATCTCAATCAAATATCTAACAGTAATTTTCTAAAAGGCAGTATGTTCAAATTCCAAATACCTTTATTGGTGCAGTAAGTGAAAAGAGCTCTTCCACTTCTGCAGATGATTCATTTTGGGGAATGCCCTTGAAAAAATCTCCTTGTACGCTAGCTAAAGACATGCATATTAAGTCTAATCTGCAGTTTTAAGTTCTGTTGGAGACAAAGATTTACGATCAAGGTTGGACTAAACTATGGCAATATTGTCTTGGTTAGAATAACAGCAAAGTATCTAAGTGAATTTTAAGCTACAGAAAGTACAGTTCTTGTTCACAGTATCTATCCCATTTAATCTGTATCAGAGAAGTCATGGATATAACGTCTCGATCATTATTGCTCTTAGCAGACAATTACTCTTCTACTGACTCATGTCCCCTGACATACGGTTTGTTGCTTTTTAAGCCACTTCCAGACTGCTAAATAGCCACATGTCCCATTTGAAGTAAGCGTGTGGACTTTCAATTGTAGCTTGTATTTATGCATTTGACTTTTTTCAGTGTCTCCCATTACTTATTTTGGCTTGCATATCCTAGTTTCTTTCCTTTTAATGTCTACTAGTGACACCCCAAAAAACATGAATGGATTTATTTTTTTAAATTTATTACTGATCTGAATTGGTTTGGGGGATTGATTATTACGATAAACCAATTTGCTACTGCATACTGAGCTATGTTTCCAAGAATTAAATCTTACCCAACAACAGTTCTGTATGCTAGTAGCTGCTAAATAGCAATAAGTAGTTTGACAAAATAATTTTTCCAGTTTCATCTTCAAAGTTTTGGGGGTTTTGATATATTTAGTTGGTCATTTGATTCTATGTATTATCATTTGGATACTTAGGAACTTGCATAAAATTATTAGATATAATCCTGTCTATCATAACTGAACTGAGAGAGAATTTAATCTACATATGCCTCACAGTTTCAGATTTCAACATAACTTCCATTTATCTTCCACCAAAGTAAAATTAGCACAGCATCTAGATTTCCTTCAGCTTATTGTCTGACGTTTGTGCAGTGTAAAACATGAGGTACATAAGGATTAAGTAGGTCTGGTTTGTTTTGAAAATGGAATTATGCCACGTATGCTAAATGACAGTCTGTCGGGGAACCCCACTGATTAGGAAAACCTAATCTATCTGGATTTTGGCAATGAATTGTGTAACAATCAATGTGAGTGAGCAGCTATTGAGAAATGTGCTTTTTAATAAAAATATGTAGTGTTTATATTGCATAATATCTAACAAGGAAAGCTTAAGAATTTGGCAGAGATGAACGCAGCAACATAGTACAGAATTTTCTCTGAAGAGTTAGACAATTAAATCAAGTAATTATTTCTTTGTCCTAAATTGAGACACTTTGTCCCGAAGAGTGGTTTTCATGACAACTGCTGAATTCTGTGGAAAAGTTGTTCTACTCTAATGGTCCTGGGGAACCCGCTGTTGCTGACCCTCCTTGATAGGGGTTGGGAAGGTGATCTCGCCTTCCAGCATCAGCTGGCCTGTCACTCTCTGGAATTAACTGGACTTTGCCATGAGAGCTAACTTGACAGGATTGTATTTTTCCCCATAATCTCTCTCTTTCACAGTGCAAAGAGGCGTAAATTGAGCTGCCCTTTGTTTAGGATGGCCACGAAATTTTGTGGAGTCAAATATGTCCTTTGATTAACAACATGAATGGAATAGACGTGACTGTTGTTTGCTTCTGTGCTTTGAAATTAGAGTTACAGGAGTCCTTGCTCCTTGAGAAGGAGGTACCAGGGGACTCTGAAATAAATGGCACATCTTGATGAATGGAAATGCTGATTTTCATTACACTTAGAAAATAAAACTACACGTAAAAAACAAAGCTCCTGTAGTTGTCAGCTGAATTCAGTAATTTGTCTGTATGATATAAGGTTTCTAAAAACTGCTTTCTGTGGTGATTGTATCAGTCTGCACAACATGAAAACTTCTAGTAGACTTCTGAAGAGAAGATTGCAGCAATATAGCTAGAAAAAAAACTTGTAAAATTGTTTTTTCCTTAATTACTAGAATCTTTACACTTTAAAAATTGAGATGGTTTTGCCATTGAACATTGAGTGCCATAA
Source organism: Dromas ardeola (assembly GCA_013398915.1). NCBI lineage: Eukaryota > Metazoa > Chordata > Aves > Charadriiformes > Dromadidae > Dromas > Dromas ardeola. The sequence goes on from VYZM01018320.1 coordinate 40,989, forward strand.
GGGACCCTTAACTGATATTTTCAGATTGCTTAACAGCCCTTTGTTGTAGCAGTCTTTATCACAAAGAATGGATCAACATTTTAAAAACTGTAGCCTCTGTGAGCTTATAGGGAATTTTAAGATTTCCCCATTTTTACATGGAAATAATAGAATTCATTATGTGTTAAATTTTATTACTTATGGCCTGATTGAAATACTATGTGTCTCTATGAGGGTGATCTATGTACCTGTTCTCTACCAGCTATTCACTGCAAAAACACTGAAATGTATCTTGGTTTAAATTATGGGAGAGGTAAATGTCATGGCAGAACACAGCACACTACATTTGTTGCCAATTGAAGCTGATTCCAAATCCAAGTTCCTGACTTCCTTTACCTGCTTATTAAAACTATAAATTTCAATCAGTTATCTGAACCTCTTACTCTGAGTGCTCAGTTATTCCTTCTTTCCCTTCACCTTGTTTTGTATAAATCCTCTATATGCACCAACAGCTTTCCTGTGTCCATATTACTGTTATTTTCAATAGCTACAAGAATAACGTCGTGTTTTCTTGTGTTGAAATAGATAACATGAAAAAGATTCAGAAACTAGTGTCATGGGTATTTCCAAGGGCATAACAGTGCTAATGTACCAAAGAACAAATAATAAAATTCACCACAGAGGGATTTCAAGGCTGTAAAACAAATAACTTGTAGGAATATGATAATAGACCGATTTGGTATGGAAGTGATTTGCATTGTTACGGCTACAGGTCTTTTTTGAAAAATGTAGCTGAATATCGATTTGAATATTTTCATGATCTGAAAACATCACTGTCAACTTCTTTCTGTTCAGAAATTCTTATGCAGGAATTGCAAGAAAGCTGTGCTCGTACAGAGAGGTTAGAAATAAAGACAGTGTAAAAGAGGCTACATAGCTGAATGTAAACATCTGAAAAGCGGAAAGTAAATTACTGTTTTTCTTTTAATATTTGAAATTTTTAGCAGGAGGGTTCAAGCTCGACATAAAGATATGCCACATGATCTGCCTTTCATTAAAGTCTCGTATTGAGCTTTGTACAATTTCTACATTAGTAAAAAGGTGGAAGGATGTAAAGCATGAACGCTTTGAATTGTTAGCTTTTACTGTGCTGTTGCACGAACGAGATGAAGCAGCAGCCTGCAGGGCGGTGGAAGGTCAGAGCCTCAGGTTGGCTTCACACGTACTGGGATGAAATATGCTGATGCTTGGCCCCTTCCTTGCCCACGCTCTCCCTTTCCAGTAAGCGACCATGTGTGTAGGCAGATGTCTTGGGTATCCCTCTGGTGGAGTGGGATGTCCTTGCTAGTGCAGCAAGAATTGTAGAGTATTGGAGCCCTGATCTCCTGCAGGTTGGAGGCCAGCAGCGCTAGTTGCCCCAGCTGGTGATGAAACCTGAGGACATAAAGCTTCGAACCCACTGTAACAGTATATGTGTGTGTATTTGTTATATACGTATTTTAAAACGTAAGTGTGATTATTTTTAACACTATGAGATCGTTACTGATTTATACTTGTGTGAATGAGAGCAGATTATGGCCTCCTTTTTGCCTTCGTGCCTGTGGCTAGATCAGATTATGTGCCTACAACGTATATCCATAGAGTTGGTCGCTGCTTCTGCATGTGCAGTCACTTAGCAAAGGCATGTGATGGGAGTGTATATATTATATTAAATTTATGAAATGAGATTTCAACCTGTGATTAAAGCAGTCACAAAATAATTAAAGTTGTTTTTCAGGGGTGAATTCAATCCATAATAGAACAAATCAAACAAAAACAATGGAGAAATATTAATAAGAATAATCTCCCAAAGGGAAAAAAAAAAAACAATAAAAGCTTTGAAGTCAGCCTGAATCATGCCTGCTGTAACACAAATGCTCAAAACAAATAAAATAGTTATTCTTCAGTTTTAATTCATTTTTCAGCTTGAAAACAAGCCTGTATCCTAAAGATATGGGTTCAAATTTTGGTTGCATTACTTGCTTCTGCATAGTCTTAAACTAGTTACTTAATCTATATTTTACAGCTTTTAATCAGTAAAATATTTTGACAATATGCTTTTCTCTTACTCTGTCATGTCTTAAATTTACTGTGCTTGTCTAACAGAACTCCCACCATTGGCTTGACCTTGTTTTGTTTGTAGGTACAGCTGCTTTGCAATCTACTAATTCAAGCATATTTCAGGCTAACTGAATTCTTATTATTCAAGAATTAGCCCATTATGAACCTTAATTACTTCAACAAAAATATATTCCTATAATATGGAACAATTCAGCAATAGAGTTAACGCCTCATTCACACCTCAAAGAATTTAAATGCTGACTTAAGGAATTTAAGTGCTGAACTTAAATGCCATCTCCTAGCATCATGTATTTTGAAACTCGTAAAAAGAAAAAGCAGTTGAAGAGAATCGTGGCTCCTCTTGTTTCCTATCTAACAGAACGTAGATACAGATCATAGTACCTATTCAATGTGATATACCTGTACAAAACCACAAAGGCCAAACACAGCCAGGAAAAACATCTTTGAGGGACTAGATCAGCTGGATAGTACACAATCATGAGCAAAATCAGATGCAGAAGGTAACTGAGAAGGTCAAGTACTCGACACCATTTCAGGATTATGATATCAATGTAAATTAGCTGGAAGGTGCCTTTATTTTATGAATGTTGTGTATGTGTCTGATTTGAGTGTTGTGCTGTTTTCTGTGTGGATTCAGGGCGCTTCTGGCAAAAAAACCATGCGTAAGAGGAGTCTAAAAAAAATACTAGCAAGTACTTCACTGACTTTTGTATGCTGGTGTCATTTTGCTGACACAAGTGTGCTTTTACAGTACTTTTGCCTCTGATGCTAAAACTGTATTTGATGTCTAAGGTTTTTACAGGTCTTCTGGGGGGGAAAAAATAGTATGGTAAACTTGAGTCTGAATTCAGAAGACAGCGGTTTGCAGAACTGATAGTGACGCTAATCCCACATTTGGGGGATTACACACTTGGGGTTAGTCTACCTAACCTGATGTAAGCATGGGACAAATCAGCTGGGCATGTACTTGTATTTTTCTCTTTGAATGAGGTATTTGATACAGGATCTGCCCGCTGGTCACAACTGCTGATATGTAGTGGCCTATAAATCTAAAACCTCTTTGCGTTGTTAAGAGTCATAGTTGGCTGCAGACCAATGATCAAATCCCTGAGCAGGCGAGGAGTACAGGCTGCTTGTGAAGAAAGAAGATGTTTCCGTCTGTAGCTGTGTAAGTGTAACAGAGCAGATAAAGAGAGTTTGGAGATGCATCTGATGAATATAAAGACAAAGTAAACCTGGTTCTTCCAGGGGAATTTTGCAGTGGAGTATAGGATAGGAACGATAAGCAGGCAATGCAACTCCTCTTTTTAAGAAAACTGGTGGAGGAACTGAACCTTTTTAGGCCATCATTGGCACCTCAGATACTTACAGAGCTGAGGGAAATTTGATTTAGCTTCATTAAAAGTTCATGGTGGCAAGGGAAAAGATTGAAACAGCTTCTTTTCCAAGCTATCATAGAGAAAATCCCTGAAGGCTGCCTTTATGAATGTAATCATCTGATCAGGCTGGTGCAAAGAGGGGTGAGTGCTGTAAATGTACTCATAGTTTCTGTAAGAATTGCATGGATTGAGATACCTTTTTGGTGAATCAGTTCTTTAACTCCAGCTCCAGCACAGTCTTGCAGAGCAAACGGCACAAGATAGTGTCTGTCACAGATATATTAGTTGTGTCTTGGCACCAACAGTGGGAGAATTCAGGAATGTTCCCAGGACTTACTCAGAAGGTCTCTGAAAAAATGTGAGCGCCCACATAGTGTGTTTGTTTGCCCCTAGGTGTGCACAATGAAGGTACCAGTGTTACTGTGCGCTGGGAAGCAGTGCAAAATGAACCACCCCATGGAATGCAGCATTAAGGATGGGGAAGTCGTAAGGAGTCAGGTAGCCACAGGGGCCAGCCTGGCTCATGTGGTTCTTGCTGCCAGGCTCAGCATTTTCTTTTTCTAGCTTACAGGTGCTAACCTGGTAAACACTATATGGGACAATGGCAGGAGGTGTTGTGTATAATTTTTTTTTTTTTAAGATCCCCAAAGCATCCTAAAGCTCTGTCTAAAATGAAAAGCTAAGTAGAAACAGTGCACTGGTCATAACAGATCCCAGCAGCTATTAGATGGTTAGCAATAGCTAAAGCTACGGATACTGGTATCGTTTGGCCAGTACATAATGATTAATTCCCTTTACGCATTTTGAAAAGAATCGTGGGGTCCTTAATTTCTCTTTAAAAATCACTAGACGTAAGCAAAAGAGACCTTGTTTTAAGTACTTACCTGAAAGCCAGTACTTCTATCAGCACAGCAGAAGCTGTGCAACTTCCCCATGCTGTGTCGCGCACCAGCAGGAGTACTTTAAGTGCAGGTTTTAGTGAGGATTTCCACATGTGATTCCCTTCTAGTTCAGCCAGACTGCTGACATCTCTGAGCTGATGTTGTTGATGAAGTGCTTAATACATTCTGTAGCCGCACTGCCAGTGCTGCTGGATTCCTAATCTTGAAGAAGTGTGGGTAAAAGGAAACTGGCTTGAAAGACACTCTTTCTCTGAAAAACTTCTTTGTAGTGTACGTATAGTTTTTTGGAATAACAGTACTTGTAGGCTTCACTTACACACAGCTCATTCTGCCATTCAGTGCTCAGAATATGGTACTGAAAGGATGTTCAGTCTGCATTAGCAACAGCAAAACTGCCAAAATCTGTGTATGAGAGAAATGACAGCGTACTGTGGGGTTTTAAACCTTGTTGTTTTTGCACAAAGAAAGCTTAAGGCAGAGGTGTTATGTGTGTTTGGAATACAAAGGGTTAAATACTTGCGGAATGACCGGGTTGTGCTTTTGGAAAATGCCATATCTGATGGGAGTGTGTGTGTGTGCACTTGTTAAGTGTTTGCTTAGGGGTTTTAAGAAGGTTGGGGTTTTGTGGGAGGGGGTTAAGGCATCTAAATCGGTAAAGTTGTGTTGCTTTGAATTGGAGGTAGGTTGTTTTATATTAAAGATATTTTGCTAGGAACTTTGCATGGGCCTGATAATGGCAGGGTTACTTCTGAAATCAAAGACTGAAAGCAATTGGGCAGAGTGCTTTTGAACGACACATCACTTGGAAACTACTATTCTATGACACTATTATTAATGTCTACTATCTTCTTAGACCCTTCAAGGTGAAAAAATTCTTGCTATTAACTCTTCCCAACATGTCATTAAATCTCCTTGAAAGCTGGTTAAACAGGCAGTATTTGAAGAATATGGTTTGTGATTCAGTTATTACTGATTACTCTATTAATTTTTTAGTTTTCGCATGTATAAGCATGTTACTCTGAGTAGATAATTTGCAGTTTAAAGAGACCCTGAAGCCTTGGGTCAGTGTTAATATTGAAAAGAATTTTTCTTCAGACGGCAGCAGGTGTCAGATGCTGATCTTTGGTGTAAATACTGGAAGGAAGATGTATCACTGGAAGGTGATTTTTGTGCTCAAATATTAGAGGCTTATGTTCTGAAAATACATGTTAGAGGTCTGAAGCTCTGGTCTGTTTAGGAGCTGTGCTTTTCATCTGGATCAATGTATTCTGAGAAATAGTGCCTACATGCTTTTTCATTTTACAAGAAAAAGATCTTTTAATGAAAACCGTCTTAGTAACAACTATATAGCAAATAACAGCTGTTCGCATTTACTGATAAACCCTGTCTACAAAAGAGAACTTGCAATCCAGCCGCAGTAACAACAGAGCTCCTTTACTTGAATAAGAAAACGAAGCTTCCAGCCTACTAATGCTCTTTGCCCCACTCAGTGGGCACTTGTTATCTCAGTGGTGACTGAAATTTATGGTAAAGATAGACTACTTTTCTTTAGTGTGAGCCATACTGTTTGTGAGCTCTACTGTGTGCTTTGCTCCCTTTCATGCAGCAGAACTGCAAGAATGGAATGGTACCCCACTACGGCACACTTGACAGCTTGTAGTGGGCTTGAGAGAGTTGCTTAAAATATAGTCTAAATAGGAAATTGTTGTGTAAAGTGAGAAATAGCCTTAATTGTCAAAAGGATTTAGGGAACCCTCTTCTTGCTAGTAACCACAGCCCTATGTCATACGCTGCAGAAACCTGTTAACTCAATTTGGAAGAGGAATTAGAAAGTGAATTTGGAGTTTTTTGTGTCTTTTCTTAAAGCTGCAAACAAATACATTCTGCTTTTGCGAAAAGAAGAAATGTGGTGGGAGGTGGGAGGGGTGTAGGTTAGTCGAGCCCAGGCAGCTTTGAGCCTTATAGCAGAGGCTAGCTCATAGTGTAATTGTGAGCTCAGCGTAATTGTTACTTGCAGAGAAAAGTAATTTCCACATGTGCAACTGCTTCTTAGTGTGATGTGAAGAAAATAGTTTCATTTTACTTGTTGATTTAGTGTTGTTAGACTTGATGCTTTGTCGTTGCTCATCCATTTTTAGCAGGCAGAGACTTCAGTTTTCAGTCCAGGGAAAAAACAAATGGAGGATTTGGGAGGACGTGCACCAACATAGTTTGCTCCGGTGACTCTTAAGACAACTTTTAGACTCTGCTGCCCTTCTGCTTTTGTAAAAGATGGAGCCCAATTCCTTGCTCCATTTAGCCTTACAGTGTATTTTCAAAAGAATTACCAAAAAAGAAAAGATGAGGTTTTACTATCACTAAATTCTAGTGGATGTCAAAGAGGGACATCTCTTGGTACTTGGTTCTCCACTCTGGATAGTCCCTGGAAAGAAGCAGAGCGTAGGAAGGGAGAATATAAGGAGCTATGTCTGGATGCGTGGTAAAAATAAAAGGATGACATCTAAAACTAGGAGGGCAGTTTTTACTTTCAAGATGAGGTGATATGAGCTTTCTGGAGCAAGGGGAGCTGTGCTGCAGTGTTCTTGACTCCTTTCTGCAGTTCTGAAAGCATAGCAATGTAACAAGGTAATTTTTGAGGCAATTTCAGTAGTGGAGACAAGAAGGAATTAAAGCCTAGATAAGGCTTCTAGCAGAAGCGGGGAGCAAGGTAGAGATGAATTTTGGCAACTTTTCCGGTGCTGCTCTTTCAGTAGTAATGGTCATTTATGCTTAGCACCTCTCTTTGCTGGGATTGGCAAACGGTTGCCTCTACATCTGGTGTGTCTAACGGATCTGGCCAGCTGGCAGGGAAATACCTCTTCGTGGAGTGAATGACCCTGTCCCCTGGGAGACTGAATGTGGATGCTGCATCCGCTGACGAAGGGAACAGGGGGCATTCTGTGACTCTCCTCTCAAGCTTGCATTTCTCCTGGCTGGAGCAGTGGGAAGGCTCACCATGCTATTGCGTGCTACTGCTTTGCCAAGAGTGGTCTTGTAAAATCCTTTCTTTGAAGACTAAGGAGCTTGAGGTGTTGCACAATGGGGGAATATAGATGGTTAAAAGTCATGTCCCTGGGCCTTGACTGTGCTTATATCAAAGGATGCTTTTAAAGTTGTTGATAATCTGTCAGGCACCATGATGAGATGCAGAGTAAACCAGAATCTCTTCGATTTCTTCACTGGTAAGGTTATCTGTATGCATGCTAGTCCTGTTTTTCTGTTCTTAGCCTTGGGCTTTATACAGCTATTGATTTTTTTGCTGGTTGTTACAACATTAATGCTTATTCAGGTAAAGATATTTGTTATTTTCCCAACACAGCCTCACAATTCATTAAGAATGTGATGGGTTCCTGTGTGCCAGTAATGACTGCTTTAATTCCTGCAAACAGGATGCCTTACAAACAGCAGGTTAGATATTCACAGCTAGTTCTGTGGTCCGTTACAGCCATTTCTTTTTCTTCTTCACTACAGCTAGCATTAGTATTCAAAAGCTGAAAGCATGCTGGTGGAAAGCTACCTAAATATCTGTGGACTATTGCTAGGGTCAGAGTAGCAAGGGCAGCAAGTGAAATTAAAGATTTACACCGTGAAACAAACCAACTTATCAATCAGTATAAGCAACTTTTTGCAAAGAGAGATTTTTCTAAGAGAATTTTTAAAAATGGATCTCGGCATGAAATTTTGATTTGTGGTTTCGCTTTAATGTCTGCGTTATTTCTTCCAACAAGGTGAACGAGTGGAGAAGATGTTGCACAACTGACAAAGCGCGTTGTTCCATGGCTTAATTTCATAAGAACAGTACTTTTATCTGAGTATATCAAAATCTTTACCAAACTTTAGGGTCAGAAATACCATTGTGTGAGGAAAGAAATGTGAGGGGAGAAACTGAGATGCAGCAACCTCAGAAAATTTGTGTGCTGAGTCAGACTTAAGAATAGAAACCAGGAGTTGGGCAGACTTTGCGTTTAAACTTTGCAGTCAAACCTCAGGCCAGACAAGGAAGCTTGCGGTGCTGAGCAGTAAGCAAGCTGAGAATGTTTTATGTTTTTTTCCGGAGGGATATAAGGACCCGGATAACTTGGCATCTGCATTGAATGAGAAACGACACTCTTCTGTTTTGTGGAAGCATGACAGAACATACATTTGAAAGGGAAATTGCCTTGCTTATTCAAATGAAAACCTCTGAGCACAGGAGCCCTGCTTTCATTATTTTGATTAGAAGCAAAGTATTTTGCAATAGCAAGCAGGTAGGAAAAAAGCCAAATTGAAGGGGAGGAAAACATTTTTTTCCTTCAAAATATGACTCTTTTTTGGTTGCTTTGGGACATGTGTAAAGTCATAAAACAGAAGTAAAATGTGATTTTTTTTTTTTTTGTTTGTTTGTTTTGTTCGGAGATAAATTTAAGTGACTATCTAGCAAGGCCTCCATAAGGTAACAGCACAATGTGAATAAATACATTCATCACCTAGAGAAAACGAACTAAATTGTAAGTGGCTTTAAGCAGCATGCCAGCTTTTTCTTTTGGCTTTTAGCTAAGGATTGCATAAAACAAAGCCCCAGGAACTGACTTAACGTTAATGCATTTTCTAGTTTTCTTTCAAAGTAATGTGAAGTACTTAAACAGAATAAGGTGGGGTATTTTATTTCAGTAGAATAATGATAAATTAAAAAAAAAAATTACATTTGTGTGAAGAGTGCACATGTGTAGGATATCCTTTGGTTTGTCTAGGAAAATTCTAAGATAGGTCAGAACCTGTTAAGAACAATCATGTAATCATCTGGTTAAATATTGAAATACCAATTATTTGCCCTAAATAGTGCATGTGTGTACCAGTGTCAGTACAGTTGTGGTGTTTGGAATCAGCATTTGCATTTTGCAAATGAAACTGGTTTCTCTTGCTGACTCACTAGAGCAGAGTTGTGTTGATAATCACCCAGAAGAGATTTTGGATACGCTGGAGAAGATACATGCTTGTTTCTACTACTGGAGTGCCTGAACCTTAGCATTTGCAAATATTTTTGTTTGCCGGTAATTTGTGGTTCTCTCTCTTTCCAAGGAAATAAGACCTCAATGGAAGTGAAAGAAAAAAGAAACCTAAAAAAGGCATGAAGTGATTTGCATTCTTATTATATAAGGCCAAGGGTTTCACAGAGAGGAGCTGGAATTTTTTGTCTATAGATGATGTTGCTGCTGTTGTGTGTCCTGTCCCGTTGTCCTTCTACCCCCTGCCCTGAGGAGCAAAGTATCTGCAATTTTACTGAAATCTGCAACAGCTGTAGGCTCAGCGTTGCCCAAAATCATATCAGTGATGAGGGCTATAATTCAGAAAAGTTAACTTTGTGTATTTTCCAGTATTGCTAACTGCACAGTGATATAAACTGTAATATTTTGCTTAGAATCACAGCAGTTCAGAGCCTGGATATTTCAATCACGGTACATCAACTGGGCCACAAAACAGAGAAATTAATATCTTTACAGATTCAGCTTTTGCTGATTTTTAGCCTGAAAAGAATCTTGACCTGAAGAATAGTTCTATTGCCTAGTCATTAAAGAAAGCCCTGACATGTAGGCACTCCACTCTCCTTATTCTGGCTCATTAATATTGGGCTGACGGCATGTATGCTGTATGGCCAGTGTGGAAATTCCAAGAACTTCAGCAGCTTCAGAGCATCCCCCCTTATTTAGCATTCATAGACATGCCTGTATAAACAGAGAGTCTTTCTTCTGTATTTTACTTAAACTGTATAATCTTTTCCCCAGTGAGAAGGAAGGCGCACACAGCCATAGACGCCCGAGTGAAATATTCTCTTGCTGCCCTGTGAAAAAATTCTGAAAAGTCCCCATCAGTTAAGAATTTTAGATGAAGATATTTACCACTAAGGGTCATTAATAATAAATGTTCATGTTTTTTTTATTAAAGGTTGAACTTATGATATGTGGTTCCCTCAACTTTTGAACCCTGTGCCATATCTAATTGAAAATGTCTTTGTTTCTTCCACCCAAGATGAAAGACACCTAATGCTTCACAGCTATTTATTTTGGTTAGAGGAATTAGTTTGTTTTCCCTGTGAAATAGATACTTCCTCCAGACCTTGTCTTTCCCTCACTCTCCATTTACCAGCTACAGTCCTGCATGTCTCTCTTAGCCGGGGAGATGCTGAGAGCATCAGTGAAATGTTTCAGTGCAAAGCACAAGTTATCCGGCAGCTTGAGCTAGGTCTGAAGAATGGCTGCAGGGAGTTAGACGCTGAATTACCTTGTGGCACCCACTACCCTGAGTGATGCAAAGGCATGTTGCAGAAAGATGAGGTTTTATGCATTCAGGTACTTCATGCAGGACTCTAAATACAGAATCATGGTTTTTAAAAAAAAAAAAAA
>VYZM01018320.1:51802-117225 GCA_013398915.1 Dromas ardeola
AAAAAAAAAATTGAGGAAAAAGATAATTCCTGATAGTGACAGGGGGAGTTAGGTATGTTGTAGCTCTACAGCACAGAATACTGATTTTGAATAGCAGTCTGTCTAGAAAGATGCATGTGGCTGTGGAGAGGATTTTCCTTGCTTCATTTTTTTTAATACAATGAGTAAATGCACACTAGAATACAGTGCTTCACGTATTTCAAAATAATGTATGCATACCCTCTGTTTGCCTATCTGTTTTCCACGGTATGGGCTGTAGGATGAGCTGTACCTTTCACACTTCTGTCAGTCATCTTGGACAAACTCTTTGTGTATGAAAGGCTCCTGAGGATTTTTCCTGCTGTTGTACAGGGTTTCTAGTTCTCAGGAATCACCTTTGAAGTCAAAGGAGACTCTTCAGCAGTGGATTCCCAGTTCTGTGGGTAGTGTGTTATATGCATACATTCTGATACTTGAATTAGCGGTTGTCAGAAGAGATGCTTTCCTAAGATGTACGTAACAAATCTTGCCTAGGTGGAAGCTGTATTTATATCTATTTCTCTTTAAGCAGCCTTGGAAGAATTCTGGTTGGTTCCACGTATGATAAACTAAATACAATTTTGGTTCCATTCTCAGGTTTCATTTATTGTGAAAACATGTCTGACTTCCCTGACCTGGTAGATTTGAGGAGGAGGGGAAAATGAAGATATATTGAACGTCTTGATATGATACTTGGGAGTACACAATCTTTCTCTGTCAGCATGATTTTAGTTTCCATATTGTGTCTGTATTTTCCTTAGCTTCTTCATAGAGAGGTAGCCAGTCACCAGACAAAATGGTCTTACATGCAAGTGCGATTCTTGCATGGGGTTGTCTACTTAGGGTAGTTTTAAACAGTAGATGAACAAAGTGTTATCTGCTATTTGCACTATGTAGGATAGTTCCCGTGGTTTCACAAGGTTGGTGGGGGATTTCCCACGGGGAACTGCAGTGTGGACAAGGCCTCTGAGTACAGAAGGCAAATGAAATGTGTGCAAGACTAGCCCAGCTAATCAAACTGTCTCGTGTTTGCCAGCAAAATGCAGCCTACTGATCAGGAAGACAACAGCAGAGATGGACAGCTTCCTGTCTGCCGACAGGGAGCCTGGCTGTAAGCAACGTCTCCAATAACTCTTCAGGAGTTGTCCCTCAGAGTGGCGTTTGAGAAGCTCAGCCCCACGAGGTGCGCAGTTGCCCTGGTCCCTGTGCTACATTACTGCCAGGGTTGATTTCCATACTGGCTTATTGAAAGAGAAGCAGCTAGAGGCATGATCTCCTGGGGGTGTGATCTGCATTCTGTGTTTAATTAAAGCATGACAGTTTATGCCAGAGGATGTTAAAATGTGAAATGGAATGCCCTTTGCCAAATATTGGGGTTTTATAGAGACTTGGAAACTCATTAGTAGAGAATTTTATTCATAATAAGTGTTCAGCCTGTTTTGCAGGGCCCATTGAGTTTGGCCTTGTTTTCTTTTGGGTTTCTCCCTCACTGAGTTGTTATTTCAGCCTCACATAATATTGATGGAAATACCCTGCTCAGTGACAAAACTATTTGAGAAACAGGGCACTGAGCAAAATGTTTCTCTGCTAAGGAACTGCTCCAGGGGACCGTTAATGAGATAGAGAACCTCCTCCATGCTAGGTCACAGGTTTCAATTTGATCACATCAGTCAAATTTTAACCACCAGATAGAGCTGTTAGGTGGCCTGTAAGAAATGTGGTAGGTATTTTATATACTGCTTGTTAGTTTTGTACAGGACACCAGTACAAACCTTGTGACCCTGACAACTTGATTAGTACTCTCAGAAGAGAAGTCAAGTATTAAATAGGAACGATCATGTGGATAACTGTGCATAAATACTTTGTACAGGGGGTCAACAATTTGTAACAAGACAAAAATATTTATCATGTCGCTTTGTGAAATAGATCATAAACTTACAGCTTTGAAATCAAGTATGAGCAAATTAATTCACTCAAAGTATCTGTCAGTTTTAATTAAGCATGAAAAGTAATATTATTTTTTACAAATGCTTAAAATGTCAGACCCCCTGAAATTTAAATGACTTGGTTTTTTGTACGAAGGTTCACCAGGAGCCTGATAGAATTTACCCTCCTCTTAATTATGAGGTAAGGTCACCAAGATGGGGGTCACTTTGCCCTTTTTTTCTGGTTGCGTTGGAAGAAACAGCTAACCACGTTTCAGCAGTGTACTGCAGAGCTTTGCTTTGGAGACAGGCACGGTTGGTCAGTCAGCCCTGTCTGTGAGTTATTAATGTGTAGATTCAGAGCTGTTAGAATTATTCAAAATCCTATTCTTTCATCAAAAATTGAGCTGTAAACCATGGTAAGAAGTGACATTTTCATATGCATGAATTGAACCTCTTTGAAAGTTCTTTCTTGATATTGTCAGATAACCTGCACAAAGTCAGAAAAGGCAACAATTTACTACTGAGGGTGAGGGAGCTGGCAATGAGGGCTGGAGATCAGGAAACTATTAGTGATGTGTTTGTGTGATAGACATCTCTTATTACCCACAGACATCCAGAACATTACTTGATTTTCAAGGGATTGGGTTTTTTTTCCAGATAACTCTGGGTTGTGTATGTAATTATGTTAATACTGCTCTCTGCTGCCTACTTAATGATGCTGACGAGTTTACGTTGGAACCAGAGAAGGGAAACAAGTTCCCACTCTGCAGACTTCCTGGATTAGACTAATTTATGCTAGAGTCCATGCAGTCCTAGGCAAGACATGAAATGCTGGAAATTAGAGCAGCCTGGACCATGTTAAGCTCCTGTTAGGTTTCAGATAATTAGCAGTGGGTTCCATTGTGAGATTCATCTTCGAGTTGTTGAACCAAGGAAGTTTGAGTTAACAGTCCCTGGTATGTCTTATGGTCTTGCTTTACCTTGTGTGTGTTTACAGGTTATGATTTTCAGTCTTTTTCAGTTTAATATTAAATTGTACCTATTTGATAAAGCTTGTTTTGCTGCACAGGGAATAAGATCTCCTAAAGATGCCCCTCAAGGTGACTTTTTTTCTGGAGCACTGGGAGAAGCTAGATTGGACCTTCTTAAGGAACGAAGGGGAAGGCCATGGAGAGACAGGCTGCTGATGTTAACTTGTTCTCTTGTACTTTTCCATAGGTATTAATACAGAAGAATTATAAAGTAAATGACACGTTTTGAGTGAATGTTTTCAGTTCTGACATGTCTACCTGGTGTTTCGGTAGCACACCCATTCAGGGCTGTGGTATTCATCTTCCTCTGAAAGAAGACAGTGGTTTTGCAACTCTGGGCTTTGGTTGCTTTCTCCTATATGTGCAGTTTCTATTTGGAGTTTGTCATTTCAGAAGGCCTTAGGAAATAATAGATACAGCAAAGGGCTAGGTTTTTCTTTGTTATAACTCCTTGTAGTGAGGGCTTATTCCTTCCTCATCCTTTTAATTCACAGGCAGTCTCCTACCAAGTCTCAGCAGAGCATGGGTGAAGCCCTTGCTCCGCTCCCTCTGGCTGTGCTGCTCCCTGGCAGTTTCTGTTCCGCAGCCAGTGCGACTGGGGGAGTTTCCGAAACTGAAGCAGGGACGGCAAAAAGCTGTAGTAGAAGACTAATTTCTAATGACTTATTTCATACAAAAGAGCCACAATAGTGTTTAATAGATGCTTTAACTGGAAGCTGAGATGTCCCATCACGTAGAAGTTTATTCTACTCCTAAATGATTCATGTTAAGTTTAACTTTGAATTCTTTATTTTTTGACCTAAGGCCTGAAATGGGGGGAGTTACGGTTTTATTTATCGTAGGTAGCAAATATTCATGCTTTTAAGTGAATCTCAGATTCTACCAAGGTAATTTCCTTTCAAATTAATAACACCAATATAGCTGATTTCTTATTTCTTTCCTATATTAGAGTTGTCATGTGGTAAATCATACTGGACTGTGATTTCCTGTTGATGCTGAAATATTGTAATGTAATGGCCTACTATGCTCATTCATGGACATCCAGAAATAAGTAAATCAGAGGGAACAGTCTGTTAAAATGCAGTTTCAGCATAATTACTAACACTTTATATGAACTACTTTGTGCTATTTCTTGTAAGCAAAAGATATGAAAGATGTGGATTTTAATCGGTTGCTGTGGGAGAGGCTTATTAAAAAGATCTTCAGGGATTAAAGAAGCAGAGCAGAAGAGATTATACTTGTTTTAGTAGAAGCATCTTTCAGGAAAAAATTCTTTGTGTTTTTATCAAATGTATAGTGTAATCTCTGGACACATGATGACAGAACAAACAGCATACAGAGAATATCCTTTGCAGTGCTGTATACCTAGGATAAGGCCTTATTTTTTGCGTTGCATCTGGTTATGTTACATATTACTATGTTATATCACAGCCTATTGCGTAACCTAAAGCCCCAACAGTGAGAAAGGTGGGGGGGACTGAGCAGAAGTGTCTGTAATCTAACAGAAATATGACTGCAAGAATTCAGCAGCTCAGATAGTTTTGTGTGTAACTGCAAATGGTCAGAAAGCCAGGCAGATTTAGCAGCCTTTGCAGCTGCACTACTAGAAATATTCAACGACTGAGCAGAATTGCAAATGAGATATTTAGAAAATTGTTGTATGGGCTTTTTAATAGACAATACTCATAGCATGTATTCAACCAAATTTGAATATAAAAAATAAAATTAGATTCAGAGTGCAGTTAGTATTTTTCTGAAATTACATTTTCAAATCATAAATTCTGTATTACAGCTTTTTTTTCCAGAATCAGTGGAATTTCTATAGTATCGGTTGTTCTAAATTGCCTTTTTTAAACTACTATAGTCTTGTGCTTTTGTTTCATATTTTAAAATCTGGTTGCCATTTTTATTTATAAGTTTAGGTAAGCACGTGTCAAATACTTCTCACAAAAATAATTCTGGGGTCTGATCCTGTAGAGGTGAACTGCCATCATATGTACTTTGTATCTCCGTTGAATAAGCGTTACTGCCATAAGCCAGATCGATGGAATTAGAGCTTTGACCTGGCCATCCCAAAGATTCGGTATATGTGGTTATAGGATATATGCTTGCTGCTTTCTTGTGCCATTTAGGTGGCAGTAGTTCAATGTGAATTAATACTGAACAGACAGCAGTCTGTAGTAATTGTATTAAAAAATGTTGTTTGTGTGTCTTCTGGGTTGGTCACTACCAAGATGTTCTTGTTTACATTGCTACTACCTTCACTGACAAACTTTTCATAATCGTTGCAAATAACTTACAAAGGTTTTTCTTTTTCTTTAAATCTTTTATCAAATCTGTATTCTGGCTAGCAACCCATTCATGTCTGGAAGAGATGTTGAATTCTATTGGTAGTACCTAAAAAGGTCAAAACCGTATACCGGCTTACTACAGAGACTCGCTGTGTGACTTGAGGTCCAGAACAATCTAATTAAAATTCCACGAGGCAGGCAAGCTCTGAAAATCTTTTAGGCTTCTTTCCTTAACTGGAAATCCACGTGGCTGTTCTGTTGTTATCAGATCTTAGAGATTGAGTTTGGTGATTTTCTCTGTGGTCTGTTATGCTTCTGTCTGTGTGAAGGAAGTCAGAAGGCTTCAGTGAGTCATGAAGCAGCTTATGTTACCCGATAGCTTTTTCTGATTCTAGCTCAAGGATCGTTTATAGCCCAGCCTGTAGACTCCGCTGTGTAAAGGAACATCATTAGACTACACAGAGAGAGTACCTGCGTGCCTGAGAGCGTTTGAGGAACTGGTAGAAAGCCATTACGTGGCCTCTTGGTCATTTGAAGTAAGGTATTTAATTCTGATGGATCTCTGACCCAAATAGGCTTGATATAGTCATGAGTGAATAAAATCTCTAAAAAGAGCCTAAAATGCTATTTTGCATTGAGGCTTTTCTCAGAGAGGCCCAGTTTGCTATAGCTAAGAAGTAGTATAAAAGCTGAATTCTGCAATGAAGTAATAAAATTAAGAGTTGGTTTTCACACAAAATAAGTGCCCATTGAGAATTATTTTAGTTTGGTTTCAATCATGCAGAAAGTTGTGCCTACAAACTTCCAGCACACCTTGTTGTTCAAATCAGCAGCCAAGAAATATGGGTTGCAGGTGGGAAGTTGTGGATTAAAACTTCTTGCTGTGGAATATTTGTAAATATCATGCCCAGTACTCTAAATGGGGAAGGATTAAGACGTAGGCACCAGAAACCAAAACTGGTGTTTGTATGTGCAGAGCTCTATTAGCTTAGGTGGTTAGGTGTATCATAAGGTCGAATTTGGCCAAGGTGAAGGACGCTCATCTTGAATGTGTAGTGACTATGGTGTTACGGGTGGATTAGAGTACCCTGAAATCTGGATGGTACCTTGAAGCTTTTCAGAACTGTACAGTGCCTTTCTGCTTGCAAAACAGTAGGAGAAGATAAATGCAGTTTTGGTAAAAATCCATTGTGGGAATGCTTGTATTTTGATGAAAAAACGTTCCCATTTTTGTTCTGATAATAGGTAATTCTTTTGATTAATGTTACACGCTTTTTAACTTTTGTTACAAATGTGTTTTTGAAACTAATTTAGCTAATATTTCATGTTTCAGATTTTGATTTACTATTTTACACTACCATTGTGCAATGCTATGAAATGAATATGACTTAGCGGCCTTAGAGTTTTGGTCTTTTGTTCTGATTTAGAAAAAAATGATCTGAAATGTCAGAATTTCCTATAGAATGAAAAACGTATTTTCAGTCTTGTTATTTCTAATTCGCTTGTAACTGCAAAACCGGGGAGGATCTTTTAACATAAGTTGGAGGAGGAACAGAATTCCAGGGGAAGACTATTTGTCTTGAATTTCTTAAAGGTTTGACTTGAACTCTGCTTGAAGTCTTGAGTGATTGCTAATTGTTTGAGCTGTGTTTCTCTGAGAAATAGCAAAACTTCGGATTACTGCGTGTGAAGGTGGAGCACAATTGCCTTTTTGAGGAGAGGAAATAAATGAGGATCTGGCCAGCTTGAGTGAGTTAGGGAGCAAATATTGAAGGAGAGAGTGGGTGAAAGAAGATGACCAAAACCCCGTGTTGCAGAGGTGAAGACAGAAGAGGAGTGGGGTGGGATGGGAAGATGTCTTCAGTGGGAAGGGTTGCCCAGTGAGCAGTGGAAGGAGCTGGTGCTTGATTTTTAACCACCTTGCCAGGTATGCTGATACCAGACTCCCATGTTTATGCTGAGGAAGGCTTAGGTTTGGATAAATCTCTCCATTAGCTGTACTCGCAGCCCTCTGAGGAGGCAAATGCCCCCATGTTCCCCCAAGGAGACTAGCAATGCCTTCCGCTGTGCTGGGGGAAGGTGGCAGTGCTGAGTGTGTCACTTAGAGTTGCTGGGAGGGTGTCAGAGGCATGAGGGACTGTGCTGGTTGTGGGGAGCTGCCCATGGGCATGGTGCCGCTGGGCTGTGCCTGGGCTGGAGGGGCCCATGAGATGGCAACTGAAGAGCTCTGCTATGGGAAACAAGGTGTGATACTTCAGACATCTGAACAAGGTCCTTACCGTTACAGTCAGTGTGAAAGCTAGCATTAAGAGACAACTGATTGTGTTATTTCTGCTTCCGGAACAGAATACATGCTAGCTTCTTAATTTCTTACTGTTTATTGTCTCATTAATTTTTGTCTCAAGGCTGCGGAATGTTTTATTACCTGCTTTTGCCAATACTTGTTAAAAACACCTACTGAAGCTTCATATTAAAGTAGTCTCACTGTTGGCATTCCAGACTAGATTTCTCAATTCAGATTTGCCATAAAATGCAGTTTGTGAGATAATTATGAGAACTGCCCTCTGCGAAATGCTTTAAAAGCTGGAGTATAATTAATTATAAAGTGACCTCTTAAAGAGAGAAGATTTATTTCTTTAGCATGAATTAATTTCCTGATAGAGATTTTTGGATTGCCATCAAAACAGAATTGAATGTCAGTGTCTGTGTCGCTGTTACCACATCTAGCAGTATTTACCAACTGTGATGTGATGGGAACTCCTCTGTGGGAGAGAGGGCTGCTTGGAGGCCAGAGCTTTTCAACCCTTAACTTCCTTTCCGAGTGTCACAGTAGTACTGATAACTATTGACGTGTCTACTATAATTTACTACAGACTGTAATGAGATCAACAGCTCCATTCACAGCAATGGCCATGTGCCAGTGAGGAGGAGTCAGCTGGTTCAGTCTAACTTCTACCAAACTCTGATTAAGACCGAGATGGTGGAGGTTTGTACTTCTTTGCTACTGCACTGCTGGGGGCCATAGCACTGATCAGCATCCTGTTGTTTTTGTCTTTTTAACTATCTGTGCTGTATCTCTGCAAGTCCTTCAGTGGATAAGCCTTGTTTTTCCTTTGCTGATTTATTAAAAACACAGCTTTTGTATATAAGCTAGCTAGGCAACGGTTTGTTTTGGATATGCTCTCAATATCTCTCTGTAGCTGCTGATGGTTCTGATTTAAGCTGTATTCAGCTCATCCCCTGTTGAGTACTGGACCCTTCAGACGCATGTGGCAATAGCCAGCTGATGTGGATGGCCCTGTGCAGAGGCTGATGTTGGTTATTCCAGTCAGTTAGAAACTCTGATGTGAGGCTAAAGACATCTCTTTCCGATCATGGGTCTGAGTGGTGACTGCAGCCACAAGGTAAGGAAATTTAAGGTGGGGGTGGGGGATGGGGTGGAGGAAATATCTCACTGGAATTCAACCTCTTCGGAAATCTATAAAATAACTGAAGGACATCTAGAAGGCCCTTTATTTTTCACCAGAAGCAACAGGTGGCTTGCGCAGCAATATGGTAGAACAGCAGCTTTAATGAGAGAGGAGGAGCAGGTTTTGAAACTCTTCATATTTTTAGTAGTTTTGGGTTAACTGAGGCAAAGGAAGCTAATGAGCGAAACCTATTACAAAAGTCTGGAAAAAAAGATGTAAGAACTAAAGGCAAAAATGGTCTAAAAATTTGAGTTCTGAGATTTTTCCATCAATGCATCCTCAAGAAGAAACTGGGTTGTGGTTCAAATGTGCAACGTTATAGTACTGTGGTTGTGGAAAACCTGGAATTAGCGTTTGATAATGTGTTAAAACTTAGCCAACCAGAAGCAGCTTCCCAGTCCAGAATGAAGGATGGGCAGTGTGCTGATCCCAGGGACAGAACAGAAAATTGTAAACACTTAAAGGAAACTTGAAGCAGAAAGGCATTTAGAGCTGAAAGTCAGGTCAAGTGTCAGCCTGGCATTTGAAGAAAGAGGAAAAATTGCAGTGTGTAACATGAATTTGCAAGGACCAATAAATATGTCCAGATGACAAGGTAGTGATCTTAAAAGTACTCCTTCTAGAAGCAAGGGATGAAAGGATACAATAGAAAGAGTGGGACATTTATGAAGTAAATGGGACTTCTGCTGACTTTAGGGTAAACATATCAGTGCAGTACCAGGAAAACCAGTATTATCTAAAGGAAAAAAAAAAGCATATGGATGAATATGAGGCTTAGCAGCAGTCTTTTCATCCTTCCTGTAGAAGTAAAGAACAGCGTCTATGTAAGAAATAAAAACAGCAGTGATTTTTTTTGTTGTTGTACTGGGGGAGGGATATCCTTTACCGGAAGAGGACAGAGAATCCACTCGTTAGGCCACTCTTATAATTGGCTTGAACTCAATCCCCACTATCCTTAATTTAACATGATGACAGAAAACAAGTATGGTAGGAAGTAATAAGATGCATCCTTAGATAAGTACCTGTAGAACTGATTATAGAGCTACAGTAATTAAACATTAGTGGTCACCCTCTGCCAACTTCTTCAGTGGGAGAAATGAAAATGGGACCCATTCCCACAAGGTGGAAACTAATGATGGAGACGCTGAGAATTACATGCATCTAAAGAGACAGACAAGAAAGGCAGAAAAACACTTCAGTGTTGCTTAGGGTCCCAAGTGCTGCTACTACTTAAGAAAATGGTTTGCGTTTTTTCCCAGATTAGATACAACTGCCAAATTATCACGAGTCATAACTGCATGGCCATGTGCCATTTCAGTGTTGAGCTGCAATGTGAGGTTACCCCATGTGTGGAGCATTGTTTAAAACAAAATTAAACAAAAAAAATTGCAACAGCTCCCAAAGTTTGCATTTGTCTGGGTCCACCTTATGCTCTAGGCTCCTCTCAGTTCTTTTGGCATCTGTGGGGAATTATTTCTTGTGATATTTTTGTCTGTGCTTGCAATGCTAACTGTGGCATTGCACATCAGGCACATGAAACCTGTGTTTGTGGGAGAATATGCACTGAAGGAACACGAATCTATCCACTGGGCCCTGGTACAGCCATGCCCTCATTTTCTTTTTGTTTTTTGGTCAGGACATCCTTCTGCTTTTTACCATCTATCAGCATTGTGTATGTATTTTGTTTCCTCTTTCTCTTCATGTTTGCATCTCTACTTAAATTGCCATGCGCAGAATTAGATGATGTTGCTTGGCCTATCTATGCTTGGGGCATTTGTTTGCATTAGCACAGTAAATTTTTAAGTTATTCCTGTGGATAACAGCTTTGTTAGCTCCATCACCCCGGATGCCATAGACGTAATACGAACATTGTACTATAAAGTGGTGCTACGGAATGGAACGGGAGAGATAACCAGAAGTGTTAAATTCAGAAGTGATGCTATCGGTATAACTCCTGTGCTGAAGTTGGAGCTGAACTGACAAAGGGAAATATGTGAGTGACATCATTTGCAACACAATGAATAGCTACAGACCCCTAAGAGGGGATGTTGACTCAGTAGCTGCTGTACCCTATTAGGCTGGGGAGCTGCTGTCTATCAGAGAGGAGGATTTTCTTGCAGTCTTTCTTCCAAGATTTTGGTACCAGTGAAATCGGGGGCTGGGCTTGTGTGGATCATTTTTTTTCACCTTTAGAAGGTCAGTAATTTCTGTGCCATCTATGTCATTTGGAATAGGATTTACTCCCTAGAATTTACTTCTCTGAGGTCTGGGTTAGTGCGGTGAGTAATGTTCTAATAGTCTATAATACATTGAGTAACAGACTACAAGTGAAATCTCATTAGAATTTAAATATCTGGTATGAAAATGGCTTGATGTTGTAGCAGTAAGAGCTGGGAAGCAGTTCTGAGTAAGGAGTGAGACACTTCCAGGAACAAGGGCTGGGTAGCTAAGGACTTTCAGGGACGCTGGCAGATAATACAAGAGCATTTATGGAGCACTGAACCAAATTATACCTGACTTTGTGATATGGCTATCCTTCAGCTTCTGTATACATAAAATAAATGTCTAAACAGAGAGTATCTGTATTTACGGACTAGTCTGATTTTGGCAGGATGCTTTATTTCTATGCTGATCATGTTTGCTACATCTTATGTGGTTTGTCTGAACAAGAGACATAAAATAAAACCTTAAATATTTTCCTGTAGTTCATTTTATAGTGATTAGAGGACTAAAGGAGGTATCTCAAAAAAAAAAGATAATAAAAAAAAATAGAATTTTTTATCAGTAGAGAGCTAAAGCCTTTTCAAATAATAATTGTTTTGAGTTTACATTTTAATAAGAATTCTCACAGTGATTTAAACTGTATTCATTATATATCCCTTAATTGTAATATTACTAATCCTGCTGAATGCAACCCTTGCATCATTTGTAAATGTTTGGTTGGTTTTTTTCGTGACTGGCAGTATGTTTACAAAGATTTTCTACTCCTAGATTTGCATCTCTACTCAACCCTGATACCAGTGCCAAGTATATGAAATACGTTTTGTCATTTTCTTTCTTAATCTTTTGTACTTTTCCAACTTATAGGTATTGCCAGTGAGCATTTTAAAAGCAGAAGAAATGGAATTATATCCTTGAGACAGATCAGGGTGTTTCTAGTTTGAAAAGTGTTTTTGTATGTTTATTTTGAAGTAGCCAATTGAAACCCCTTTTTGAATGCCAGGAGCGAGCTCCCTTGTGCTGCACCCTGGTGCGTGAGCGGCACAGAGGGTAACGTGTGCTGTGTTGGCACTGTCAAAAAAATCACTAGCAGTGATGTCAAATTTAGCCCATCACTGTGAGGACTGAGGAAGCCTGACATCATGATTTGGAGCCTGCCACCTGTGCTCAAGTGGAATAGTATCTGATTGCATGAAGGCTTGCACTGAGTGTGGTGCCTAGGAAGCCATAATCAGAGCGAGGAAGAGCAGCAGCGCTTGCTGCATGAGAAAGAGCGCGGAGCAGTAACGGTCCCAGCCACACAGACCAGTGCGCCGCAAAGAGCAGCTCACCTCTTTCTGTGCCCGTGTGGTAGTGGCTCTTTGGAGAGGACAAATGACTCCCACCTAGCAGCGTGGTAGGAGAAATTGTCACTGAAATATTCACTGCAGTAAAGGCAAAAGAACAGGTTCTTGTCTTGGTGTGGTTGTAGGTTGTGCTATAGCAGGTCCCTGTCTTGGTGTGGTTGTGTCGCTGTTGAGCAAGGCTCCGCTGTTTATAGTTTAGGAGTAACCTATATCAAATTAAAGGCCAATGAGCATGTTAGTCTTGTTTTCTGTTTTGTTGTTTTGGGGTTTTTTGGTGTAATTCTAATTCTTCTGCGGGGAGCATCATGATGTACTTTGCATGTCTTAGTGTGAACTTGTGATTTTCCCAAGGGAGATATATCCCACTGGTGGCTCTGAGGTGATTCTCTCGCTAAGGACACGTGAATATAGAGATTACAAAGAAAGCAGCCAGAGCGGGGTGGGGTAGAGAACTCAGAGTGCTCTAGAGGTTTAGAGGGAACTGTATTCTCATAGATAATTTTGCTTTATTTTTATTGAAAACCATAGCATGAAGAGCCAATAGTCTGTACCCAGTAATCTACCCAGCCACCCCACCTGGGGATCTGCCTCGCACTTGGTGGGACTTGTAGCCTAATTTGGTTTGCTCATGCAGAAGGCTGGTTGCTTTCTGGAAGCAACTAGCTTTGACTTGTACTCTTTATGCAACTCCCCTTTATTTTTTTAAAATGAGATGGTTTATACTGGTGTAACTGGGAAGTGGGGATATATTGATGAAGGTCCTGCGTACCGGCAGCCAGTCTGTGCCTTCATCTGGCAGCTGTAGCCTGTTGCTTTCATAGTGCAAAATATGTGCTGCAAAATAAACGTGTATATCTCTGTATTTGAATCAAAGAAGGAGCCTCCAGGTGCAAGCTGAGTGAGAGTTATTCCCTAGCCATCATAACATGCGTTTCAGAGCCAAGAATGAAAGAGGCCAGCAGATGAGAACAGCTATCCATAATTTGTGTCTTGCATCCACTGTTTTCACAGCTTGACCTCAGAAGCAGCCATGATGTCTGGCTTTAGGAGGAAATAATGTAGCTGGTGTGTGTTTGTTCATTAAAGGACACATTTGTTGTCTAGAATTAACAGAATGCAGAGCCAAGTGGGTATTGAAGTTGATTGCATACAGCTCTGTGATTTGGATTTTGGAGCTATATACAATTGTACAAATTGTATCAAAGGCAGCTTAATCATCCTAGATTTACTTGTGTACATGCTGAATCACAAGGAGACGCCAGGTAGCTTATGTGGGAGATGCTCACACAGTGAAGGTTGCCCCACCTCTGGGACCACAAAACAATTTCTTTTCAGCTTTGCGTGTACAGTGGTTCCGCATTTTGCAAGTACAGTGTGATGAATATGTTTTGGCTAGAAAATGTGAAACTTAAAAGTATGGCGTGAAAGGCATATCAAGCTTGATTACCTTTCCGATAGAATTACAAATCTGGTGAATGAAGGGAATGCAGTAAATGTAATATGTTTGGACTTCAGTAAAGCATTTGATACTCTGTTTTGTGGAATCTTACTTGAAAAATTGATTCAAATTGACTGTGATGGAGAGGCTGCCATATGATCTAAGACTTGGCAGGGCAACTGTAAACAAAGAATAATGCTAAATGGATCAGGCTGGAGCTTTGGGAAAAGCCTAACCAGGGAATAATGCTATATGTGTTCTAATGTTTAATATCTTTGTTAATAGCACAGAAAATGAAGAATATAAACTAAATTCTGTGGAGGTACTGAACCGTGATAGCTCCAATACAGTGGAAAATAGTTAAATAACACAAAAGAGCACTGAGGGTTATTAGAAATGTGTATGAAAAATAGGAAGAGAAGATGGATGTTGAAAAGCATAATCTTGAATCATGGCTGAAGGGAAGAATAATGCATAACAGAAAATTCTCAGAACAAGCTCACAGCAAAACTTAGGAAATAGATTTTTTTTTTTTCCTTTTCTAATTAACTCAAATTAATTGAAAATTGAAAAAGCTTTACTTTGGGGCTTCTCTCTGTTAGGCACAAAGACAGTAAATGCTCTTAAAAAAACCCCAAACCCACGAAAAACCTAAGAACACACACATGACTCCCCCCACCTCAAAACCCAGCTAAAAGACCAAACCAACCCAACCTTCTCCTCCTCACCCGACCAGTGCTTGAATTGAAATATACTCATGGCACGTACCGAATTGCTAAGTGCAGAAATTGCTGGCTACCTGGAAGTTGAAGTATACATTCCCCCTGTGGCTGGTCCTGCAAGTGAGCCTCTTATTTAGCATATGAATCCTTGCGGTGTGTTTGGGTTTTGTTGAACTTTTGGCCATTTCAATGCAAGTCACATGCTGTTCAGGTAGTGAAATGCTTCAAAAAAACCCCCCCAAAACCCTACAAAACCCAAACCTTTAAAGGAACTAAGTCATTACCTCCTTAATGCTAGTGCTGGTGCTACCTTCTGGTATTACTGATAAAATATATATGTATATCCAAATCTACCATCATTTTATTTTCTTCAAGAAATATCAGAAGCCTCTTGACATCTCTCTTGAGAAAATAGAAAAGGACACTTTTCAAAACCACCCTTTCTATTTTCTCCTCTGTTAGGGAGCTCAGTAGTTGCTGATACTTCTGTATGAGAGAGGCTGCACTTGAATGTTACGCATCTCAGTACTACAATTGTTAGGAGTGCAGATCTTTTCCAGGAAAACGCTCCCATTCTCAACTGTACTCCCATGCGTGAGGGAAGGGGCAGTCGGCACCACTGAACTATGCTGCCTAGGAGAGGTGTAGGTACACTGTCCAAAGAGTTTGCCCAAAAGCTCTTGCAAGATTTATTACTTAGCAGACTACTGTTTGGAAGAGCCCTATCCATGACAGTGTGACTTCAAAGACTAAGATGCTATTTGCAAAACTCTTTTTTTTTTTTTTTTTAAAAACCCCAAAAATGGTTGTAACTTTGAAGCCTGTCAGTGAAAAAAGAAACATGCAAACTGTTATTAAAGCCAAACAACTACTACCCCTGCCCATCGATTTTAAAAACAAACAAAAAAAACAACAACAAAAAAACCAAACTCAGAACAAAAAACCACCAAACCTCAACACACCCAAAGGGAGGGAGGCTTGGATTCAGCCTTCTAATCTCATGATTAATATATGTTTTGTTCCCATTTTATAAAGAGAACTTTCCTTTCAATACAAGGACTCCGTGGTGGCCCATCCCTAAATCACTATCTGGCCCTGGCAAGCGCTGGTGGTTAAATGTCTCTTCTCCGAAAGAGTTTTGGGAAGGCCCGCTTGTTGCCTGAGAGAATTGTATCGTGGAGCTCAAACACGGGTGGATGCCACAGAAAGTGCCTCAGACTCTGTGTTTGGGACCCTGGAGTGCCGCTCCCAAGGGCAGACGTGAGCGAGTTTGCCAGCCTGGCCCCGTGGCACCCAGGAGTATGAACTATGCAGAGAAGTTCCAGCCAGCACAGACTAGGCCGCTGTATAGTTAACTATGAGGAATAAAAGTGCAAGGAAAATTGTTCACTTGGAATTTTTTTTTTAATATTATGGTTGAACAACACTGAAAAATATACAGTCAGTAGGAAACAGAAGTAATAGAATAACAAAAACAACAGGAAAGAATCCACCCATGCCTCCTTCAACATACAATTCAATATTTAAGCTTTTGGTCTGAGTAAATGCATTTTGGGATTAACACTTTTTCTGCAAGAGATGTTTGAAAAAGCGGATGTGAATAAAATGCAGTACACGAAGTCTTCCTCTGTCAGCGTACATGTAATCAAATCAAAGAAAATGGCAAGGTCACTGTGTATTAATTCTCTTTGTATTTTATGAGGTTGACCTTCTCCTGTGTTGTATCCTAATTAGTATATGCAGACCAGCTGCCTTGTGGATAGAAATTCTAGGAACATGCAACCTTACTGCTGAGGTTTTGGAGGTCTTTGATAATCCTATAGATTAGAATTTCTGTTCACATCCCTTCTGAACGATGGACAAAGCGAGTTTGGCGTTTCTCTCTTTTACACACTTTCCCTCTGACTGATTGATGCTGGTGTTACTGAAAGATGAAGCTAATCAGTATTTGAAGTCTGGATATGCATAAATCTAGCTGTAGAGTGGGGAAAATAGTGACTTATGTTTTCAGTAATTCAGACGCCTACCTGTACATTACACCCTGCTTAGAATTTTTATCTTGGGAGAGTACCAACCAGCTGCAGTTTCATTGAACGTGGATAATTTTTAATATATCAGTAAAAATGGGGAGAAATCATTAAGAAGTAAAATTATAACAGATTGGTTAAAAATGTGAGAGTTTGCTATAGTCTTGTGTTCTCTGCTCCCTTAAATGGAGTGGCATCTGACATCAGAGAGTTACTTGTGTGCCTAATAACAAGTTCTCCATAACTCGGTATGGATGACGTCAACAAGATTAAAATAATTACTAGGATTTGATAAAAGAAACTTATTAACTTTAAAATTTGCTAAGAATTAATTAACTTTTATATATTTCTTATTATTGACTATTATCATTCTACATTACACATGACATTTCAACATCTACAGAGAAGTTATTTTCAGGTAAATTACGTGGGGAATTTCTATGAATATGCTAACTAAAGATTTGGAACTTGGGCTGATATTTAGCTATATCTTACTGGCGTTGCAAAGAGCAATTCTGTTCTGTGATCACATTAAGTGATGTGAGCTGATGTTCTTAGGAATGCAAGATGTGTAGTGTACTTGTGTGACATAGGAAAGTATTTTTGAGGACTTGTGATTTACTAAACAAATATGGGCCAATTACCTTCTGTGACTTCTAAATATAAGCTCTTAGAGCTCTCGTAGCAGCTGTGAGAGCAGAATATTGAATAACAGAAGTAGTACCACTGCGTTACAGTAAACAGTCTTAAAATTCTGTGTGGCTCAGTTGTGTGGGCTTTATAAAGGATATGGGCAAGTCACTGTGTTCAGTAAAGAACTACAAGGTTGATTTGACATCTGGTTCTCTTGTTCTAAGAAATGGAAAAAGGTTCACTTAGTTCAGAAAAGAAAAGTTTGACAATCTTTCTTTAATGACTTTGAGACAATATTTCTGGTAGTAAGGAGCTCCATGCTCTTGTAGGAAAAAACCCTTTACAAAACCTGAAGTTAGGAAAAGTTGAGGCTGGAACAAAAGAGGCTTTCTGAAATAGTAAGAGTGGTAAAATATTGGATCAGTGAAGCCGAACATGTGGTGAATCCTAGAAGCCCTAGACTGGGAGAGTCATTTGATGACATTTCATAGCAATACAGTGCAGCAGCTCAAACCAGAAGGATATCATTATCATCATCTAGCCTTAAAAAATATGAATCTTTATTTATTATAGTCATTTCTGGTTAGTGAAATGAAGATGTCAGGTTTTTAAAGGGGGGAGTATTATTATTATTATTGTTTTTATATTATTATTGTCTATATTAGATTTTACCAAGTGATCAGTCACAGCTGCATATTGACATGGTGGTAAATTTAATGTAGCTTATTTTGGGTTATACAAATATTACCGAGTTCAAGATTTCTCTTGTGGAGCCTGGAAGGGAATACCACGGTCGTCTTGTTATAATATCATTGTCTTGGCAGCCATCTGCTCTGACCACCTGTATATAACACACAGAAATTCATGCCCCCCACCCACCCAAGTGTAATTTTTAAAATTTTTTGGTCATGTATTTGATATTTTAAAGACTGAGAACAATGGCATGTGCTCTTTCCCCAGATCTGCTGGAGTTTTTGACTGTTATCACGGCTTACAGTTGCATCTTTGATTGGAAAAGAGGTGGGCAGAACATAGAAATGTACCGTCACTGTGGAGACGGCAGGAAGCAGGGACGTGATTGTGCCGCCTCTACACTGATAAACAGCCCTGTCTAGCTCTTGGGTTGTACGTGGTGGTCCACGGTAACCGCCTCTGCCTGGAGTATTCCCCTGGGGGCATTTGCGAACTGCTGTGAGCTAGAATTTCTCGAGAGGCCTTTAGTGCACCTGCCCTTAAGACTGTCACTTCCAGACCTCGTGTGGAAAAATCTCATTTTAAAAATGTGCAGATGCCCATCAGCCTTTTTTTATGGTGGCTTTAATTGCACTCCTAAAGCTACAAGTTTTTGAAAGAGGTTGAGTTCTGGAAATGTTGCTCTAAACTTTTATTTGCACAGGTATGCATTTATGGGTTTTCCTGCTTTTGCTTTGATAACTAGATGATTTCTGCTCTGCTATAGGCAGTGGAGTGTTGCAACTGAAATTACTCATAATCAAGAAGCAGTGATTCCACAAGATTTATTACATCCTCATTTTACTTTTTTTGGTTTAAAATATGCTGGTGTGCCCAGCAGCAGAAGGATAATGACTTTTATGGGGGGAAAAACAAAATAAAACAAATCCTACCCCCCCTCCCACTTTATATATAACTATTTTAAAGCTGTAATTTTTAAATAATAATTTGTAAGTGTTGTTAAATATTCCTTATGATGTGTAATCATAAAAAGCCCATTTAAAAATATATTTTAAACATTATTAATGCAAGACTTATTTCAAATATTACAAACTTTTGAATACTGAAATGAAAGATTTTCCGAGCCAAATTATTTTAATCTGGATTTCAAAGCGTTTCTTGCAATTTCATTCTCATTTATTCTTTTTCTGCTCCTGTTCATTGTAGGCCCCTTAGCAGTGTGTTCATCTTACAATTGTTGCTGTCACTTCCATATCATTTCCCTGAACTAAAAAAAACACCTTGCACCACTAATTTTTAGTTAACTGTCCACAGGCTTTAGGGCGACCCAGGGTGACTGCTCAGCCTTTCAGAAAAGGTGGCGAAATGAGCCCAAGTGACATTGGCCGTGCTACCGTTTGTGAAATTTCCAGTGTCCCATCCATCCATTGGAAAACCTTCTTGCAAAGATGGAAAATCACTGATTAAGATTAATGTGATGACTTAAAAAATGAATTATTTTTATGAATAAACCTTCTAAATACTGTTATGGGACGGATTGCTGCAAGTGTCCAAAGGCACATGTGCAGTTAGTTAAAAGCGTAACTGTGTCAGTTTACTTGAATGAGGTGCACAGAGCTGTGAATGACTCTGTTTCCTTGCACAGCATCTGGAACCTGCATGAGCCCCTGTGCCCTTTGAGCATCATCTACACAGTCCTCATCCCCCCCTGGATAGGAGCTGTCATTCGGCCTGTCTCCACCTACCCTCCCGCTCCTCCAGGTAGTGCTTTTTCATACAGTTGCATCTGTAACCCTGTAGGCAACTATCAGCTGTGAGCAATCGAGCTATAAAGCCTGACTAACTTTTCAGCCTGTTGTTGATGGCTCTGACAAATGAAGCTCCTGAAAGACAAAGGCTGTTTTCTTTCTCCTTGCTGCCTTTTCCTTCTTGAAGTAGCATTGAAATAAGTACAGGGATATCATCGGTTGTTTGTGATGTGAATCGGGCTGATCCCTGATGAGCAACGTAGGAGTTGAACTTGAGTGCTCTTGAGATGCTATTTCAATAAGGAAAACCAAACACATGTACAGATCGCGTTGTTCAGAGGGAGAATTTGGCTTTCCTGAACTTTGAATGTGGAACAATTCAGGCTTCTGAAACACATAAAGAGGTATTTTAAACTCCTTGAAACAAGGGTGATATGTGGTTAAGGTTAAAAGGTTAGCTGGAGATAAGAAGTATCTGCCAGGCCTCACAGCTATGTTTGTGAGAGTATGAATTTTTGTCTGCTTGGAAAGCATGTAAGATGTACAAAACAGATGTAGGGAAGTGTAAGAAGTTAATGTTATGGAAAACAACCTGAAATTTTATGTTCTTGACTCTAAAACACTATTCGCATTATCTGTTTACAGCACAAGACACACTTCTTCTGATAGTATCCCCTTTGAGGATTAAATTAACTTCTTGACAATTTTTGAACTAGGGAGTATATAAAGGCCATTTAATAGGAATGCTTCAACTGACGAGCAAAAATTGAAGACAAGATTACATATAGCCCATTCCTTAGATCCTGCTAGGACTACGTATCTTTCTGATGTTAAAAACAGGCTCTGTAGTTGTTTGCTGCTGCAGTGTAATTTTTCACTTATTTGAAATAACATGAAGCGTCCCACTGTTCTTTTCTCTCCTTTAAATTAAGCGTGGCCAGCAGATCCAGAGAGGTGATTCCCCCCCTCTCCTCTGCTCTTGAGAGACCCCACCTGGAGGACTGCGTCCAGCTCTGGAGTCCTCAGCACAAGAAGGACATGGACCTATTGGAGCAGGTCCAGAGGAGGGCCATGAGGATGATCTGAGGGCTGGAGCACCTCTGCTATGAGGACAGGCTGAGAGAGTTGGGGTTGTTCCGCCTGGAGAAGAGAAGGCTCCGGGGAGACCTTATAGCGGCCTTCCAGTACCTGAAGGGGGCCTACAGGAAAGCTGGGGAGGGGCTGTTTGCAAGGGCATGTAGCGATAGGACAAGGAGCAATGGCTTTAAACTAGAGCAGGTAGGTTTAGATTAGACATTAGGAAGAAGTTCCTTACAGTGAGGGTGGTGAGGCACTTGGAACAGGTTGCCCAGAGAGGTGGTGGAGGCCCCATCCCTGGAGACATTCAAGGCCGGGCTTGATGAGGCTCTGAGCAATCTAATCTAGTTGAAGGTGTCCCTGCTTACTGCAGGGGGGTTGGACGAGATGACCTTTAAAGGTCCCTTCCAACCCAACACATTCTATGATTCTATGAAATTAACTGTGGATAATGGAGGACTTATGCTGGAAGTACAGATTATAAAATAGGTTAAGGGAGTTTTTCCAAGACGGTTGGGAGAAGATAAGCTTTCTTGGTTTCCTGTGCCTTATAAAATGGGTGTTACTTTTGTCAGTGGGTGGTTCTCCTTGAGCACTCGAGTTCATTAGTTCCCGTTTGTGGTTGTGCCATTCTTTTCCACTGTTTGCCCCAGCATTGCCGAGTGTGTTGCTGAAGCAAGTCTTAAGGAGAGGAGAGCTAATGTAAAGAGAAATCACTCTCCATTTGTGCAAATAATTTGCAGTGGCAAGTTTGTTAAATTGAATAAAGTAGCAAAACAGGATGATAGATGCTAGGAGATGGAATCACCAACTGGAAAACAAAAAAGTTATTGCAGCAGATGAGCAGGTCAGTACGAAGGAACTGGTGATGTAGCAGTGCTCAATTGGGTGCAAATGAAAAAACACCCAGATAATCAGAAAACACAAATGGAAACCCTGGCAAGGAAATAACTTCTGGTGCCTCATAATATGCTGTTTGATTTCACTGAGACAGGTAAAGATGTTCACTGTGTTCTCTAAGAAATATGAATTTAAACGTAGCACAGAAGGATCCTTTTTTTAAAGGAACATAGTCATTTTTAGCTACTAGAGGTTGAAAGAGTTTAATTGTCTTGCGTTTCT
This sequence comes from Dromas ardeola, assembly GCA_013398915.1. Taxonomy (NCBI): domain Eukaryota; kingdom Metazoa; phylum Chordata; class Aves; order Charadriiformes; family Dromadidae; genus Dromas; species Dromas ardeola. The sequence continues at coordinate 73,567 of VYZM01018320.1, forward strand.
ACAGAATATATTTTATCTTCCCATGTTTCCAAGAAACACATTCATGCCTGCTCTTTCTGGTGTATCTATCAAATGTTTGTTAATACCTGTGTTCATCCCTGTTGTCATGTGTGCTGCTGCTATCTTCATTGGTTTAGATGAATGTATTGATGATACCTGTGAAGATAACAAAAAACAGTTCTGCAGGCTGGATGCAGAAGCCTGCAGTCAGAGCATGGCTGTCCGCATGCCCACATATTGACATGCAGCATGCTGGCCGAAGGGTCTGTATGACAACTTTCACCCAACTCTTTCTTATACTGCCCTGAAAGGGCCTGAAGCTCGAAATCTCAGGTGCAGCGACTTCCAGTGATGTCGGGGTACTCTGGATCAGGCTGTGAGTTGGCCTTGCAGTCCCTACACCCTGTAGGCTTCATAATAGCTGACAAAGCAACTTCTTTATCTCTTTGAGCTGAGGTGCTGTTTGAGCAGTCTGAGAGCAGTGACAGACTCCTGGTTCCACGAACAGCCACCTGCCACACATGTGTTGTGTGGTGGGGAAAGCATTTGATGGTGACCTGCCTGTTAGCTGGTGAGGACATGCCTGTGTTTGACTTCTTTTTGGATGCTGGCCAAACACCAAATGTGCAAATGTGTGTCCTCCTGGTTTTAGACTGTCAAAAGCAGGAAGGAGTTCCCTCTGTGCACTTCCATGAATAATCATCGGTTTTGGGGGGAACGGACATGGGGATGGGTAGATGCATGTAGTTCAGTTGCTATTTTGATCTGCTATGACAGATTGATGTGTTGTTTTGTTTTTTTTTTTTTTTTCCTTTTCTGGGCATTTTGTTTTCTTAGCATTGGGGGGCTGTCAAGAAACATTTCCTGCTGCAATATGCTTTGTTTGTGTTTCCACACAGAATATATATGTGTTCGTGTATGCGGTAGTAAATTCTAAAGCTGTTACTACCACCCAGGAAAGAGATGTTGCATCTGTTGTGGGTATTTCTCAGAAAACACTAGTTGAATGCTTGGTGGCAGTAAGAAAAGACAAATAAATCTTTGGGATTCTTAGGAAGGGAATGGGAAACAAAACAACCTCATTTTTCAAGTGTACTTCTGCATCCCAAATTCTGTGTGCAGATCTGATGATCCTGTCTCTCAAAGGTCACAGTAAAACTGATAAAATCTAGAAGGACAAGAAGAATGGTTAAAGCTACAGGAGCTGCCTGTGAGGGAGGAGAAACACAATAGATTAGGACTGCTGCATGAAAAGATACGATAATAGTATAACAGTAGTATATAAAAATATGGTTGGTACACAAATATGATTAGGGAATGAGAATTGCCTGCATTTTATAACATGGGAACTGAGGGGTGTCCAACAAAAATTAGAAGATTTGAAATGATCAAAAGGGAATACTTTTCCATGGAAAGCACATTTAAATTGCAGAGCTCATTACCACACAGTCTTAAGGAAGTCAAATTATAAAGGACCAAAAATTCATCAATTTTTCTCAAGAATAGTTCTTTTGTAGACTCCTGAAAAAGTGGATTGGAAGCCAGCTCTAAGTCAGATTAATTCTGTTGAGCTGCTGGAACCACTGTCAGTAAACAGACGGGAGGGTCACACAGTATACGCTCTGCTTTATAGAGCCTTTCTCTAGGTATCAGCTGCTGAGTGTTTTTTATTTTAAAAGGGGGAAAAGAAAAAAGAGGAAGGTAGCATTGGGCTTGGTGGCTCCTTATTCCCTTTCAGTATAGTCATTTCTGGCTCTTCTGTGGTGCATGGCTTTTAGTATTAGGTCATCATAAGATCATTGGGTATTATTTTATTTTTCTAATTTAAAAAATAGTGTAAAAGTGGTGCCATTTAGATGTCACTTTCTAAACTACTGTCTAATACATACAGTTTTTCTTTTAAATCTTTGCTGTGGAGTTACAGGCTGGGAGAACAGAAGGTTTCCTATAAAGTGAATTGACTTTTTTGTACCTCTGCTCAGAGGCAGTTTTTTCAAAGCAATGGCAGGATACCTAATGAAGAGAAAAGCAACTGTCAACACTGCAAAAAGTATCTACCGGATAGTCTTAATTTTATACCTAGTGATACGAGGAAAGCAGTATACATGAGGCATATTTACTATGAATGGCATACTGTGTCTGCTTTCTCATTTCTACATTATAGCCAGATATTTTAAACATAACATCTAAGATTAGGTATTGTTAGATGTTGCTACTGTTTCAAGAAAGTACCTCAGGATAGTGCTTTTTCCTGTTTTAACCAAAATTGAATGTAATCAATTGAATTTCAGTGTTTGCTTTAGGTTTAAGAAAAATTTTGAAGGTTGAACAGAGGATGGATTTTATCATACAACCAAGTGTTATTCTAAACGTTTTTCTGAATCGTTGCATAAATTTCTAGAACCTGTATTTTTCATTCAAGTTTCTCTATAATAAGGAGAAAGTACTTTACGCTCAAGTATCTCACATTATCTGAAGTGATCCAAATTGTTAAGCCATAAAGAAGTGGGCACATTCATTACCCATTTTTTCCTTCTGCTGTTACATTTAAGTCTGGGACATGTCCATTTTGGTGAAGCTGAGTTTTTGAACTGTGACCAAATATTTTAGTTCTGGGAGGCTGAGGGAGGAAGGCAGGTAGCAAGGGTGGGGAGGGCTGGGTTTTTTTTTTTGTTTTCCTTTCTCTTAAAAAAAAAAAAAAAAAATTCAGGCCACCATTTACCTGTGTAGGAGATAAAAGGTAAAAGAATTGACGTGTGATGACTTCTTCCCAACTCAAATACCATAATTTTCTCAGTGATTTCAGGAGCATTTGAATATCAGATTTAGTGTTCTCAGGATTTGAAGTAGGGCTTTCTACTGACCACAAGAATCTGAAGCAGTCAGATAGTTATTTAGGCGTACTCATAAGAAACTAAGTGTTAATGGAAGCTGTATTTTACTGAAGAACATACTGTCTAATGTATTTTCTAAATTTGTCTTAAACCATTGGTCTGTCCCAAGCAAAGACTGCAAAGCCTTTTGTCCTCTTGGCTACTTGCTGTCCATGCATTAAAGGACTACCTGATATTTCTTCTGTGTCAAAAAGGGAGTAGCAGGATTCTTTGGAGTTAGTTTAGTTTCTTTGTAGTTGTTGACAGTGCCACTGTTTTTCCTGGATGTTCATAGATGGATTGTGGCTGAGTGCACAGCCCACAAATAGCCAGTAAATTACTAAAGATCATAGAAGAGCATTATGCAAGTCAGTTGACTTTAAAATGTACGTGTGTACACACACACACACACACACACATAAAAAAACTACTTTAATATAAAGTCCTGGTTTTAATCTTGTCCACTGTATCTTATCCGGCTCTGAACAGTAGGCCTGTCTTGACTGCTGTTAGATAAATTAGGTCTGTATTTCCATCCTGTGTTCTCAGAGCTTCTGAAATGGAGAGGGCATTATGACAGTCTGGCAAAGATATTGCAAAAAGAAAAGTGTTTTGTCAGGGGTAAACGAATGGTTTTGTGCAAGATATAATTGGTAGATCAAACACAGCAAAATCAGCACTGAAAACTCTGAGGTGCTCCTCTTCAAAGGCAAGAATTCTGGTTGCTGTGGCAAGGTTCTATTTCCATTATTTGCTTGTTGCTTTATCTGATGGTGTACGTGAGCCTGGTGATTTTAATTGATGGTTATTGAGGCAGTAAAATGAAAAATCTGACCATGATTCTGCTCTTTGGTTCAGAAGAACAACTTTGATTTTTTTTTTTTTTTTGTTTTTAATCTCCTCAAAGTTCATTCTTAAAAGTGCAGTTTAAGTAGTTAGTATTCTTCAGTAATGTGTTGGGATAAAATAGTAAGGTGTGTGACATGCATATATCTCCACACACTTCACTGAACTACAACAAATAGTCTGAACAGAAAATTCGGTGCAGTCACAATCCAAGTGAAATATAAGATAAAACTTCCTGTAGAACCAGTAGCAGCTCTGTAAAACTTCATGATAGTGTAAGAAATCATTCACCATGTTAAGAGGGTTATCTGTATGTCCTGAAATTGCGTTTCCATTTAAAGTGTCTTATGAGGGTAAAAGAAATGAGTCATAAGGATTCTGATGCTGACAATAAGCAGTAATTTCTTACATCTCAGCTGTGAGAAGGAACCCTCATTGCCGGCTTTAAGTGGTAAATCCTGTGTGTGACATGCATAGAGAGAGATTTGTACTGGGGGGGAATAACATCCCCTTCCATCTCAGCTGAATAATGGGGTGAAAACTTTGTTCAAGGGTTCTGTACAGAATTATGAAACATTTCTAAGACATTTTTAGCCCATGCCTTCAGCCCATGAATTCCAGAGCAAGGGTAACAGCAACCTAGATCCAATTCAAAACTGAATCATCCCTATTTTTGTGATATCATTTTCCCAGGAAATTATGTAGGTTTCTAAAGTGGATTCTGTATCTCTGTTGAATCTTGAATTCCATTATGTTTTGCAAGATTTGTTGATGGAGGAAACCAATGCGGTATAACTACTGCGTTGACTCTGCATCAGAAACACGTGAGGCTTAACCAGAACGTCAGAGCTCCTGTCCTACTTTGCGTTTGTGAGATATGTGCCACTTCGGAGCTTGCCTGCTCTGCCCGGTGCACTGTAGCACAGAAAAACGCAAGTGACTTCAGAATGACCTACCTCACATTCCAGAAGCTGATGCAGCTGTAAGCTGCACGGTGTAGACAAAATGTAAAGTCCTTTTACAAGTTTGTATCAGTTCTGCTTTTCATGTCTTTCCAGAGATGGTGAGATTTGGCACTACTAAACCTTTAAAAAAGTAGAAGTAACTTTATAATCGGCTGACTGTTCTTTTGGTTTTGTCTGTCTTCTTTTCAAGGAATGTGAATGAGATGTTTTGCTGCAACATCGCAAATGCAACTTCATTAAAATCACACTGCTGCAATGCCTTTCGGATCTTATGAGAGATCTTATGTGGCTTTTGCTGAAGCCACAAGACAATTTCCCAAAGCAATACCCATTTGAACACGTGGTTATAAACCAACATGTACTTCACCAAAGGGAGAAACATTGGCTTTAAGGTATAGATATCTTTTCAGAATGTTCAGACAATGCTATTATAGATCCATGGGTTACCGTGTGGAAAAACTGTGCTCCGGCAAATGCTGTCAGAAGCCAGCAGCAAATCTAAGCCGTTTTGGAGAAAGGGAGAATGGAGGTGAGAAGCTGTCTTAGTTAGGGAGCTGTCTATGAAAGTATGTGAAACAGGAATGATCAGCAGAGCAAAAACCTGACGCTGAGAATCCCCGTAAGTTCTGTACTATAAATAGTGTTTCATATTCTCCTTTCTAATCCGGAATCAGGAATAACAATTATGTATGGGTGGCACATTCAGACTAGAGGTGGCAATGACTCCTAACAAGAGTAGGTGAATGGGTTGCACAATGGCAGGTGAAACTCACTGCTGAGACTTGTCAAGTTGTGCTCACGGAAAAATACTGAATTTCACGGCTGTATTACAGTTTATGGAAAAAAAAAAAGGGCCCAAGCATCATAGGAGACAGAGGTCAATGTAAGCGTGTTAGGAATGTCATGTTTTTCCTTCTTCCTTTCTGTTGATCATGTTTTGTGAAGGTACACATGATGCAGTATTCAAAGGGAAGTGAAAGCTGATTAAAGATGTGGAACAGAGCAGAATCTCGGAGCTGTTATGCAAAGACGATTCATAATTGAAGGGGGGGGAAATGGTGGTGGAAAGAGAAAACAAGTGGGATTTTATTATTTTAACTCCATAGGATGCAGAGTCAAGGCTTAAAAACAGCAAGAATTTTCTGAACTCACGAAGTTAGCATATTTAATGCTTAGGATTTTAGTAGGATTTATTTATTTATTTATTTTGAGGATTAGACTCTATACAGATAATTAGAAAATGCGCAACTATATTTGATAGGATTAGGAAATCATAAAGAATTTAAATCCTCATGCTCCAGCACAAAAGCCAACGAATATGACAATATTCTGAAGAATATTCTCTTATAGGAGTTTGGTTTCATAGACATCTCCAAAAGATTTTTGCCATCTTTAGCAAGAGTCATGTGGTATTGGTGACAGATGAGGAAAAGACATGGTCTAGACTGGCCTAGACAAAGCTAGCTAGCTAATACGATAGATTCAATATTGTATTTACCTTCTATGAAGGTATTGCTTACCCAAGAAGTGCAAAATTGAACCCTGACAGAGGAACAATTAGAGGATAACAAAAGTCCACAAAAGGTCCCCAAAAGTTTTGCCTCAAAAGAGACTTCATCCTTAACTTATCTTTCAGTAGAACTGTGACAGTTGACTGCAAAAACATATCGTATCATATTTTGTAATAGAAGATATCAGATCCTGGACTGCACAAGAAATAAATGGACCGTTATTTACATTAAAAATAGTTTATAGGAATTCACATCTCTGGTCATTAGCTTTTTTATAGCATCTGCACTGTTTTGCTTTCAGTAGCCAAAAATAATATTGCATGTGATTCTGCTGTGCAGGGCCTGAAATGTCGTGACAAGTATGGATTTCTCTTCATGCTGTATTAACCACTCAAACAGGACGCCATTGCATGCTTCCTGCAAGTACTCCGGGAAAACACAACAAAAAGAGATAAACAGAAATGACTACACAAAGGAAATTAGACATTGCTATCATTCGTCTGCATAAATTATCCGTGTGACTGCTTTGTGTCTATGTGCAGAGATCAGAAATAAATTTTCCTGTCTAAATCCAATTGACCCTGTAGGTAACAAAAGTTTAGGCTGTCCTGATTTGTGTAAGTGGCTTAAAGCAATGTGCTTGTTGTGGCACTTACTGCACTCTAAACAAACATTGGCATTCTTGGTGAAGTAGAAAGCCTGTCATTTCTGGATAGGGTTTCTGAGCAACGGAGACTGGGAATTGTGTTTGACAGATTCAGTCACCATTTTTAGCTGGCACGTACCCAAAGCGAAGAAGGGAGCCAGGCAAGGCTTTATGCTGGAGGCTTTGTATAACTTGCCCTTGAGATCTCAGGCTCTTCATAGCAAAGAACTGAAGCAAGTGGTTGCCAGCTGATGCTCACCCCAAACTGAATTTATAGAGGCCAGTCAGTTGCCAAAATTTTTCAGCTTGCGGACCCTTGAGAAAAGTGACTGTCTTGTGGGCTGAAGTAGCACATAGGCTGTATGAAGTGTCAGGTGTGGGTACTGGTTATTTAACTGTGGCTGAGACCCACAGGATCTCCTGGCTGCTCGGGGATGATGTCAAGTGTGGGTCAGTAACCAGAGGGCTCAACATGAGTCCTGCCTGAGTCATGAAGCGGGGAAGGGAGGAATGGGAAAGCTTGGTGGTGATAGGAGATGGACCAAAGGTCTTCTGGCCTGGCGAACTCACCTAGCAACTTGGCAAGGATTGTCAGAGCCTGTGATGGCCCCTGGCTGACACACCGAGCACCTGCGCCCCTGTCTGTGGCACTCCAGGGAGACAGTCAGCCTGCACATCAGCCCACAAGGAGTATAAAGTGCTCTGTGAGAAGTGAACCTGTTCTGGAATTTATGGCGGAGTTTAGTCTACTGTATAGGTATGTTAAATACTGGCCCACAAGGCATTTACCTCTTACTGCATCAACAGATGTTATATGCGTATGCCAGATAGAAAAAGCACAGTATGTGCACTTGTGAGTTCGTGTTGTCCCAAATACACCTATGAGAAATCTTGCAGGTGAGTGCAAGAGAGGTGTTCAGCAATACTGATTTTTCTGGAAAGATGGGAAGTGTGTTGTATGGACATGGTTATATCCGTATACAGGCATCACTGCGAATCAATGCCATGTTTGCACAAACTCTTTTCCTTAAGGGCTTCCAATAGAACAGGAGCCACTGAACCATTGTTACTCATTTTTTGTTTGTGCTGCCCAGTGACAATCCATGGGAGTGGAATCATACTATCAGCTGGGAGCGTAAGTTCCAGCTGGTGCAGTATACTTCAGCTGAGTCCTGCTGGTTTTCAGGTTCAGAATCAAAACAAAATTTATGCATTTATGTTTTCTGCAAGTATTTAGGTTGTAAAATAAACTAAGAAAAGAGGCATTACCTGTATTGAAATTTAAAGGTTAGATTTAAAATATTTTTTTTTAAACTTTGTTTAACAAAAGTTTCGTATGTTCTTCCCATGCAACTTCTTGTGGTTGATCTTTTGCTTTGTAGAGCTTTATATTTAAATGACTTCAGCAAGAGTCAGTGGGCCAGAAACTTGTCACTTCAAAATACTTATTCTTTTGGGGCCATATTTGCTTTCCAGTGCATTAGCATGTTGTGGGGCACAAATAAACCATGCTTATCTCATATGGGGCTCTGCGTGCGCCCCAGCTGCTGGTTCTCACTAGAAGCCTGTGTTGGCTCCTGGGGCTTGGTGCAGTCCAGCTGGTTGGACTCTGAGCATCTAGTCCCGAATGTTGAAAAGGGTGTCTTCACAGAATGTGAAAGTTGTCTTCCATTTAACAAAAAACAGAGACAAGACTAGCTGAGAGTATTGGTAGAAAATGTTGCTTTTCTTTTCACTATGTATTTCTCTATGTTCTAAAATCAGTCTTTAAACTGAGTGTTATCTATACAAATAGCTCATCAGTTGTTCATGTATCTGAAGTATTATTCTAATATTATTTTTAATGAGCCTTCTTTATTCAGAATGCATCTTTTGAGGTAAAAGATGGATGTGATGCAAGTTGTGTGTGGTTTTCTGTATCACAAGTGACATGGTTGATCAGTTTGAAATCTTCAGACTTGTTGAACGTAAGATTTTTAATTTTTTTTGAGAGCCTAATTCAGCTTCTACCAATTTCCTACTCTGCCACCAACCCAAACATAAATAAATGACCAACAGATGTTGAAAAATGTTTAGCCCAAAGTATGTTGTAGTTGTCATTCTTAAGATGGAGCTAATAAAGACCCTGCTTTAGGACTCTACACATCTTTTTATCTAATTTGGACAATCTTTCTGTTTTGCAGTCTTTCTGTCAGTTTAATTGATATATTTGGTCATTGCTCACAAACCCCTCTTCATCTAGTTTTGATATTCAAAGAAACTTAATTCCTAAGGGTTATCTGAAATGTTGTGGTCAATGCAGTTACTTGAGTGTATAGTTAGTCTGGAGGAAAAAAATTATAGTCACTCCTCACATTTAGGACCCTTTTTTTTTCCCCACTTAAACAAGTGTACCACAACAGTCTCCTGCATACATGGAAGTCCGAGGAGGTTGGGAAAATCTTAAGTGAGAAAAGAAAATGTTGCATTTCATTACATTGCACAGAAATGTCTCTTAGGCTGGAAAGGACTTTGAGTAGAAGGGAGGAAAAATGGTTTTTCCCTAGTCGTCCAGGTTTCCTGTTATGAAGTAGGTTCAAATACACTTGAGGATCCTTCTCCTGCTGGCAGGATCCACTTGTGCAGCTGACCTGGAACACCTTGCCACGTTTTGTTGTAGCCACCAGGCCAAGGAACAGAGAAAGCAACGTGTCTTTACAGTAGCTGTTGGCCATGTTCTCCAGAGTGTCTGTGCTGTGTCTGGTATATGGCAGCCATCCTGCACTAGGAGAGGGCAGTGAGGAAGGACCATCCATATATGCATCCGTTACACCTACATGTAATGTGTAAAGAGTACAAGAAGGAGCTAAATTTCCTTCAAACTTTAAGCTTGCTTCAGGCCAGGGCTTTATTAGCACCCTCCATTGGTACTGTGGCCGATGATAATGTATTATGCCTTGGGCTGTACAGCTTGGGAACCCTGTTATCACTGGAAAAAAATCACTTTTCTCTTGTAGAACTGAGAAATACTTGTCAGTCTAAATTTTATATATATATATATATATATATAAAAATATATAAAATAAGACTGATCTCTATGGAATTTCAAAGAGTAATAAATGTGCAAGGTCATTGTCTGCCAGACAGACAGTGTCAAGATGTAGATTTGGACTATATCAAAATATTCTTGTCATGAAAAGATGGAGAGAATCTCTGACAAAAACCCCCCTGAGAAATCGGCTGACATGTCTTATCCAGGAGGTAGTATTCCTGGTTGCACAAAATAGTTTCAGCCTGGTGAGGGAATAAATACCACTTGATTTCAAAGAAGTTGCTTATTCAGATGAATTGGGTCCAAAACACAAGAGGTTCATAGTACTGTATGTATAATAAATACTGTAGAAAATGTTCAGGATCTCTATAGAACTCACTTTAGGGGATGTGGGGGGGTGTGGGTAAGTATATGCTTTCTAAAGTGTGTTTTAGCACAATGGTGCACGTGTCTGTCAAGATTTTAGGAACTTTCTAAGGCAAGGCACTAGGCAGACATAGCTAAAGATTCCATTGTCCTGTCCTAGCTTTAAAATGTAATTTGAGAGAAGATAAGTGAGCTGTGACAAAGGTTGAAAGGGACAACAATAATAGGAAAGCATTTAGATAGACTGCTAATGTGCAAGCCTGTCTTGGTGATTCATATCTGTGATGAGAAGAGCCTGAAACACCGTTTCTGGTATGAGAGAGAAAAAGTTTTCTGGCTGCATTAACCAACGTAAACCTTTAACGTACCTGAAAAGAGGAAAAAAAGAAAGGGGGAAAAACAAAGCGCAGCTCTTTCCTGAAGGTGATGGGGCAGTGTAGTGATGAATGATTTACCTCATGGGGATGGGGAAAATGCATCCGCTGTGCTATTAAGTTCATGTGAAAAATGTTTTGTGATGTGTGAATCATTTTATTTTGAAACTTCCTTAGAATTGGCTTATTTACAATGCATGATTTATTTCCAAGATCGTGAACTCTAAACGAAGACATAGAGCAGCTGAAAGTCCAATTTAAAAATGGATATTCTCCCTTCCTTTTGTCTCTTATTTTTGACAGAAATTTTTAGTGGTAGTATAAAAGTAGCAATGGAAGGACCACCTGGGACTGTAGAAGGCACTTGAAGCAAGGTTTCGTTACTGTTTAGGAAAGCATCAGTTTATAAACACCAAACTCTAAGGCAAGTAGCTAAATTCTTAGTGGAGGCTTCAGTGACCTGATGACCAAACGGTTCTTCACAAATTTGACTGTATTATAAAATTATAAAAGCATCATAATAGATTATAAAAGCAAGGTCTTTAACCACTCATTTTAAGGAAGGAGAGATGATAAAAAAATCACATGTGGGAAGAAATGGGTCAGGAATGTGCCTGGGTCCAGGCAAGAAACAGAGGGAAAGAGCGGGGGACAGACAAGTCTTCAGTCCAATGACATCGCATAAATCTGTAATAGTCATCCAGATGAGGCTAATGTGTTGAGGAGACTGGGAATGGGGTGTTAGGACTTTTACACTATTTGTTATGTTAGCGACTACTTCAAAAGGTATGGTACGCATTTTGACTGTCAGAGATACTTGAATGAAAAATTATAGCCTAGTCTAGTGCTTAGGAAATTGGATATTTGGGAAAGGGTTATTGTAAGTAAATTGGGAAGCTTGGAGAGTTAATAGTAGCCATTGAGCCTGCAGAACTAGACTACAATGTCTGAGCTCTCAGAAACTGCACCTTCATGATGTGTCTAGAGACCAAGCCTCAGAAGGCAATGCCTCACTTCTGGAGAGATTTGGGAAACTTTAAAAGCCCACCATGACAATTGTGTTGGTTATTAGAAATCAGACAAGTGAAATTCTAGACGGGAAAGTACCATCAGGCCTGGGTATTGATTCCCCACGCCACCCCCCATATAGTCAAGTTACTTTATGAAAACAACTCAGTGATTACGAGAAAAGAATAAAAGGTATGAAGAATGTGACAGTTTAACTGGTGTATATAGCATATGTTCGAAATGGGACAGTGATTTTATAAAGATGATGTACAACAAAAGAAAAAAAAAAAATAATGAGTGTATAACAACCACACAATGGTAAATGGAAAAAAAAACCCCAACTTAACCCTGCAGGGAATCTAACATAGTTATTGTCAGTGTGTCCAGGCTCTAAAGCTGACATTTTGTTGTCTATGGTCCCTTGCTGTAACTTGATTTTTAACAGCTCGAGCATTTGAGTGCTGCTCTCACAATAAAATTCCCTAGTGCTTGGGACAGTGTGGGAATTGTAAGAAGGCTGTAGCTGCTGTGGCTTTCTAACATTTGTCTTCTGATTTTTTTTTTACTTGGATTATGACTTAAGCATGTGACTATAACACGTATTCTCAGAAAATGTGTGATAACCAATTATTAACGCACACCTAGAGATGTAGTAAAAGCCTTTAGTGAGAAGCTGGTGACCTATGAATAAACAAACAAAAATCCGCATTTGTAGTGGTACTTCTGATTGGAAATTAACTTTTCTAATAAGTTGTTTGTTCTTTTGTGACTGGTAAAAAGAGAATTGATATTTGAAAGCAGGATCCTTCTCTGAGCTACTCGTTCTGCCTCTGTGTTTGAGGTGCATCTTTTTGATTTCTCAAACCAATCCCTCTTCGTGCCCCAGGTAGGGGGTTGGAATTTGATGCAAACCTTTGGTATGACGTCTGTCTTGTCAGTTTAAGCATTTTCCTTCCATCTGTGTTTAACTCTCCATACAACCCATGGTTACTGGTGTTACAGTGCCCTGTAGAAACAGGTTTGTGAAGATGCAATATTGGAATTTCGTATTGAGTGTTACTTGTCCCATCACATGTGATAATGTCTTAGTCACTGTTTGTCCTTAGGATCAGTTCCTCCGACCATAGCACATCAGTGGCTCCCTTGGTCTGCAGTAGGATTCGTTCAAATCCTGTGGTAGGAGAACAGGGAAAAATTATTTTGCTTTTAGTCTGTGACTAAGAAAGTTACCTGGATGTTTTATATAATGAGATTTTTATGAACACAAACATAACAGCTGGTTAGGCTTTATTAGTAACATAGCCTAAGCAGCACCTAATCAGCAGTGTAGTAACATATTTATGTATAGATGATGTCGTGGGGCTCAAGTTGTCCTCTGTTATCCGCTTTGACAATTTTCTGTTATGCAGTTACTGAAACCAGGTGACATTGAAGGAATTGTATAACAACTGAGAGCAGAGCCTTTAAGTGAAACAATCTCTTTAAGTGGAAGGTGAGGTATTCTAATAGCAGATCCTTTTGTATGTGGTTCCTTCTGGATTAGTCACTTTAGGCTTGCTTACTGACGAAATACTTGTCTTTTGCATCTCTCTTCCATTGTGCGGTCTATAGCCTTTTTTTTAATAATCTAATTTAATGATTAGTTTCATATATATGACTATCTTATTTGCCTCGAATTATTCAATAAAATGTGTAAGAATTGCAATTAATTAGAGGTCTTTGAAAATATGATGCTTTAGAATAATTTAGCAGTGGCATCAATTGTCTTACTACTAATAAAACATTTTAATTGTTGGCACAGTATTTTATCCATAGAAACCTGATTACAAGTAGTACTCTGTGTAATTGTCATGAGGGTGAGGAAGGAAGAAATATAGAAGACAGAAAGCTCAAAGGAAAGTGAGATGGGCTAATCAGTGATGGACACCATTTAAAGCAGAATAGGAGACTAGTGGAATAAAATACAAATACATATTTATTTTTGTTCAATGAAGTACTGTATAAAGATGATTATTTTTTTCCGTATGAATTTAATAAACCTGTCTCCTACTTCTGGGTCACTTCAGCAAGTAATTTTAAGGCTTACATAAAAAAAATAAAATTTGCTCTGAATAGCTCACTGAAACTTGAATTACATTAACAGACTCCTTCACAGCCATGATTCAGGTGCTTTTAGAAAACAATAATTTAGTGAGTTCCCTTCCCTGTTGCTCCTAGTTTAAAGCTCTCTTCACTGGTCTGGCCAGCCTGGTGGCAAAGATGCATATACACCCCTGTCTCTTCCCAGAAGTCCTTGGCCTTGAAAGAGGTTTCCATGGTTGTAAAAGCTCTGTTGTTGACACCAGCTGCGTAAGCAGGTATTAAACCCACAGACTGTCCACTCCTCTGCGAGCCCTTTTTACCCCTCAACCTTGCTAGCGAAGAAAACACTGGTGTTCTGCTCTTGGCCGTTTCTCTCTGAGCCCTGTTGTCATGCTTGACATGCTCCAGGTCTCCCTGGCACTGTCATGGGTGGCCACCTGGAAGAGCAGTGAGGGCATACTGCTGTGTGGCCTTTGTGTGCTGGGGAGGTGTGTGCAATAGAAGGGAGAGGGAAGGTAACCTTCAGAAACTCTGTATTGCTGTTTGATAGGAACATGAAAAGAAAATGTACCCCACAAAGAGAGGCTTGACCGCTGCTGAATGACTCTTTTGATTTGCCTTTTGGTGTGACTTTGAATTTTCCACCTTCATAGTAGATACAGCTGAAAAAGCCCTCGCCTCTATGAATCCTGTCCACCACTCCAGGATGCCTTGTTAGTTTTCAAATTAACGTCTTCCCTAGAGTGACTTTCATGTGTAGAGAAAACTTAGGTGCAAGGTTTAATTATGCCAATTTTTAAACAATTTTGAATAATATGAAATTAAAGAAATATTCTGCATCTGTGCTGGCATGAGGTAAGCCTAGTTATGCATAGTGTAATATCTGGTTATCTACAGAAATGGAAGTTGAGTTGGTTTAAAAAAAATAAATTTAAAAGTAAAAAAAAAAAAATATTAAACATGCAGTCTAAAATGTGAGCAACTTTCAAGAGGTCAGGTCTCATTTAAGCATTAAAAGAAGTAGCCTGGTCTTCAAGCAGCCTCTGGGTAAGAGGTGCATAAATGTTGAGACTTTTGAAAACCTGCCCTAAGGTTCACAGTGGGAACGATCAGGTGTTAAACACATTTGAACAACTGGCTACTTCCATGTATTCAGATGAGAACTCTTGAGAACTTGTGGGTTTTGATGTTTTTCCCTGATTTGATTCATGCAGAGCTGAAGGGGAGAGAGAAATTCAGAGTAATACTCCATTGATTTAGAGTAGCTTTATTAGGTGTTTAAAAAGTTCTGTGTGGTGTCTGAAGTTACTCTAGGGCAACTACTAAAAGTAAAACTGGAGGATGCAGATTTGCTGAATTTTAATACCACCTCTTTTGCAGCACTGGATGGTCATGGGGGTTTGAGATCTGTAAACAAAGTGTTTTTTATGTAAGGAATATTGGTGCTGAGTGAGGACAGGATCTTTTTCTTAGTAGTGGGCAAAAATAATTTTGGCATTCATTATGTGTTTCACGGGTGAGGAAAGAAGAAAGTGTTCCTTTTAAAGTTGATTTTAGAAAATGAACTAGCAGCTTTAGACTGTTGCTAGGCTTGGGATATTTGCATAATCCTTGAATGCAATTGTAAGTATGTGATACATTGCAGAGAACTTTCAATAGATCAACCCCTGAAACTTGTCAATAAATATATGCTATAAATATGTACTGAGTCACAGCTAGATTCATAAACACTACAAGACTTTCGGCAGTTGGCATAAATAAATGAATGTTGTTTGGATAAGTTAGCTCCTTCACCATGGGCGTGCTTCCCGGAGACGTGAACTGATTTCTGGTGTCTCATCTGCCTTGCATAATATTGCTGTCCACTTCGCTGGCAGAAGTAATGGCTATTGGAGGGGGGGGATCACAGAGAGGACGAGAGGGATAAGTTTCAGGGCTGTGCATTTCTTGAGCTGGTTGTTGGAGTGTGGAACTTGCTCTCTGTGCATGAGGCAATGGTCACTTTTATGAATTTACCTTGAGTCTCGTAACATTTAGCTTCTCATAATGCAGCAGCCCTAATAGTATTATGTATACCCTGGAGGCTCCCTGCTAAGTCTCCTGCTTAATGTTTAGGTCAGAGGACGTGAAATGTTGCTTTGGAGTGATGTTTGCAGTTGTTTGAATTTGTTGTTTTCAAGTGGGTGTTTTATGGAGGCACAATGGCAGATTGGTTATGGGAAAAGAGATCACGCATCAGTGTTTTGGTTTCCTTAAAATCTCTAGGTGAGTAGGAGTGTGCAGCGAGTGGCACGTGCTCCTCATGTGCTGGGGAAACAACAGAACAGAGAAATCTTTTGTAGTTAGTTCGGAAGCAACGTCGTGATGCTTAGACTGATGTTCATCCCTCCTTTCAGCATAAGGCATGAGAGAACAACTTAAGGGAGGGGGAGGCCCCCCACCAAATTTCTATTGGCACTTTTTGTGCATATGTATCATTGCTGCTAATTAGACAGGCAAGCAGGGCTAACATGTTCTTTGCTTGTCAATACTGCTTAGAATCCAAATGAGTTTCTCGGTACCAAAGAACTGGGAGGTTTTATCAGCTTGTCTAGAGTTGCTACGTTTGACTGCTTCTTGTAAATGGCAGGAGAGTGTTTTCCTTTTGTGCATGCCAGAACTGAGCCCTAGCCACGCTGCTGTTAAAATAATACTTAGCGTGTACATGTAAAATAGTCCCGAAGGAGGCGGCAAAGTCAAGCATCCCTGCAGAATGCTAATGAAGGTGTGAAAAAATACTTTTATATCGTTATGATTTGTAATGAAAGGCAGGTGAAAGAAGCAGAGGATGAGAAAGTGCAGTTTATTCTGTGCTGAAGGGCAAAAGAAAACATAATTATGGAAGAACTTGCAAAGAATGGAAATCAAATTCGGAAAAGCTGTTGTTTATGTCCCATGAATAATTGGGATGATTTGCAGTTAATTCTACCTCAGAACTAGTGTTGAAGGGGGAAGAGGAAAAAAAACCAATTCAAAGCTGGTTCAGTTCTACCTAGTGCCTTACAATAGTATTGGTGCCATTGCGATTAATGAGTAGCTCTGTAAAACCTTGCTCTATTCAAAAGTACCGGAAATGCTTAGTCACCTTTTAAAACATCACGCCAAGCTATGATTCTGGGAGAAAACCATTACTAATGGAATGACATTTTGTTGAGAAAACAGAAGTACGGTTATTCTGGAGAATTTCTGTACTGCCAAGTATTTAGCTGCTTTAGGGATTTATTTTTTTAGATTATTATTAATTCAGAGAAAATGAGAAAATGTTTAAATTCTGTGATGTTTCATATCCTTAACTACTCACATTGCTAAATGGTTATCAGATTTTTTTAAAAATTATTTATTTATTTGTTTTTTAATACATAACTTATGCAGTTCTTCCTGATTTGGTCTTCCAAATCCACCCGACTGCAAAGCCAAAAGCAAAACATCATCTATAAAGCAGTTTATTAACTATGCAGCTATTTCTGTTCTCAGAGACTCTTACCTTCTTTGGAGGAGCTAGAGAGCGGTATCGGATCTCTCTTTGTGAAAACAAGGCCGTCTCTTATCTGTCAGTAGTGCTCTCAATTAACGCACTTTTATCAGTGAAGTATGTCTTGTGCTGATTTTACGATGGTAGCTTTACCGTGCAAAATGTGGCCTGTTCAATGAAGATTAACCCAAAAACCTTACTTGGAAAACAACTGGTGCATTTGTTGACCACTTGATGGCATCACTCAGTTGTATGGAAACGAAACTGCTTTGCCAGTAGAGCAGTTTTACTTGTGTGTGCTTGGTGTGAGAGTGCTTTTATGTTTTATTTTTGGCTATTAAAGACTGAAGAGAGCTATTAATACGCTCCCATAAATTAAATGAAAGCCACAGCTCTAGTTCTGATAACTGTTTTCCTTCTCTATGGTATATTACTTACCGTTTTGAAATAACTTCTTTATCTGCATCAATATGAACAGAAGAGTGCTCTAGACTGCTCCTCTTCCTGCTCCTGGTTAACTTTTCAATGATGGCAGCTACTGGTTTGGTGGGTTGATATGGACACAAAGAATGTTGTCATGCATCGAAAAGTCTTTTTTGGTTTGCTTTTCCAGGGAAATTGCTTAAAACCTCCAATTGTTGCAGTCAATATGCTTTCTAGGAAAAGGATTTAAGCAATTTTGTGTGTTCACTATAGGTCCTATAAAATAAGCGTTTTGCAGCCTTCATACCAAAACTAGGTGATCTGTCTGTGTGTGTACAAGCCAGCAATGATGGCTTACTGAAAATGCTGAACCAAGGGGGTGTAATGGAGGGAACAAGGCACAGTGACTATTATTTAGAGGTAAAGGACAGTTCTGGTAATGTCAGGGGAGCTCTGACAGTTTATACATGCTGAGAATTGGCTCACAAGACATCAGGTAGTAAAGCATGCAGTTGAAAGCAAGTTGAAGATCTAAATACTGCTTCTCCTATGCAGTCAGTGTCAATGAGCAGTAACGAGGCATCGCATTAGTGCTCTGAGCAGTGATACAGAGGGGCTGGAGCCAGCTTCTGACCCCAGAAGAGGTAGACAGGCAGTGTGGGCAAAGCAGCACAAGGAAGGCAGTATCACCAGTGCGCCTCTGTTCTGCGAGTAACGGTTAGCATGTTTCTGGAGGAAAAAAACATGTAAAAACATGTTCCTTTTTTTTTTCCCTTCTCCTGTTCCTCCTCCTTGTTCAGCTTAGGTTGCTGAATGCTGGCAAAACAATGAAAAGGCAGCCCAAGAATGGCGGTAGAATCTTTAATAACACTTTTTCTGAAAATTTTTTGGTAAACGTTTCAAAATCTTGTGCTTTCCTTGGCTTTTGAGGTGTTTTTAGATGCTGCTTTGTCAGGAATGTTTTGATATCCTGATTACAAGTACACTCGAATGTGCACACTAATATATGGAAGTATGGGTTCTCTTGAATGTATGTACTGGCTTTCTGGAATATTTTCCTTGTAACCGATGGCCTACTGAAATAACCATCATAATATTAGAAAATGTGTCTAATTTTTGGATCACAAAGTGCTTTGAGCTGGCCTGTTGAGAATTTTACCTAAGTTGGAGACTGAAGTGCCCAGCTATAGGACTTTAGTCATACGATTTACTATAAGTTTTTCTAAAAGGAAATTATCAACTGACCGGCCAGTCTTATTTCCGTTGCTAAGATTCAGTTGCTAAGAAAAACACCTAAGATTCCCTTATCTTGTGTTTTCTAAGGAAAAGAAAAAGAGATAATGAAGGATGGAGAAAGAATTCTAAAACAGGCTAAATCGTAATTATTCAGTTTTTTCAATATATTACCTAGTGGAATGGTTTTGGTTGGTAGCTATTAGGAGATTAAGTACCAAAAAACCACCAAGGATGGCTCACAATGACAAATACCAGTTTTCCTCCATAGTTGCCCAAAAATGAAAAATTTGAGCCTGCCACAGGTCAGCAATGAGCTTCTCTAATTTTCATGGAGTTAATGGTAGTTTGTGGCTCTTTGGCAGTGTCTTGTCTCTGTGTAGATGCTAATGATCCTGCTACAGGTTGGCTTATTTGTTTTTTAGCTTTGGTGCTGTAAGTGTGATTTTTAGGGACTGTGGCCCCCCAGGTTTTATTGCTGTTGCAAATTATTTAAGGACGTTACACCATACATATTTACACAATGGAAAGAATCAGCATCTTGTCCAGAGATGCTCTGGCAATGTGGTGTGTGGGTCGGATTTTGAAGTTCTTCCTGAGCTTGTGAGCTGGCAGGAGAAGGTATACTTGGCTTCCTGCAACTGGAGAGAGCCCTGCACTGATCTATTGTGAATTCTTCCCTGTGTGGGTTTCATGGCTTTGGAAAAAGGACACATGTAGGGAGGTTTGTTCGATGTGAATTGTTTGTTTGATGTGAAAATTGGGGTTTTGAGGAGACAAATTGTAGAGTTTGATTTGTCTTTGTGCTGGGGACATGTTTCTTTTGTTTTACGTTTACATTGTGTTTCTGCAAAGTCCAGAGAGAGTGTTATCTGTCTGACAAACTTCAGGCATAATTTGTCCTCTTCGGTTCTCAGACTGGTTATTTATTTATTTTTATTTATTGCAAGAGTCTCCGCAGTATTCGTCAGGGGTTGCATTTGTGTTTTGAAGGCCAGGCTAGTCACAGATGCTCTCCGAGGCCCTTCTCACAATGCATTATCATACATGGGGAATACTTTCATGGTTTGAAATTCTCATCTCTGTTGGAAGACTTGGCATCTGAATGCAAGCAAGAGGGGGACACAATTGCCATCAGGAGCTACGGTGAGGCTATGCCAGACTTTGCTCTGGGTTCCCACGTCAAGGACTGTGGGATCTAAGAGTGCCTGTATCCTGGTCCCAGATGCAGAAGAAA
Organism: Dromas ardeola; assembly: GCA_013398915.1. Classification (NCBI taxonomy): domain Eukaryota; kingdom Metazoa; phylum Chordata; class Aves; order Charadriiformes; family Dromadidae; genus Dromas; species Dromas ardeola. Next base: position 93,673 of record VYZM01018320.1, read on the forward strand.
AGATGTTTAAATGAAAGGAAGGAAATATTTATTGTTCTCAAATGTTATAGGCAAACCCATGCGTACCTAAGTTGGGGTAGTTAGGGGTTTTGGTTGGTTTGATTTTTGCATCAAACCACAGGGGACTAATTGTGAAATTGCTCTCTTGTTTTAAGATGCATTTTGTTTCGATTGAAGGTCTGTGTAATGGAGTAAGAAATATTCATCTTCGCTACGTATAAGGTGATACAGCAATAGAAGTGCTACATAAAAGATTTTTGCTGTCTACATTTGTTATCTCTTCTCTGTATTAACAGTTATCCTATGACAAGTAACTAAAGTTTTGTGTAGGGTTTTCATAATAAAAATAATAAATTCTTATTTATTTGAAGAAACGTAGTGTAAGCGCAGAACATAAAGGTAAGTAAAAGCTTACAGAAATGGAACAAAGAAGAATATATTTGTTGCTGAGTATCCAAAGGAAGGACAACTGCATGGCATGACATTAGGTGCCAGTGATGCAAATTCATTATGAATTTTCTTTTGCAGTTAATGAAAGAAGCTGAAGAGTAAGCAAACATCATAAAATGTAAAGTAAGGAGAAAAATATTCTTTGGGGAAACCCCATTTAGTTGAAGCATCAGGTTGAGCTAGTGCTTAGATGACTAATTTTGATGTTGTCCTGAATTCACCAATAGTAGGAGTTGCCCTGGTTGTGGGGGGCATAGGGTTAATTTTCCCTGCTCCGGCGGGGACACAGGAATTCCATCCCATGTGAGCTGTGCCCAGTCCATGTGTACTATGGCAGAAACATTTGGTTTTTTTTAGATACGCGTGAAAATGCTCACTTCTCTAGTTTGTGTTATGTTGGTTTTAGCTGAAGGAATTGTATCATCCTCCTTTTGATTTTGAAATACTGCTTGGTGGGCTGCAGTCGTCTTCCTTCTATTGTCATCCTTTCTATCTCATCTCGGTGCTCCAGACAAACCTCCGGGAAGGACTTTTTCCATTTAATTTAAGAATACCTCTGCAGATGCATTTCCTACAGACCTTACATCTCGATTAAAGATACAATTTATCAGCTTTCTGAACTGATATATTTTTAGCTCCTAATTCTTCGCTATCCTAGTGTTTCACCCAAAACTTTTGTTATGTGTATCTGTTTATATAAAAATTGACTAATGAACCAAACTGCTGATTAAATTTTGTGCACATGAATAATACAATAGCTAGTTCCTTGTGGATTTTTTTTGTATATACAACATGATACTCTGCATCTGCTTGCTCGTCCGGTTGGTAGATTTGCTAACTATGTACTTTCAGCGGAATAAATTACAGGCCTTGATAATCTCATGGAATATTAGGATTTGTATTCCTGAAATAGATTTCACCCCCAACCCCCAGTTTGCTGTGTTTTCTGGAATTTGATGTTTTAATGATAAAATGATTTTTTTTTTCCCTACTGGTTTTCAAAGATAAACAATGTGAAAAATTAGTTTTCTGGCAGATTGTCTGAGACAATAGCATGAAGGCAAGCATGAACTCCCTCATCTCAGCAGGATGGTAGCTTTGAAATCTAATTACAAACACTTAAGTGCCAACTTTGTTAATCATTTCATTGCAGAGTACTACACCAGAAATATCAGGTATGTGCAGTGTGGCTGGATTTCCATTCTCTTGCCAGATCTGAAGTTCTCTTCCTTCATTTGAAATCTTTCTGAGCCAAAAAGCTGCAACCTCTCAATTTTCAAACAGTGACATTTTTTAAAATGCAAGTTATTTGTGATTAAGATGATTCTCCATTTGCAGTGCAGTAAAGAGCTCCTAAGGGTTAGTCAAACTGAAAAAGAATAAAGAATTTCAAGTAAAAATGAAAAAAGGTTCAGAGAGGACTTATCAGATATGATCAGATGGTGTCCAAAGTGGGTAGGACCAGCTATAGTGATACACAGAAGTGAGAGACAGAACGGCATTGAAGTTTGAAGAGGCAGTGTGAATGCCAGTAGGTGGATATATTGTTAGATCCGAAATTACAGTGGCAGCTGGTCTATTGATAATTGTGGAAACAAAGGAACAAGTTTCTACCCTTTTCTGAATAATAGGAAGCCACTGAAAGGGAGACTGAAAGATGGTCATATTGTCATGTTGCCAGGAGCAAGATAACAGTTTCTCTTGGAGTATTTTGATTCCCTGCAGTTTGGAGAGAGAGGGATTTAATTGCAGAGAGATCTGAGCTAAAGCTCTTAATGCAAATATCCCTATGAAGATGGTGCCAAATCAGGACTTTGCCATCTGCACCTGTCTTCAGAAATAGGATGGCAATACACAAGGCAATGGTAGAAGAGCAAGACCTTAAACATGGTTGTAGCAAAGCAGGCTCCTCGCATCGTCTCGTGTGCCATGAGTAGCCCCACTGCTTAAAAAAGGTCATATGGATAAGGTGCAGTGTGAAAAATAATAGCTGCTATTCCAGGCTTAAGTGTGGTCTTAATGGGTTATGACTGAAGTTAGAGATGGTGGTCACAGAATGAGAGAAACTTTCAGTATGTATTGCTATGATGTAAGAGTCAAGTTAGGCAAATGGATGTTAGGAGATGCCCAAAATATATTAAGCTGTGTTACTTCTGCCAACACCATGGGAGAGATAACACAGAGAAGCTGAATGGAAAAAGCCAAGGCAATAGATGGAGAAGAGAGCGGACAGTGTCTTGTGGAAACTCTGTAATGGAAATAACAGTTCGAGATGTGAAATGTCAAGCAGATATGGAAAGGGGAGTTTCTGAGAACAGACTTCAAAAGAATAGGTTAGGAGAGATATTTCACTGAAACAACTGAAAACTGGATTAACCAATAATTTGGGAAATATATAAACTTGAGAGATGGTCTGTTGGTGGAGTCCACACTGATGAACAACTATCGTGACGTAATTTAATCTACTCAAATAGATGAATGCAGATTTATTCTTTAGGCATGGTCTTGTTCATGTTTTCATTATGTTAAAGTGCACGTTTCATACTGTATGGCTTGTGGGATGTTGGTATCTTCTTAAAATGAAGCCTGATGGTGATGAAGGCATTCAGTAAACTAATAACTATTGCTGCACAAATAGCAGTGAAATCTGGAGGCAGGATTGCTAGAACATTGTGTCTTTATCTGTGGAACAAATACTTTAAAAGCATTATTTCTTGAAGCTGATCTATGTAAATCTATCTACAGGTTAAATAAATATGAAAGCATTTTAGTTATAACTATTAAATTGTTACAACGATAGTAATTAAAGATCACTAAAGATCTCAGGATGTTTTGATTCCCCTTTTCTTTATGTTAGTGGGTTGACATGAACCAAGGTACTTGAAATCTCTGTATTTCAGCTTTAAGGAAATCAAGATGAGAGTTATGAAATTCATGCGCAAAAATTGCAGGTTCTTTTGAGTGCTTATGAAGTTGCAAATGACATATAGAATTAGTGATTTACTGAGTCACAAAGTCAAGAATGCTTGATTGTTGCTGAAAATCCATAGCTAGTATGAAGTAAAATAGAAAATTACACATCTTTTCTCATGTCACAAAGTTTTTTATGCAAGAAAGTACAGGCATATGGGGGGAAATCCTAACAAAAGGTCACCAGAGTTTTGTTTTGGTATTGAATAATCCTTGAGCATTCTCTTGCTCAGTAATTTCAAGATGTCTTAAGAGTTAATGAGCTTTTTAATGAATTGGAGTCTGCTATGTAGTTGTTCCCCATTCCGTTACTCATGTAGAAAGTAATACTTTTTTTCTTTATGTGCTAAAAGTTTATTCTCACCCTTCAGTGTAACACGTGTGGAGAGGTTGAACTTCTTGGAATCCATTGTATTTTTATATAGTGGAAGTTTTCTATTAGAAATATGACATGTTCTATTTCATGTTCTGTAATTTGACTAAAGCAAGTAATTCAGAAAATATGAAACCTTTTTTCCTTAGTCGTTCCCGTTTTTATTGCCTACTGTACTGTCTCAAAACGGAGAGGCAAGGCGAGTTAACACTCACTGTGTAGCATATGCTTTCAGGCAGAACATAATTAATTGACAAAATATCAGAATGCAGAAGTGTATTGACTAATTCTTCATTTTAACCCATTGACACAAATTGCAAAACACTGGGAAAATGCCTCACCCAAACCAGTCTTTGCTGAGATATTTCAGCTGTGTTCAGTGGGCTGTGCTGGGAGATAAGGGGGCCCATTTGCTGTGGTCTGTTGTATCTCCGGTCTTTTTGCTGCTAATAAGTGAGCAGCTTTTGATTAGTGCCAACCACTGAATGAAGTTATCTTTTATTATACAACCGGCCATCAGCTCTATATTCCACGAATAAGTGACTCTGAATGCAGCCTCCTGTCAGAAAGGGCTTTGTTTTTTCTCTCCTGTCTGCTTTGCAAGTAAATTGTTCCTCCTACAGACCCGTGTGGCTTGCTTCTCTCACCCTTGGTGACAGCAAAGCTCGCTGGTTGGTGATCTCTGCAGGGGTTTATAGCTCAGCTCTGCTGTTCTCTCCCTCTGTTCCCACTTCTCTGTTCCCTCCCCTACTGTGACTAAATAAATTACCTGTATGACATGTTCAGCTTTCTCTGGCAAGAAGCCTGGGAAATCAAATCTGTTCCCGAACCTGGGTCTCCCATTTGGCAAATGTAATGCCTCCCTGCTGTTAAATCAGGTCAGCTCTCAGAAAAAAACAAAGAACAATTTCATATAACTATAATCAACACAGAGTAAATTTAGATAATGCAGCTGACATATGTTTATTGTAAAGACCATCAACGAAATCATTTTAAAAGCACTTCATCTTTCTCTGTTGCATTAGGATACATGTTGAATATTCTGTGCATAGAGAAGATCAAACATTTTCCTTCTATTATCCCATATCAAAGTGAAATATATTTATTTTCTGTCTGGTCTAAGAAGATATTTGGTGAAGCGGTTCATTGGCCGTGTTAGAAACAGTTTTATGTATTTCATTACTGTAGCTTTACGTAATTAATATTAATTGCTAATTAACTGATAATTACTATTAATTATTCATAACCTGTCCAATGCCTTTGACTTTGTGGCCTGGGAAAGTGGAGATATACTTAAAAGTGTTTAGAGGAGGAAAAATAAATCCTTTTAATACATTGCGTTTACTTTCCTACCTTTCCGCTCAGTCCATGTCCACCAGCGGACTGTGGATGGTCAGTAGCAGGGTGGCACCGTGTCTCTTCTGTGTGACGGGACCAGACGCGTGCCCCAGCAGTCCCGCAGCACGTGCCACTGGGAAGCACCAGAGTGGGCAGCCTCCCCTCTCCAGCTGGAAGCCGAATTTCCTGCTCAGCTACTCTGCATGGCCCGCAGGGGCTCTGAATTGCACCCCAGAAGCTTTTTTGTTTATTCGCTGTTATAAGCTCAGGCAGGCTGCGGTTGGGCTGTGGAGCATCTCGGGTCACCTCCTCTGTGGCTTTGTGATGGCAGGCCTCTGTTCCGGGGAAGCAGACTTTCCTTTGGGCAGGCTCTGCTTGTGCAGGTGGTTGCTCGGGGACTGAAACAGCTACTGAAATCCTGAGCTTGCCCCCATCCCTCCTCAAAGGAGGAGAGGGGTAGGAAATGCCAGGTGCCCCTGGGGGGGACCCTCGGGGCTGGTGCAGCGCTCACCTATGCGCACTTGCTGCGCTGAGCTCCCAGGGGCCAACTTTGCTGCTGTTTGTTCAAGAGGGTTAGTAAAAACGGACATTAGCCTTGTAGTCTTACCCAGTCTTACCACCACCGCTGACAGGAGAGCTGCTGAGTTATAACTGGGGGCCTTGGCTGGAAGCATTTTTCCAACTCCCAGCTGAATATCAGGTTGCCTTACCTGGAGGAGTCTTGGGAAGAGCGAGCCGTGCGGGAGGCTGCTCCGTGTCCTGAGCAGCAGAGCAAGGCTGCCCAGCGCTTTCCAACCTGCATGGCCTGTGTTTCAAACTCGCCTAACCCTTCATTCTCAAAAGCAGATGGGCTCAAGTGTATATGCTGTGTTTTTAAATGGTATGTGCTTTTCCAGACAGCTAGAGTGTTATTAATAATTGTTTAGTCATCCATGAGTTGCCTTTGTTCTAACGAGTGCCTTTGTTGTTTCTTCATTGCTCCGAGACACACAGTGAATGTTTTTTCATCAATTTAATAATCCTTCAAAAGTCTGTTGTATAAGACAAATCCTTGAAACTGGAATTGCTCTTTAGTGTCTGAAGTCTTCATCCATTGTGCACAACAACGATTAAGAGGTGAAAGCACTGAAGTGGGTTTTAAAAGATGGGAGTTAAGTTGCTGTTTCCACCAGGAATGACCTGAAGCAAAGGTCATAATCTCCATCCGCATCGGCTCCTGTTTGAAGAAATGACAGGAATAATGTTATCTGTCCTCAACTTTGTCTTATCAGTACAGATTGCAGATACTGTCTCCTACTGTAAAGGTACAGGACCTATCTCTAAAGGCTTCAGCTGATACTGTAATAGAAATCATTTCAGCTCTGTGTTAATAGCAAGGGCAAAGCCTGTCTTGTTAGCACCTAGGTTGGTCAAAGGAATTGTTGAGCTTGTTCTAACCCTGCTTTATTTATTTCTTGTCTTCTCCAGCCTGCGACCTGATGACCCTGGGGATCTTAGCCTTAGTGACGTCCACTGGTTGTGCCTCGGCAAATGCCCTGCAGTCCCTGACGGATGCCATGCACATCCCACACCTTTTTGTCCAGCGCAACACGGGAGGCTCCCCGCGCACCGCCTGCCACCTGAACCCTAGCCTGGAGGAGGAGGAGTACACGCTGGCCGCGCGGCCGCCCGTCCGCCTCAATGATGTAATGCTGAAACTGGTCACTGAGCTGCGATGGCAGAAATTCATAGTTTTTTATGACAGTGATTATGGTAAGTAAAATGGACAATTTCAGACACTATTAAATTTATTTCTTTCAAGTGGGAAATGGAGAGGAAAATATAAAGGGAGGGGTAGAGTATAACTTGCTGGGTTCCTCATTGACAGAGGGGAAAGTGTTTCAAGTGGATGCAGGTCTTTGGTCTGAAGGAAAGGTTGCTGTGAAAACTAGTTCTCAGACAAGCAGCAAAGTTGCTTAGCAACACCTACCAAGACAGCCAAAGTTTGAATCATCTCACACTTTTACAGTAAAATATTAATAAAGTGTTGACATTGATTGGCAGGGGTCACATAGCTGTGCAAGGAAGTTCAACATGGCCTCTACCCATTCCCAGAAAATGCTTTCTATCAAAGCTGAGTACTGTTCTCTTTAAAAATTCATTTTCACAATAACTATTACCATATCTTTTTTTCACATGCTTCCTCACACTATTCTCCATTTGGACTAAATTTCATAGTGATATGCTTTCCTGGTATTAAACCAAAAAGTAGACTTAGCATTTTCACTACATTTGATGCATTTCCTTCAGAAAAACTTTTACTTTGGGCTGAAACTTGAGGAAAAAGAGTCTCTGCACAAGAAAATTTAGTACCTTATGATGGGCGTAAAGAAGCAATGAAAAATAAATCTCTTATTGTGCCAAGGTCTCAGAGTGAAAGGGAACTGTGTGAATAATTTTTTTTAATTTTTATTCTTCCCCCCGCTCAACTGATTGGAACACTGTTCCATATGTTTAACTTGTGATATTTTCAGCACTCTTATCTTAGGATATACGATCTGTAATGGGGAAAATAAATGTTCTATAGTATGTTTTAAAACCTTGCAAACACTTTTGGTGTAAAATGCGATGCGTATACTTTTGGTGTGGTGCCGTACTATGAACAGAATACAAAGAAAGGAAATTAAGGTTAAATTGCAGTTGGAAAAATAATCTTATGTGTATCTGTGCATATAGTTTAGACTTTATACATAGTCGTCTTCCACAATTGCAAATCAGATCTTTATTTGCATTTTCTCTATACAATGACAGATTTTTCGATGGTGAATCAGAGAGAAATAACATACCTTGTTTTGAAGCTGGGGTACTCTTGGTTTAAAAGAAAAAAAGGGCTAATGAAAGGGACCTGAGTTCTGAAAGCTTTGGGTGCCGCTTTCTGTTCTCAGTTGTTAGAGGTGTCCCTTAATGTTTCTTCAACAGGCAGACTGAAGATGGTGAGGGTGGTTTTAAGTGGGAAATCAACTGCGGCTGTAACATCCTTTTAATTATATAGAATTATTTTAAGCATGAGAAGGCTGCCTTGATACTTGTACAGTTAATCTGTAGACTCAAAAATCTAGCAACCCAGCAAATAAACTGCCATGCTTTTGGTGACTTTCTGGTAGTGATGAGAAAGTTGCTATGTAGAAGAGGATTGGGCTTAAAAAGTTAGCGTTATTCTAGCAGTTAGTTCCAACGTGAAAAAAGAAAATAATTCTTAAAAGGTTGTCTTGCAAACGTCCTTTGATAGTTACTCATATTTCTCTCCTGCTGATTTGTAGCTTTAACCTTTCAAAGCTGCTTGAGTCGGGGATCTTTCAACCACTGGAAATCTGTGCCCTGGTAACACCCCAGGTGCTCTATGTACAAACTGCTGTCACCCATTTTCCCTGGTAGCAAACCTGGTTACTGAACGATGGTGTCGCTTACTGCAGTAGTATATCTGTGTTTCTTTGCCTTTTCTGTAAAGGGTTAACATCTCTGTACCAAATCCTGAAACCCTTAATTCACATGCTCTGTAAATTCAGTTACGATCAAATCTATCTCTTCCATTTATCACAGGCTGACCTTCAGTCAGGACCAGTAAGACAGACACTAAAAGCAGGTGGAAAATTGCCACAGGCGTTCTGCTCCTTCCAGTGGAAAGCGTGTTGCGTATTGCAGCTGTTTCCTCTCCTCTTCCTCTCGGGTGTAACAACCCTCTTACACTAATTCCACTAGAAAGATTTTTTTTTTTCTTCATAAGAATTTGGTGGGAGGAGTTGCCATAAAGAAGCCAACTGACCCTTGCCAGCTCTGGGCAGGCATTGGTGAAGAGGGGACAAATAACCTCGTTCCCAGGATATTGCCCGCTGAGCCGAAGAACAGCAGCCTGGCTCCCGGGGCACGCCTGCTGCCCTCATTAGTTACCTTCAGCAGAGCCGTGCTTGCCTGTCTCCAGCAACGCTTCCCCACTCCATGTGCAGGAGCTGACCATGAGGAACGACATCACTTGAAGAATATGCGTTTATGGTTATGGAGAGTTTCACGTACTGGGCTTTTGTGGTTTACTGTAATCTATGGTCTTTCTCTACCTGCTCTCCGGAAGTTATACTGTCCCCCTGAGTAATGTTTTAATTTGTCTATCTGCTGATCTCTAAAAATCGGCCAATCCCTTGATGTCCTCATTGTGGAAACAGGTTTTCTAAAGACAAAATAACATTGCGCAATTTAAAGTAGTCCCATGTTTATAGTAATGCTGTGCTATGCTGGAGCTGAAAATTATTTACCTCATGAATTACTTGTCCCTTATCAGACATACATTTTGGATTATAATTTCTGCGCTGGCTAAATTAAGGAAAAGTAACAGCCTTGGCAATTAGAAATACAGACTAGTCACTGAACAGCCTAACAAGCCCCTTAATATTGTTGTGCTTACGATAAAATATGCCTTGTTTTACACTGAAGCTACAGGTAGAAATCTGTGTGCATAATAATATATGAAATAATATGGCCCTTTCCAGTAAAAGGCCTTAAATTCTGTAATAAGAAATAAAGAGATTTCATAGGAAAGATGAAAAGAAAAAGATTGCTAAACTGGTAAAAGCAAGGCACAAACTGTGGCATTCCACCTAACTGAAGCCAGCTTTTAGATTTCATCACTTACGGTGAAGAAATGGATAATAGCAAGAAATGGGTAATAGCTTGGTTCTTGAGAAGTGACCTTTCAAAGACCACAAACTTGACAGTTGCAGCATTCAAACTCTTCTTGATGATACGCTCTTCTCCTACTGAGCAGTACCAATGGGGGAAAGGTCAGTTGATACATATCCATACAGTTCTTCTGTATTTGTACAAGGGAAGATCAAGGTTCATATAGATTCTGAATCTTCGTGACTCAGCCCTTGTTTTTCCACTTCTCTTATTTATGGTTTGTGCATCACTTCAGAAGATGCATGAAATCTACTCCCCATTGATCGCAATGAGAGCTTTCTGCTGATGAGACTGCTGCCTGATATGATTATGATGGCTAGGCACTATAGCAGGTCAAGTAAGTCATAGCTAAGACGACAAGTCTCCTCTCTTGCTAAAGTGTTGTAGAGCTGTTGGAGCTCAAGGCCAGAATGAGAGAGTCTGAGCTCACTCTCTGTCCCTATTCTTTACCATGTCATCTTGAGAAGACTTTCTCAAATGGAAAGAAAAACCTTCCTCCCAGTGTAACTGAAGTGGTGTTTGAAATTTCTTTAGAAATTCTTTAGGCAACAGGATTAAATGGCATGTTCAGGAATAAGGCAATTCCAGTAAGATCTCAAGGGACCCAGGGTCATGTTAAATGCACTATTTTACTTTAAATGCCTGTGTGAAAATCCCATGCTAAATCGTGGTATTTGGCATGAATGTTCTTGGGGGGAAAAAAAGAATTTGACCCTAAGGTTATCAATAGCTGTCAGATGATGCTCTGTGGAAATTGGTCTACCTGCCTGTTAAAGAACTTGCAACAGAAGCCAGATCTATTGTGTCATCCTAGAAAGCCTCAGCTGCACTGATGTGTTTTCAACTGTTTTTTTTCCTCTACAGGAGAGCTTTTGTGCCTCTATGTACTTTGTATCAGTGCGTAAAGGCCTGCTGGGAAGTTGAATGTTTTATTGTGCTGACCTCCTGGATGTAGAAGCATCAGTAATCAAATTTTCTGACACAAAAATTGGTAGCGTGGCAAGTTTCATAAAGAATCTTACCAAGCTCTAAAATGACTATGGGTTAAAAGCAGTGGGTGCTGCCCCCACAGTAGGATGAGGTCGGGTAACAAACATCGAAAGTGTGCTTCTAGGGTGAGCAAATAAAAAGATGTATGGTTAGAGGAAGGACTTGAGAAGGATTTTGGAAGCTGGATGTGAAAATGAAAACAATGAGGAATACCAAGCCATATTTCTGAAAAGAAACGTGAGTAATAGCTATGTTTTCACTAGATTAATCTTACTGTTGAAAAACACTTTTTTGCTGTGGTTATATTAAGTCTCTCTGCTTTCCTGCATACATGCACAATTACCCAGATCACAAAATGTAAGGTAAAGCGGTGTTTTTTAATGACTCCATTTTGTCAATGAAAATGGTATTAGACCTGTGAAAGGCAACTGTAATATTTTATTCTTAACTTTTGGTGTCAAGAAGTGAGTGTTGTGTGGTTAAGAAAAGTGTTGTACAAGAGTTTTGCAGAAGAACCTTTTGAGGAATTTTGGACCTTTCAAATCCATCTATGGAACTTTGTTCCTACAGGGGAAAAAAGAAAACCCACAATTTATTGATTTATAAATTATTTTCCATTTTTTCTTTTAAAGATTAGAGATTTGTTTTTTTAATTACGACCCTTGATGCCACTTTAATTTTGAATGCTACCTGATGAATCTTGCTATGTAGAAAGCACTTGGTTTTCAATGTGATGAGTTTCCTGGGAAGTTTTGTTTCCTCCAGCAATTACATGGCAGCTTTATTTCCGAGTCCTGCCTGTCAAGGGCCTCACCCTGGATTGGAAGTTACAGGAATTATGCTATCAATAGTTTTACAACTAGCTATTGATCCTGGAGTGGTCTCTCCTTTGTAAAGGTCCCTTTGTGCAGGCCATTACTCTTGCACTTATTTAATTTGCAAATGAATATGGTAATGAAAATTGAGAAATGCATGCTTTTACATAATCCATGTGCAAATTAGTTGGGATGCAAAGCCTTGGCTGTCACAACAAAAGCAAAATAGAACATTTGCATGTAAGTTACTTTCATCTCACCGGCTCTACTTTGTCTTTAAGATTTCTTTTATTCTTGTCAGTGTAACATAAGTTACCTTCTGCTTCCTGCATCGTTATCTCAGCTGCCAGACAACCACTTCTGCATCACTGGGGCTGCCATATTTCTCTGCAGGCTTTTCCAGTGAGCGTGCCTTGTTTAATGCAAATACAGGGAATGTGGCGCTTGAGAAGTGTTGAACCAACTGTACATGTGTTGGTATGTGCCTGTTCAGCAAAGCTGACACTACCAGCAAGTGTTACACTTTTTCTGCATGTGCTACGTGGTTGAGTTTGCACGTGTTTTTCAGTTGGTTGGGGCATCCCAGATGGAACTGTTGCACAGAAGTTTGAATTGGGATTGCCATGTTTGAATAGCAAAATGTGTAGAATTTAAGCAGCCAGCCACAGAGAAACATAACTTCTTTATGGTCGTCAGTCTGCAACACCCCAATGACTTAGGGAGAGAATCCTGGGACGTCTGTCCTTGATGCTGCTGTGTAAGGTAATAAAGGGAGGAACAGACTGGGCCTAAGCACCTTTTCATCCAACAAGGAACAGAATCCTCTGAGCATTTATTCTACACAAATTCTGCACCATCTAGTTATTCACACACAACCAGGGATGCTGGATGTTTAGACTCCAGACAAATATAAAATCTTCAATTTCTACCTGGAAAACATGAAAGCTTTCCTGTGAAAAGAGTGCGTCTCATAACAGTGTATAATCATCATTGCTGCTGCAGAGAACGCCAGGAAAGAAAGAATTCAGCCAAGTTCTCCAAGTCCCGTGGGGAGTTTGTGATGCCATGGGGTAGAGGAAAAAAAATTGACCTTTTGACTTTTACATTGAATTTGATCTGGAAGCTATTGAAGAAATGGCATTGTGTGTTCCCATATTTATCCTTGAATCACTTCTCTGACTGTAGCAGCACTTAAGGTAATTGGCCTACTTAAATTAAGCATGGATTTTTGTCATTTTTGATAGTATTTTTTTTTTAGTAATGCATCATAGTATATAACAGTAAATGTAATTAAAGAAAGTCAATTTCACTTCAAATTATTACCTAATTACTTAAATTAATTTTAGTACTTTGATTTTTAAGGTATATGAGTAAGTGTGCTAATAGCAGAAGTAAGACCTCCCCCTCTCTAACCCCCCCAGTTCCTCGCAGGGTATGGGAGCAGTGGACAGACGTTGTTTCCTATAAAAGCTATTCACTAAATACGTTTGGGGCAATGCCTGATAGGATATACAAATGATCTTAAAGTTATGGTAAAGCCTTTATTCTAAATGAGTGCTAGCATAACCTACCTGGAAGGTCAATGGCAGTAGAAGCCAGTCAAGAGATCTTTGGACAGTAAGTTTTAGGCAACTCGTCTCACTCATAAATTCAAGGCAAGTTAAGGAAATAATTTTGACCTTTCACATAGTTCGAAAATGTTTTTCAAAGAGAGGACGCAAGTTCTTTTGAAAAATCAAAAATACCGTGGAGTGCCACTTGAAAAACAAAAGTCTTGCACTCGTTAGTCAAAACAGTTATTTTTAAAATCAGTTTGTATTTTAAAAGACTTCCGAAGTATATTTCTGGGGGGAAGCTTATGAAAAAATTAAATGAAAGGCTTTATTAGAAGCAGTTTTCCACCAGTTTTTCAGCTCAGTCATCCGGTCAAAAGTGATTATTAATCTAGTCCTGAAGGCATTCATTGTGCATTCTTTACTGTCTCTTTTTCAACTCATTGTAACAGTCTCCAGGCTCAATTTTGCAGAAGCTAGTGGCTATTGTTTCCCCTTTATATTCTGAAACAGAGAAATGTTTCATAATACAGCTCACACTGTCTAAAGACAGTGCAAAGTTCAGCAGCCTGGAACTGGAGGGTGCAAATTAATTCATTTTGAACAGAGAGGTCTTTGAAAATTGTAGATGTCATCTGTAGAAGGTCCTAAGTTCTTGGACTTTCTTTCCCTGACCGATGGTAGTTTGACTCTCTTGACTTTTCAAGCCGTGGCGTAAGGCTAAACTGTTTGCTCAGGCGTGTGCGAATGACAAGGAGAAATGTAAGGATGATTTGGTGTACTTGAGCAGGGAATCTGAGGAACTAATTCCAGAAGGGAGTCGCTTTAGTTCCCATTTGTTAGAGAGTGAATGTTTATACATCCATTTAGAAATTGTTCAGTAAATGCATAGCTGGAAATTGAAAAGCAGAAGGATAGAAGTCTGTCTGGGAGGTTGTATGTAGGGCTTCAGGCAGTAATAGTATCATTCTGAGAAAATATACTCACATATCCCAATATGCAATGAACTTCGGTGAATAAGTTCCCAGTCTCTATTGTCTTTCATGGAAAGTGGTAGGGGAGAGGGAGAGAATACACATATATGGACACACACAGGTATATTTATGTATGGATTTCAAGGAAAGTGGTATAGGAACGTGTGTATGTTTGTGAGTAAATGTATACTTGAGTTCATACATGGAAGCAAGGGAATGTATTGCCTCTGCTCCCTTCCTGCCTTTGCCTGGTCCCTCCTAGTAATCTTTCTGATGCCATCCAGGGCAGGACTTTGGCTTTCCTCCTGGATGGAAATGGTTCTTTTTTGTTATACCCATCACTGCTCCACCTTCCTTATTGAGACAGAAATCCCATTCCTTCTTCTCCTCTTATTTCTTGTATTTGGATCCTGTGTTTTATTTCTTTTTCTTGTGGCTAAGCTTTTTCGTGGGTGTGCTTGCATTCTTCATCACCCATAGGCTGGGGCTGGTGCTTAGGCCAGGACTATTCCTTTTCTCTGCTGATTGATAATAAACAGCAAATTAATGTACTCTGAAGATTTCTTTTTGTTTCTCCTCTGCTTGTAAAGCATGGTGACTGAGTATATTAGAGAAGAGATAACACTATTAGTCATTGTCTTCATAGAAGGGATTAATCTTGAGGACCACGATGAATGTGAAACTCCTGAAATCTTTTTAAAGGAAAAGTATGTCAGGGAATGTAATTTTTAGAGACCCCTGAGGGTCAAAATGGTTTTCTACATATTGTGTGCCTATCAACAAATATGTGCTATTACCACTCTTGCACAGTATTCATACGCTTGTGATATATTCATGTATTTGTAAAGTGGTGCACTACTGCATTTGTGTATACATAATGTAGGAAAATTGTAAGTCAGAGCCAGCCTTTTGTTCAGCATCCGGGAACTGGCAAGATCTGATCCATGCAAGCCAAGATTGCATTTAAACGTGAAGCCACAATTTATCAATTTCTTTTTCCTTCCTTTTTTTTTCTGAAAAGACAAGTTCAGGCTGTATGTAGTCTGTACTGCAGTGATCTTTGTGGAATATGAAATAAGTATCATTCATACTGTGAATTAAAACAAACACAAGGGCCATTCTCCAAGCCCTCATGGAAGTGCAAGATAATCTGTTAATTTGTAACAGCAAGCAGGAAAGCAAGATACTCCTCCTTAGCTGAAAAAAAAAAAAAGGGGCAATGATCAGGAAGAGTAAGTAAAGCTTGACTGATATTTTTTTTTTTTCAGGTGGAGATGGATGCAAAGATAAGTTCTGTAGTCTGCCTAGGAGGTTATTAAATCAGGAAATGAAGAAATATGACTTCTTGTCAGTAAAACGCTCTTGGGATTTGTACCGTACAAGTTTCTATCTAGATGCTCCCTCTCTTAAGTAGTCGGTGTGAAACTGCGGAGACCCCCCTCAACTGTGCGGATGTCAAAGCACTTGGAGGTGTCTGGGCTCAGAGCAGAACCCCAGGTTGTACACTCAGTCAATACTGGAGTTATCTGTGTTATATGCTACCTTTATGACTTTACATAAAAGAACCTCACTAAATGGATAGTTTAATCACAGCAGCTGAGCAATTTACAGTTTAATGCATCATCCTATAAGATAAGGCGGCTGTGCTTGTTCCATTTTATAAAAGTTGCAGAGACATGGGGAGCGTTGGACTGCTAAGGTATTTGCGTGACTATAAACTAAGCATCTTGCTTTGATTTCAGTAAGGTTCTGAAACTTGTGTTTAATGTCTAGCTAGCTGTCCACAGCTATGCAGGGTTCCCTTCCCGTCCAGAGGCGTGTATAGGTGGCAGAGTTTTGCTCCTCCTTGAATTGTGCTGCACAGGACTTTTGTGCCTTCTGCGTTTATGTCCGGGTGTATTTAATGTTTAGATCTGTTGCTCTGGCAGTTATTTTAAGAGTTACTTCAATCATTTTAGAAGCAAATGCCTCATTAGACTGTGAAGAATTAAATAAAAAGCGGAGGAAAAAAGGCTTTGCAATTTGGATTATTCAGAGTCAGAGCCCATTAGGAATGTAATCTGGATGTCTGAGTTCCATTGGAGAGTGATTTTAATATTCATCGTGTTATAGCATTTGTTTAAATGGAAATAATGCATTATTTTTTGTGTACAAATTGAATAAATAGGATTAGTCTCATTACTGGGGAACAGTGAGTCCTACAGAGATCCTTTTAATACTGGATATTTTGTTTTCATATCTCTCACTTTAGTAATTAAGACCCAAATAGGCTATTTCCAACAAACATATGGGAGACTTGTGGAGGGCTTCAAGAAAGAGTGGAAAATTGAGCGGGGATATCCCTTGCAATAATTTCATTGACGGTTCCCTGAGATGGGAGAGCTCTGAATGGAAATATAGCTACTGTTACACTGTTTGGAGGCAGTAGTTTAGTTCATCATTGGAAGGCCTTACGAGGTCAGGAACTATTGATGGTCCCCATTTCCCAGCAGCTTATCTCATCTATCAGTAAGAATCGAAGCCTTGGCTGGATAAATCTTCAGCTGTCGCATAGCAGACTTGGAAGGGAGCTCAGGATAGTAATTCAGCTCTGGTATATATTATGGCTGGCTTGAATTTCATTTCCAACGGGATCGTGATTTCCTCTGGTCTGCCTCTAGCTACTATTTGCTTATATCATCAGCAAAATATCTTCGTGGCAAAGCAGCCATGCGGAGTGACGAAAATAGAGAAACTATGTTGTGGAAGAATGATTGTTATGCTTATACCAAAAAGATCCAGAAATATTCAGTCCCTGAAATACCAAATGCCTTCCTTGCATTACGGACCATAACCCAGAGATCTCATTTGTCCTAATGCAGTTCCTCAGTGATTTTGAAAGTCATTTCGCTTTGACCCACTGATATTAATATTTGACATTGCCATTAACAGGAGCTAAGATATATCGTGTCTTCCAAAAGCCGTATTATAACATCAAGGAAACTTTGTTAAGAAAGGAATAATCCATTAACTAGAACCAACACTTCTCTGTAATCACCTTTATCTTTCAGATGACTGAATCTTTACAGGAAGGAACAGTCTGTCTGCCATTTATTTTTGTAAGTAGGAATATGAATCCCCCCTGCTGTGGAAGAATAATTAAAGGTCAAATTCTGGCATTGTATTCATAAGTCAGCGCAGCCTGAGCACCAACACCTTAGCTGGATACCCCACAAGGCTCTTGTGGCGTAATAGAAATCCTGTTGGCTGAAGGAACAGCAGTGTGCTTTAATTTTGAGTGAAGATCTTCCCTGTTGCTCTGTATGAAGGATGCTGTGTTATGATTACCTTGTATGGAAGTATATAAAAGCTCATCAAATTTTAAAATGAATAAATAAAAAATAGCATGGACTGCAGATGATAGTTCTGGTGCCCAAGGCACATTCTCTCTCCCTTTAGCAAGCAATATTTGGTGATATACTCTGTCCCTGCTGTACAAAGTAGTATCTGTGGGAGTCTTTGTGGTGGTTTATATCTGTTATTCTCTCCCATCTTGTGCAGTCATCGAAGTCTGGACAACCTGTAATTAAGCGAAACAATATATTACGGTACTAAAAGAGGAATAACAAGGGCAGCCTTGCACCAGGAAGGGTGGGAGGCTAAGAAAGAGGGAGACTTTAAATGTTGGATTATTGGCCAGTTAATGGGGTTGATGGAGTACTGGTGACAGATTTATTTAAGTATTCTTTCTCTCAAATCCTACTTGCACTGTTGGAAAGGAACAAAATTATAAAACGTGGCAACAGAAGGGGTTGGAACCCCAGAGAAAAGTGAGTTTGGCAAGTACAGAACCCTCTCAGTAATCACAAACTGACCACAGGAAGATGTTATGCTGCTGTAATCGTAGTAATGTCATTAGGTGACAGAAGCGGGGTTTTTTTGCGGAATCTCAGATTGTCTACTTCCTTCCTGAGCTCATAGCGGTGCCCCTTTTGGCACCATTCTCCTTTCTTCAGTACTTTTGTGTTTTCTGTCCATCTCTGTATGCAGAACTGAAGCAGACCTCGTATTTGTGGGCTTTTCCAGAGTATCTAGCAATACTCTTTCTGTTTGGATTACTATAATTTAGCCAGTTCACTTTGGATCTGGTTTCATAACTGCTGCTGTGCAACAGTAACAGACAGAAAATTAGCTAATTAGCAATAATAGAAATCTTGAATGTTTGTGGTTTTTTTCAGAGAACAATAAGACATTTAGGGCCTCTTCAGACAGCTGCATCAAAAAATCATTGGATGGTTTATAACATGATGTGATTGAAAAAGTTCTTATTAGATTTAAGTGGCAAGAGTGACAACTACAAAGTTAGTGAGATCTGGCTGCATCCCTTTATGGGCTTAGCTCGTGTAGTGACAGTGGTAGAAGGGCTTAATTTCACTGGCTCAGCAACTTCATTGCGGTACATTTAAAAAAAATACAGCTTAAAACTTAACTAAAAGCTTCATTTGGGGAGGGGGGGAGGAGAGAAGGAAGTTTGATTTGTAGACTGAGTTCCATTTTCTTGTTTAAGTTAGAGAATCTGGACTGGGTTGGTTTAAATAATAAAGAACAAAGATGAAAACTTTATTACTTTCTTTTTCAGTGAAAGGACATGTACATGATTCTCTAATTATGCAAGAACTGAGGTACCAGTATAAATTTAAATGAGTGAATAGTCTCCTTGAAATTCAGATATAAATGAGTAATCACAGGAATGGAACTGGAGAATTTATGGCCTATCTAAAATACTCAGAATGACTCCTGAGTTCGAATCCTGTGGCAGAAAGGTCTGCCTGATGTGAGGAAACACCTGCATGAGGCACTCTTAAGCAACAGAGCCCGATACCATCCATGCCAGGAGGCCCATGGAACAGTGTTGGCTCTTATCCTGCGAAATGCAAGTGTGCGCCAAGTGCTCTATCTTTAGACTGAATAGAGGGACCCTAAAGGCTAAATATAACCTCAAATGGAAACACGTACAACTGTTTGCAGAATGGGCTGCCTACATGTATGCAAGGACTGGATTGTTCAGTTCGTGTTGAATTTTACTTGATTGCTGAAAAAATATGGTTTCTGCAATTACACTCTGCATATGTGAGATCATCTGTCTGTGCTTGTCCTGAATAATTTTGATATTGTTGACCAATTTCAAACCAATCTAATTGAGGCCTCAAGCCTTTTCTGTAAATTTTGAAAAAAAAAATAGGTGGTCAATACGAGGGAGTGGCCCAAATTCCTGCTGTGCAAAAAGTCGCCCTGTGAACTCAATGGCAAACTATTAGACAGCAAAGAATCAGCCCAACAGCAGCAGGTGCTCCCTTGGGTTTGACAGTCAGGGATTCCCAAAAGAAAAAGGTCTTATAGAAGATTCAAGGGTGCTAAGGGTTTTAATTAGACATTCTTAAATATGAGGTAATCCAGACATCAAACACAAAATCACAGGGCTCGTGACTGCCATTGCTCAGGAAAAGGGTTTGTTGCTAAAGTTCCAGTGTTTAATCCCTTTTTTGTGTTAATTAACCTTCTGTGTTTTATCTTCCTCATCTCGCTGATGTCAGGAAGACTCACTGTTATTAGAATGAATAATGGATTGGGGTGGAGTAAAACATCTCTAAAATGGTTTTTAAAAGCCTTGATCTACAATAGTCACTGTTCTTTCTTAAGATCTGCCAAAAAAACTTGAATTTTGCCATGGCTGATGCAACATGTGCCTTTCTCTTGTTCACTTTTTAAAAATTCCTCTGAAGGTGGCCTTTTCCTTTGCTTGGGACTTCATGAAATTTATTCTTCTGTGCACTGTGGCCATTAATCACTTTATAGTAAAACCAGACAAGTCTGAGACCCTTCTGCTGCAGAAGGGCTGGCGGTGCCACCTGAGGGAAATGAAAATCCTTACAAAACTAATAATCATCTGGGGCAGGGGGGAGTATTTGGGAAGCTCTGACCCTTTGCAGGAGAGGAGTGCATTTTCATTGCAGGCTTTTAATATTAATGTAGGAAGAAAGATTACCCTTGCTATCTTGCAAAACAATAGCTAATTAGATCTTTGTTTCTTAATAATGATGAAAGCTTAAGCATTAGAACATCAGAAGAACCATCTGGGGATTCTGAATGATTGTTTAGAACAGCAAAAGCCTAGGCAAATTTCCTCTTATTTGTGGTCACTGCTCTTTTTCAAATATTGCTGCAGCAGAATCCATAGGGACATTTTTTTGTCATGGATTTATTAGAAAATTAGGAGGTAAGAATACCTATGGCTTTTATGTGTAAATGTCAGTGATTTTGGAGATGTTTAGATCAATGTGTTCCTGAATGTTCTTATTTACATTACCCACCTAACTGAAAAAAAAAAATATATAAAATCCCCTGTTTGAAATGCTGCTATGAGGAATTGATATTGATTTGAGTATTCTCTTTAGCAAAACATGCTAACAAAAATTAGCAGCTAAATGGTTTTTTTTTCCTAATAATGATTTAAAGACTGGAAATTGGCAAGCAAAAAGAGACCTGTGGGGCTATGCAAATAACTTTCTTTCCCATATGTCTTGGGTGGGAGGATGGCTGCTTTTTATTTAGCTAATTCTTTATGTACTAAAGAGATCTTTTGTTAGGGGGAAATAGCCTTTCCTTTTTTATTTTATTTTTTAAGGAAAAAGGAAAGACTCTGATGATGATGATAATCTGAAAGAAGGATTTTAAACAGTTAGTGTTTATTGCTGTTAATTACTGTAGTAATTGTATAGAAATGGCAATGTGTGATGTTAATTTCTAGTTTGTTTATTTGAAACATGTAAATGCATCCACAACCAAGTTTTTCATTAGAAAATCTTGTGTAGGATGTAGCCGTGTTTTCAGACACCAGAATCTCCCTCCAGCCTGTCTTATTGTGGGGTGTCTCTTACAGAACTTGACCTGTTGATATGAAATGTATTTTTAAAACAAAATAAAGCCACAATAATTCTTAAAGACCACAGAAGCTGGCAAGATGCTTTGTCTCTATGCTTTGAACTTTATTTAATTTCCAAGGAGAAGTTTTTGGACGTCCAATGGCAGGGAGATGACCAAGTTCTGTTGGTTTTTAATGTCATCTAAGTGCTTGGCCCAGTGACTATTTTGCCATTTGGATATGTTTTTACATTTTTAAAAAATGTGGCAAAACTGAACTTTACTGTAATTTAATGGAATCTTCCATATTTCAGTCTAATGTCTCAGGAGACTGCAGATCCTTATGGAGAAGAAGGATTTATATATACTCCTACCAACCACGTTTGCATGTAGATGTCCTCATCAGTCATATGAATCCTGGCACAAATCAGTCAATCAGACTTTAATGCACCTTGTTCGTATCAATCAGAGTAGTTTGCACATGGCCTTCATCAGTCAGGTTTACATGCGTTGGCCCATAACCTTCCAATTATCCCATGGATTGCAGCAGTCCTAAATGTAGAACTAAGACCAAGGAATGTTCACGTCTGTCTTGCTGTGAGTTTTCCACTGCTTTTCTGTCATTCTCAAATGTTCAGGTCCCAGGTATGGGGCAGGGTGGTGGTGGTGTTAGATTTGTTTGCCCTTTCAAAAGGGATAAATATTTACCACAAAGGAAGTTGATGGCTGTGGTGAGCTGAAGTTCAGCCCCTAAAGCTTCTTACTAAAATGGTAGTAACAGAAGCCAACCTAGAATCTAGTTGTTCATCCATCTCAAACAGACCTCTTGTGAATTTTTACTTCTAAAGAAAAGGTGGTATGGTCCTACTTAATCATCAGTTTTGAAAAGAAACTCTGACCATTACTTCATAATAGGGGTTGTGTTTGTTAAGCATTTTTGTTGGAGAAGGATCTTCCTCCTCTCTTTGACACTTTGACCCAAAGTGCTTAATAAGGCAAGGGATTATTGAACCATTGGTTGTTTTTTTCCAAAGTGCGAGCTTTGCGAGGGGCCTCAGTGTGCTCACAGGCAGTTTTCTCTTTATTTTAAGGGCGAGGAAGTTAGATCAGTATTTATTAAGTTTGAAGTAGCTTCTGTGTTCATTTGTGGTTCATCTGACAGCCATGCACTTTGCAGTCAGTGTGTCTATTTAAGGTACAGTCTTTGTCTCTCTACTCGCTTCACACAGCAATGGGGAATGGAGCCGCCCCTATTAGAAGTAATTGGTGAGAAGCCATAACCACTGTCACACTATGCAGTGAGGCTTGTATCTCACTTTAGTTGCTGAGGCTGCATGTCAGAGCCTTCCAAATGATCTGCCTTTTCTCCCTTTGTGATCACACATTGCTTCAGAGGCTTCACTCGAATGTAAATCTCGTGGCCTGTGTTACGGTTCTGTCCTTCTTCTGCTTGTGAGCTTTCCCTCCTGACATGAAAAGCTGTGGAGTCATTTGGGTGACATTAATCAGGGGGCTAATCAGGAGCTGGTTGTCGTCCTTTCCCTGCAGTCTTCACAATTAGGGACATGCCTCTTTGATAGCGGCTGCTTGTACTGTGCCACAGCAGCTAGCAAAGTAGAGCCAGTTTTTTGAGAGTGTGCTGTTTATTTTGCATGTCTCTCCTTACGGCCAGCCACCTGTTGCTGAGACTAATTGGCAATGTTGGAGGATCAGTAAGGGATAGGAGAATAATGGGATAAACCCATGTGCGCACAACAGCCATGCACATATGTGCTTAGACTTATTTCAGAGGGTGCATTTTTGTGTTTGTATTCGTGTCCTCATGCTGCACGGAAGTAATGCAGGTATACATTACTTATCTGCACACACATGTACAGAGCAATAGGCATACAAATGTCTATGCATCTGTGTAAACAAAGAGCAAAGGCAGTTTGTGCTTATCCTGATGAATGTCAGTTACCTGGAGTCTCTAATTAGAAAGTCAGCTTTAAATACAGAGGTAGCGTAGAAAAAACTTGTAGGAATGGGAGTTTGGTTTGGTATCATTTAGACACGTCAAAAAAAAAAAAAGTGAATCTTTTAGGGGAAAAAAATGCAAATTTCTTTTTTTTTTGCAGGTCAACACCTAGCTTTCCAGGCTCCCAAATAAATCAGTGTTACGAAGTTGGAGGGTAAGGACTAATGCATGGTATTCAGGCTTTATAGGAACATATCTTCATTGAAACCATGTACTATTTCTTGTACTAATTCCTCTGTGTGCACACAGGACAAATGTTTGCTATATATACTCTCTTTGGAAGGAAACATAGGAAAAAAAAAAAAAAAACAACACAAAACCCCCTGGAGATGAGTAGTGCGTGTTTTCAAGTTATAACTTTGTTTCCATGTATCCCTGGTAGCTTTCTTTACCATTCTGCTTTCCAGGTTAAATTTGTTGTGTTTGGTCTGTCCTGGAGAGTGATTTTTTTAAAATTTTTTTT
>VYZM01018320.1:117261-128993 GCA_013398915.1 Dromas ardeola
AAGTCAGGCTACGTAGGTACGGTGATGTTGATTTGTGAACGTAAAATATCTGGCAAACCCAGAGGAGACTGTGTGTTTAAGTACTGTCAGTCGACTACCTTCTAGAATTTTCTTATGTTCTCGCTCCCCCCCTGCCCTGTCTCTCTGGTATATCAAATGGAAAATCTATGGTTTCCAGCATATACCGCAGTGTATGCCCCGCACTCGGTTATCATGGGCTTCCCAAGGTAAGACAGTCCTGGTACTGCTGCCTTCACCGTACAATGAAGTTTCTTCTCCCTGACTTTTCCTCCAGTCAGCATTCCATTATTAACGCATGATGTAAAATGGGCAAGGAAGTCCATGTTACCCTAGTTAGCATTCATGCTTGGACTTTGCTGAGAGCTTCTGAGAACTTAATCTGATAGATGTGGTATTTGAAATTCGCACCATGCTTATTATAATTAAAGTCAGACAAGCTGATAAATATTGGAAATGGTTGGCTGTAAATCCTGATGATAGTCAAGGTAAAATATGTTGTAACCTACAGGATACTGAAGTAAAATTAACTGAAGGACTTGTCTCAAGGTCAAATTCAGCTTCTTTTCAGAGAGTAACATATGTGCTATGTAAAATTGAAAGATAAAAATTAAATATGATGGTAAGATGTTTGAAAGTTGTGAGGTAGTAGAATATTTTAGTATGTATTTAATCAGACTTTGAAGGACTTCCACCTGAATGTCTGTATATTAGAAGAATGAGTGCTCGGGAGACAATCCCCCGATGAAGAGACATTGCCTTGCTGTGCTGGTCTTCCCTTTTAAACAGTTTTGTTTACTGTTGGGAAGTTAAAAAAAAAAAAAATAATAAAGCCTCCCCCCAGTTTTTTTTCTGTAATGTGCAGTGTTTCATATCACTATTAAGGCAGTTGCCAAAAGGTATACAGGCCAGCAGACGTAAGAAGCGTAATACAGCATAATGAAGATGCCTAAGCTAGTTCCCACCCCCAAAGACATTTTGATAATTGAGAACTTGTTTCTTCTACCCAATGTGCATTAAAAGGGAAATAATGACACAATCTCAGTCCTATCATGCTGTATTAATTTTGAGTTCCCGCTGTATTGGTCTCTGTTTCTTTGTACTCAGACACTTATATGGCAAACATTATGACTAGAAGGTAATTCTGCTTCAGATAATACTCTTTTTCTCTAATGTCCTTGTATACTGATGATTGAAACTTTAATATGTTTACACAGAGAGGTTTCCTGCATAAAAGTGATTATGTTTTCTTTTGAGAGTAGGACTTGTTTAGATGGCAAATGTCTAATTAATCTTCCTATCTTCTTCCCGTGATTGAAGATTTTTTTTTAATGGAAGATGTCTATTAGTGAAGGTGGGGAAGAAGGACAGGAGGAGAGCAGGGTTTTTATTTTTTGGGGTTTTGTTATTAAGAGTGTATCAAGGTAGGAATTGTCTCATAATCATAGAATCGTTGAAGAATAACTTATTAGAACCTTTTGAACAATATTATGCCTGGACGGTGGGGGATGTGTCTGTCCCTGGGGAGTGAAAAGGCGGTGTCCCTGCTGACAGCGCTCCGCTTTGTGCTGCAATGCTGGAGAAAGGGTTGGGCGTCAGGAGGGGTTTGGGTTTGGGCAGTATCAGAAGGCTCCAGAAGAAGTGCTGGCAAACTGCACAAGCAAATGCTGGAGACCAGGTCATGGTAAAATGACTGTGGATCATAGCAAAAAAAAGGTGTCTTTCCCATAGCTGTCCTCTGTCACAGATCATTATGAGTTACATGGTTTCAATGCAAATTGACCCCACAGAGTCTGTTTCCAGTTTCACAGTGGTAGCCCTGAAGAAGGGCTGTGTTTTGGTATTTATTTACATGGGACAGTTCTCTGCATCCACTAATGGTTTCTTGCAAGTAAGGGCTGATGAGAAAACACTTAACAATATATTTCAGAATAATTGAGATCTCGGTCATTTCTAGGCTGCAAAATGCTCTAAAAGCTGTTAACGTTTTTCTTTCACGAAAGTGAGAAGTAGTTTTTACCAGTAATTCTCGTTCACCAGAAATACAGAGACAATAGGATCTTCAGACATTAGCAAGGAGCTGAAACTCCAGAAATGCTGGTTTTGTTGTGACAAGGCAGACCTGCTGCCAGTGAACATTTGGGTCAGCTGGGCCTGTTCGCTCCATGGAAAAAAAAGAATTTAACACCTCGATCATGAGTTCAAAATATAAAGTTACTTTCATATTACTTTTTATTTTCTTTTGGGACATTTTGAGTTAGTTTGTCATTGTATACAATAAAAGTGCTTCAATATACATATTTTTTTATCTTCTATATATATTTCATCTGTAGAGGTAAATATTATTCTTCTTGTATGCATGTCTTTCTGGAAAACATTTAAGAGAAACGGGCCAAATTAATTTCAGGTGCAGATGTTTTTTTGCACGTTGGCCTTCCAAGAACAGCAATAATGATCAGTGATGTTTTGAAGGCAGGCATCTCACTTTTATCTCCAGAGCTTTTCTGTGTTTTTAAAGACATTAAATAAATTGAAAGGTAAATGGCAAATGTTTTTTGTTTTTTTTTTTATCTCTGGAATTATTTTCCCCTAGTTTTGTGTTCGTTGACAGGCAGGCACTTTGTATTTCATTACTGCATGGCTTCAGTCAACACATTGATCTTTGTATTAAACAGGCACTTAGTGCAAACTTTACCAACATTTGACATCTTTTTCCTTGCTTGTTTCCTATTAACCCTTGTATTTATTGAAGAGCCCTTCCAATACATCGGACCCTACAGCCTTATTACTCTTTGCAAGTTCTACGGTACTAATAAAATGGAAATCATCTCCAGCCTTACAAACACAACACTGTTGATAAGCTTTTTAGGGGGCTTAGTTCAGCTAGACTACTAGATCAAGAGCTCATTGCTGACTTAGTCTATTTTTTTTTTTTAGGTGCAAATTGCTCTTCAAATTGTTATGCATAATATGAAGTATTAATGAAAGATGACGTTAAACATAAGCAGTCTTTCCTTTCTACAGATTTGTCAATGTATTTCTGCTCCGTTTGCATATTTGCTACTTTAAAAAAAAAAAATCATGAAAATGCGTTTTCTTCACATGATTTCAAGTTTTGGTCTCCAGTTTGGACGTCCCAATTTAATTTGTCTGAATCGGTAATTTACACTGACTGAACATTAGCAAAACGTATTGACTACAAAGGATTATTTGTTTTATCCTTTGTTCTTTCCATCTTCCAAAAGTATTTTGAAATTGTTTTTGTTCAAAAATGCTCCCAGTTTTTCCATACCTTTATAGAACCAATTCTTTCAATTTCTCAGTTTTTCAATTAGTTGTAAATCCTGCTGAAGTTAGGTAGTCACATGGACGTCCTTTAAAAGAGTGTTTGAGGAATGCTTGATTATTTGTGTATATGCATATGTGTTTGAATGTATTTATAAGTAACATGATTTGACATGTATGTTAAACGCATTCTCATATCTTTATATTTATCAGAAACTATAGGTCTTTATACAGTATTAGGAAAAGCTCGGATGGGACCTGCTTTTTCCACAGTGGTTACATTTGTTTGGTCTGTGGAAACCAATAATTACAGTTAAAAGAGCAGCTTTAGAAGTATTCTGATGTGTTAGGAGAGACTTATTTATCTATATCCTCAACGCAGAATCCAAAGTTTTGGACTGAGTCTTTCAACTTGTGTGCTTATGCCTATAACAGAGCACACCATTGAGGCTAGCCGTCATCTGCCCATCAGTCTTTGTTGTTAACCTGTTGTCGATGAGAGCGTTCAGCAATGGATTCCCTGACAGTTCCTAAATTACGGAGTAAAGAGACGTAACGTATTGCCAGAGAGAGAATGAAAGATCACCTAATATTTTCTCTCTCTGGAGGGTCACTTCTAGAGGGTCAGTGTGTTACTGCGTTTGCTTTTGAAACCAATGTTGTTTCAGTGTATTATCTGCCACATCATTTCAGATCAGATTTGCAGGGTTGTTTTTCACCATGTCAGGCTGCACCATGTTCTCCTTCAAGCTGACAGTATGTAGTGTTGTGGGACTTAACATGACCTGACATAACAGAAATTCCAATTCAGTTAGAGATAGGCTACTGCAGTCTTCATGGGGCGATTCAAGAGGCCAATGCGCTATTGGTTTTGTAGCCTGCTTTGCTCACAAAGTAAACTCTGCAGGTTGGGCTGGAAAATGCATGCCCTTGTTTCTGGTTGCCTCCTCTACAATAATTTACTAAGATATGAAAATACAGTTATTTTACTGTCAGATATCTGTTGGATTTAAAATGCTTGGAAACTATCTCCACTTGCCTTGGCAACAGTAATCAAGTGTAATCAGCAAAGACTCGGAATTGGTATATGAAACTGCAGTAATGCCTAATCCTTTTAATGAGTTCACCCCGGTATTAAAAGCAAAAACAACAACAAAAAGCCCCAAACATAATAAGCATAGAGAAATTATTAGAGTAAGTACGGCAGGATTTTGAAATGATTAGGCCAAAGAGCTGCCTGTAGATGTTGCCTGCACTATGAGATAGGATTATTATTGCCACACCGATAGAGCTGTGTTCTTTAAAATTGGTGGTTTCTTAAAACTGTTTGGAACTGAGTTCTGTGCTAAGCTGATAGTTAGAAGAGGGAAGCATTTGATGAAAAAAAAGAAAATAGGTAACACTGATGTGAGGATGTATTCTGTAGACTATAACATTATAAGAATCCATGTAAATAGATTATATTTTGGCTGTGCCACCTGTTGTATCATCTTCTACAGGTTACCTGTCTTATCTGTCTGCTTTTGAGCATTGAAATTTTCTGTCACAGCTAGGCCACCGGTACTGTGGTAACTGAATCAAATCAGAGTTGAGATTTCTAGCAATAATGCAGTACAAATACTTTTAATAATTCTGTGGAGCCTCTGTGTGTGTTGTGATTTCTGCACTGAGGTGGTGAGGCGCTTTAAGAGCGTGCTATTTGAGAGAAGCCACCGGAAACCCGAAGCTTTCACTCCGTTTGCGTCTATATATTGATTTTCAAATGAGATTCTGGACCTGAGTAGAATCATAGAATGGTTAGAGTTGTAACGGTTGAAGGGAGCGTGGCATCACTGAAACATGTAGGCCTTTCAGAGAAGAGCCCAAAGAGAGGGGCGGAAAGGGGGAAAGCTCCTCTAAGTTAGACTAAAGATATAATGAATGAAAATGTAAAAAATAAGCTTGCCCTTCTTGCCCACTCATTTGTTACAGTGCAAGAGAAAATGGAGTCAACTTGGGGTCTTGTACAAAGTTAGTTTTTTGGACAGCCCGTAGTCAAAAATTATTTCATTGGAAAATGTGTTTTAAAATGGTAAATACTAGTCACTTGCTGAGTCTGATTATACTGTAAAGGAGCAGTCTAAAGGCCCAAGGGGAAATATATGAATCAGAAGGAAAAAGTTGTCAGCCACCCATGCAATCACCAGAAATAGAGAAAACTTTTACACAATACCAGGTACAATTGTGGGGTAAGGAGCCAGAAGCCAAGGAACTGTCAGCCTGAAAGGCAGCAGGAAAGCATGCTGTGAGGAGCTACTCCTGGCAAATCACTCTCTGTCTCCGTTTTAATAAAGATGTGGATCAGCTGAAGACCCCCTCAGAAATTAAACAGAGCATTAAAACCAGATGATGCTTGGTTGATTTTAATATTCTTTTTTTAAATTTCTTTTTTTTTTTTTTTGAGACTCACTGGAAGAACTAGTTTGAATTGGTTAAGGTAGTCATAGTATAGTTTTTTGAAGGGCTGGGCAAGGCTCTATGTTTCTAGAAATACAATTTAGAGTAGGATTTGATTGCACCACAGCTTTTGAAGGCATGTCTAGTTTTTTATGTGATGAGTTCAGATACCAAGAACAACAAAAAGCTTACGAGGTCTAAGTGCCTTACTTCTTAAGTGTGGTTTTCTCATGCTGATTTGTCTCGGTCACAGCATTATCAGTATTTGAGTTTGTCACTTGAAAGCTGGTTTATGCGTGTCTATGAAAGGTGCAACCCCACCTTTAACTGTGCAGTGCAGCCGAATTAAGATATAACCATTATAGATCCAGCTGCTTGTTGTCATTTGCTATCACACAGCATTATTATAAGGGGAAAGTAGATCTGCTAAGTTTGTTCTGGCCAGTTTCCAGCTCCCAGAATTGCTTTCTGTCAGTTTAGATCTTCTCAGCAGCTTTCATTGTGTGAGGAAGAAACTTCCCAGAACTGTTCTCACTGACTAACTTTAGGAGTTCCATACAACACCCAGAAAATGCTTGAAATGTAAGAGAGGTAAGTTGGTCCTGTGTATGGCTTGAATGTTTGTTTATTTATGAAAGCAAGGTTCAAGGCACAGGTGTTTCTCATGCTAGAAGACATTTCCCGGAATAAAACTTTGAATCTCAAAGCTGCTAAGTAGGTGTAAGGTGGTCTCTAATGGAGAAGTTTAGGAAGAGACAGTTAAGCAGTGCTCCTCAATGAATGAACTTCAGCTCTCTGTGATTTATAAATTAAAGAATCAAGCCTTAAAGGTTTCAGTGGGAAGCATTATTCCTGAAGTTAATGTGTGGGATGTTTTTCTTGCTGCTTGATAGATGAATTTTGTTCCGGTTGGCATCATCAGTTGAGTAAAATAAACCATTTATTTCAATTCTCAGAAAACCTTGTTCAGAACTAGAATTTAAATTAGAGTTTTAGTGTGAGATTGTGGAACTCTTTCCTCTTTATGTGTTTGTGGGGGCTCTAGGGGTAGATATGTTCTCCCTCAGGCCTGATTTGTAGATGATGAGTGCCCCTTGCTGCCCAGTTAGGCATTATTGAGTTTTTAGCTAAAGCTGGAGGAGTTTGTTAGTTCTTCAAGCCTTGGGTTTAATCGACAGTATGTGAAGGAAGCAGCTGTTTGCCTAAGTCACTTCAAGAAATGATAGAAAAAAAGACTTGCTATATACATGGTTATGTGTATATAATTTAAAAAAAAAAGCATGAGTTTGAATATGGTAGTTTTGACTAGCCATCAGCTAAGATGAATAATACAACTAATTTTATTCTGCTTTCATAGATGTTAGATTAAATTAATTCCAAACAACAGCAGAAGTGCCAGGATAGAAAGCAACTATTTTATCTTTTTCAGGGCTTTCATTGCTCACTTTTTAAAATGTTAATTCTTGAACTTGATAGGTTGAGGAGGCTGGTTTATGTTGCAGGGAGCTTCAGGCATTATCGAAACAGTCAAGAAATTACAGATGTTGTGTCACTAGAATCAGTAAGGAAGAAACATCATCTGTTTTCTGTGACTCTGGGGTTAGATATGCTCCAATGCAGTACGAGTCCAGTCAAAGCATCAAGTGGGATGCACCGCCAGTGTAGAGATTAATGCTCAGGAAAGAACAAAGACAGCTTTTTTTTTTTCTTACTGTTTTAACCTTCTTTTGTCTGTCTGTTGACCTGGAGGAAGAGAAAGGTACTGCCTTTCCTTTTAGTCTTTCTTAAGAAACTATAAGAGTAGGAGAAAGACAGCAAAATGCATTGCTTATCAGCCTAAGTTTGAAATGTCTCTGTGGTTTGTTTTTTTTTTTTTCAGCTTGCTTGTCCGTTCAGTTTCCATCCAACATTGTCTGGGTGCTCCTTCATGCACCCAGACAATGCATCATACATCCTCCCACGTGCAGAAACTCACGTTGGCCTTCTTGAATGTATAAGAGCATAGGAGGACTTACTGATGTAAAAAAGATTAATCCTGGACCACTCTTTGTCACGCTGGTTTGAAGAATGTAGAAAGTCTGAATCAGCCTGGGGTGTTTTTGTTTGTACAAGGCAGGATTGAGAGACCATTTTAATTATAACAGATGTGTGGCTGGTGAAGACTTGCAAGCACTGAAGTCCTGTAGTGTTTTCTGGATTTACTTTTCAGAAAAACTGTGAATAAAGCATGGGTTTAACCATGTCCTCTCCAGCAAACCTGGGCATGCCACAAGCCCTGTGTACCTTCAGTTGTGAAGACCTCAAAGCCTGACTTTCTACATCACCTATGGTCTGTGTTTTCCTTTTAACTGTCACATTAAAAAGATTATTGGCCACATTTAATGCACACTTGTATCCACAGGGGCTCAGATCGGTATTTTCAACTTCAAAGGTTAAGTGCCAGATCTTACAGTTGGGATAGCTTGGACAGAATGCCAATCAGCAGCTCTAGAAGCTCTGCGAAGCACTTGTTACAGTCCACTTGAGGACTTTTCATTGCGAATAGCTTTTTCATGAAAAGATTAATTACCAGAAAGTCATCTTCTACTTTGTAACAATCACCTCCCACTTCCTGGTGAGACTACGGACAATTTCAAAGTTGCTTTCTTTGTAGCACACATCATAGAAATATGGACACCGAATTAGGCTTCCAAGTGAGACATCCACAACCTGGAGTGAGTTGCACTCTAATATTCCTAAAAGTTGTTGGTATTTAAAGGAATCCTTCCAGCCAAAGATCTCACAATGGTTCAGATGCATGGATTAGTATGGCTGTGACTTTCATTCCCGAAAAAGCGAGCCTTTTCCAAACAGAAAAGCAGTACTGGAACTCGGGGCATCGTATTTCCCACCATATTCTTTTCTTCTTGCAATTCTTCCTCCTCTTTGCTTTCCAAATTCTGTCTAGATGTAGCATGAGCTAACTGCCTGTTTTGGTTCATGTGCCATATGAATCTATGTGACATCAAAACTGCTATTATGTTTGTCCACTCTGCTCGTACAATGGGGGGCACCTTTCTGTATTCCGCCAGCCAGAGTTGCTTCTTGAGTGAACGTGGCAATGTAACTTTTGCTAGGATGGAAACACTCACTGCTGACCTACGTTACTCTTTCCTTAAATTGTAAGGTCAGTTTCCAGAGCTTGGTAAAGCTATTTTCTTTCTTATTTCCCTCTCTATTCATAAATTATTTCTCTTTCTAGATACAGAGTATTTTTCTTTAAAAAAAAAAAAATAAAAATCTTTAAAATCAATCCTTTCTGACAATCCCCATCATTCTCTCTGTGGAAGACTAGTCTTATTCTTCTGTTCTTTAAAAATATAGCATGTGTTACTGGAGTGATTTCCAGTATAATTATTGAAAACCCTTGAAGCCATTGGCGGTCTAATCAGGACAACAATAAAAAAGTCAAACCGTGAGGAGACTGGACAACATGCAAAGTAACTTGCAGTGTGTTGCATGAAGAAATAATGAAGGGTAATTTTAATATTTACGCTAAAATATGTGGAGACTCCTGAATGTGGAGACTCTAGGATAGACACACACACCCCGCTCCCCTCACCCCAAATGACGAATATTTCATTGCCTTCAGCAAAACTCTCTGGGACTGTTAATCAGTTTAAGAAGCAGCTGAAAAGACTGAGTTTTCAGTTTTATTTATGTGTTCAAAAAGTGACTGGTAGGTGTCAGAGAGAATCCTTGAAATGTCCTTGAGGAGATTAACATTGACTTTCCCCTGAACGGATAATTATTTTACAGTATCACATCTGAATTCATATAGAGTGGGTGGGCTTTTAGGCGTGTGTGACAAAGAGCTAATGTAATAGCTTCAGGCAGAATGCTTTGTAATTGAATGCAAGAGAGTTCAAATGTACTGCAGACCATTAATATGTGTCTAACTTCTCTGCTACCTCTCCTGGGTAATGAGGTGGAAATTGAGAGAGATCACTCTGAGAAGTCAGTTGCTAAAGACGTTGTTGTTTATTGAAGGCTTTGTTTCAACTGTTGCTTGGGTTTTTTTGGTGATGGTTTTTTTTTTTGTTGTTTTTGCTTTAGTTTGGTTTTTGTTTGTATGCTGGAGACTTTTGTTTGTATGCTGGAGATTTTGTAAGCTTCTGATAGTGCCTTCTTTCTCTCTTTCTTATCTCTTTCCCCTGTTCTTCCTTTCTTTGCTTGTTTACATCATTTAAATGTGGTTGGTTCTTTTCTTTATTTGTAGAGAGGTGCCTTAGATATCAACGGATTTGAGGAGCCATCTCTGTGAGAAAGGCTTGCAAGAGACTGTTCAGGTAGAAATTCGAATCCCAAGTAGATTGCTGTAAAATGAAACATGTCTTACACAGATAGACTCGCACACCTGACTTCTTCACATTATTATCATGCTTCTGCCCACAAGGAGGCAAGCACAGAGAGAAGGGGACAGGATCTGTGAAGCAGGGCGGAACGTATAGAGCAGCTGGCTCAAGTCACACCAAAGACGGTGGGGAATTTTTTCCGTGGCTTTCTTCGTACTATCCTGCAAATTGATGGAAAGGTTCATGTGCTGTGACTTTCTGAGCAAAACAAGCTCTTACACGGTTTTGCTTCTCAGGAGCAGATATTTGTAGCCTTTACAATATCCTGTTGCTTTTAATTCTAGTTGGGAATACAGTGTTGGTACTGTAATGGGGTTCTGATCTCTGAGCTCCCACCACAGGGAATGCTTTATGGGAAAGAGCGATGCTGGATTTGTGGGCAAAGAAAACCTCCACTGATTTGGTGTATAAAGAATCCCATACAAAAAGCGAGGAGAGTTTTTTCTGGACAGTCATGAGAGGTGCCTGCACTGTGGTTTGTTTTCTCTCACAAATTATTATTCTTCTCTTCCAAGCACAGCTCCAGCAAAGAATCAGGTCTGTTGTCTCCTGGTGAGAAGATATACAGCTAGCTAACAAACCGATTCTACTTTGCCACTGCCAGAAAGCAAAACTCCTACTGACTTAAATTTTTTTTAAAAAAAACCAAACCACCAGAAAAACAAAACCACCTTAAGGTGGTATCTCATTGTGCTCCTTTCCTCCTTAGTCTTCTAAGGCCCCATGGCACTTTTCCACTGATTTTCTTCTGAAAACAATGATTTCATCTCACTTTTATTATTACTTTTCTTTAGAAACAAAAGGGAGACAGGCAGTAAATAACCTGTTTGCTGATGACAACCTGATCCCCTCGCATTCCACCATAAAAGTGCTTAATTGATGCAGTACTGATGAACTCAGCATCTTCGTCTCTTTACCTTTCAGGAG
This sequence comes from Dromas ardeola, assembly GCA_013398915.1. Lineage (NCBI taxonomy): Eukaryota > Metazoa > Chordata > Aves > Charadriiformes > Dromadidae > Dromas > Dromas ardeola. The sequence goes on from VYZM01018320.1 coordinate 128,322, forward strand.
CTTTTGTTGCAAAGGGTTAGATAAGGTTTCCCACTATCTATAATAATATCAAGGTACTAAATTTGAATTATCTTTTTTAAATTTTTAACTTTAACTTGGCTAGTTAGCTCTCTGCAAGTTTTTAGCCTGTGTACGAAGACGGTATCTTCCACTGCATGAAAAAGAGATCAAGCAATGGGACATATTTTTAAAGCTTACCATGTTAAGATATCCTTAATTTAGAGTTGAAAATTATTAGTTAAATAACTCCTAGTTTTCAAGCGAGAACAGAACTGCTGTCTCAAGATCCTATAAAGCACTCTAAAAAGAAAATCTGTAGCCCTGTAAAATTTGGAAACAAATGAAAAAAAAAAGTTTTCTTTTGCTATTGTTTAAATATAAAGAGGAAATAGAAGTAGTAATATTGGGCGACAAATTAAGCAGCGCAGCAAAGGTGTTGTGCAAAGAAAGAAAGGTCTTGTCAATAAAGGACTGTGCAGTGAATAAGTCTTTGCTTCTTTTTTGGTGCATAGCTAAGGAAGTCCAAAAGGAACATGATAGAGAAGTTTGCAAATATATACTAAGATCAGCTTTCATGAGAATGGGAATTAACCTCTAAGACTTCTTTATAGCTAGGTTCTTAAAAAAAAAAAAAAAAAAAAACCAAAACAAAAAAAACCCAACAACACAAAA
>VYZM01018320.1:136388-150527 GCA_013398915.1 Dromas ardeola
CATAGCAGCTGCTAAGGAATTGCAGGATAAGTGAGTTGTGTACACAAGTGCTGTACTGTATGGATTTCTCTACTAGTGTGCAGCTGGCTAGTTATGTAAAATGCTTCTTTCTCTCAATATTGCCACTTCCACTGATATTCCCCCCCCATTCTGATCTTCCAAAGTGCGCTACATGTGGAAGGCTGGTCATCATGAGATCTGATGGTTGTATGTGTGTGTGGGGAGAAAGGTATAATGGATATGCCACTCATCAGCAGACCTTTTGAGAAAACACTGCAGCTTTGCTACTCAAGAACAGAAGTATAATCAAAGATACCGGTTTCCAAGTTCAGCTGGGATAATGAAGTTGCTTTGTTCACTAAACACATTCTTTTTCTGAAGTATCTTGCTCTAGACAGACCTGTAAAATACGCACTGCAATGGCACAGTTAGAGACTCTCATTCCAGCTGACTGCTGCGTTAGATCTGCTGTAGTACAGTTTTCCAGTGAGAGCATTCCACTTTGTAGCAATAAAGCTCCTAGTATTTGGCAAATGGTATTTTATGTCCTGATGCCTTCTTCGAGTTATTTAGTTTCAACTCTGAAAGTCTTCCCAGCTTGCTAAGAGGAGTGGCAGTAGAGAAACTATATTCTTCCAGTCTGCAGGCTGGAAAATGTGAGCAGGGTTGAAAATGCGTGGGCTAAATTGTGAGCACCTCTATGAAATATGATTGTCATGTAGACGTCTGATAACTGTCAGTGGTGATCTCCTAGGCTGCCGATGTACTGATTTAGCTGAGATCAAGGTAAGCGTTGCACTCGTAAGTTATGTTGATGTGCACTGAACTGCACAGAATGAAGGAACTATGCTTTTGAAAGGATAAATGGCTATTACTTTTTTCTAAATACCTTATCATTTATGTCTGCACAAGGTAAAGCATGAGTCAGGAATAGTTTGGTTGGATATTAAGCATTCACCTGCCATGTCTGTATATTGCTTTTTAGAAAGTGTTTGCTTGCTTCAATTATCAAAAGGAGCGCATGGAGACTGGATTATGGTCTTTTACCTGTAACTTCAAATACAGACCATGCACTTGTGCAGGTACCAGGACTTACTTGATGCTTTTGTAATTAATTAGTTCAGAGTAATTTCATACCTCAGGGCAGTAGAAAAGCTAAGAAAACATTTGTTTAGAGGGAAATACAATAGAAGCGCTGAATTTATTTGGGGGGTAGGGGGAGAGTTTTTTCTTTTCTTCCTCCTGTTTGAGAATGTTTCCATCATCTGATTTGTCAGTTGGCACTTTCAGTGAACACCCTGAAAACCCTCTGATCCTTTTTGTTAAGAATGAGAGTCAGAGAAACCCTAGTTTGTCTACTATAAAATGTTTCTTTAAAACCTAGGTTAATAAATAGCATGCATAGAAAGTCTGGAAGTTTTCTTTTGAAAGCGTTTTGCTGCAGAGCCAACGTAGCAGGAGGTAGGTCCCTGAATTTCTCTCAAGAACAAAGAGCAAACACTGTGAGTGAAGTATTTCAGTCTCTTTTAATATGCGATAGCATATAAGGAACTATCAAAGGAAGAAATGCAAAACTAGCTTTGACCGTGTTTTGATTCAGCACAAAACTCTTGTTTGAAATAACGCTGAAGGCATCGCTGCCCAAAGAAGGAAACTGAAGCTTGAGGTCCTCTGTTAAAGCACAGGAATTGAGGTGTGTCCTATGCTGAGCATCACTGCCCAGCCTATTGCTCTAATTGCGTTAGTCCCTTTATGTGATCTGCTAGTGGCCAGAGTCACGAAAAAGAAGCCAGCTGCACCTTCCCTAGAATAGCATCACTATTTCTGGCACGGCCGGCTGAAGCCCAGGGCACAAATTTAACCGGTGATTGGCCCTGAGCCCAGAGCTTACACAATGTGTTACGATCACCAATCTCCTCCTGAAGTTTTCTCTGATCTTCACACTTCCTTTACTTTAAAACAAGACATAGTCTCTTCCTCCTGTCTGTTCTTATCTTTCCCTTTTTCTTTTTTTTTTTATTTTTGTATCAAGAGCAAGAGGATAGAGCATTTGGCACTCTGAAGTCCATCCAAACTGAGAGGAGACAGTAGTTCAAAATGTATGGGATGATTTATCTCAAGAAAGATGATGTTATTTACAGGTCCCCTGGACCAACAGAATACTATTGCAGGTTTCCTTCTGCTAACAGGAAATCTATTAGAAAGGAATTAGGTAAAGGAAGAAGCTTGGAGATGAAGAGAATAAATTAATGGATTTTAAATTAAGTGGAAAGACGAAAATCGGTCTATATCTGAATCTTCTGATTTCAAAAGGTGAAATTCTGAGAAAGTAAAGGAGATAACTCAAATTCTGCTGAACCAAAGAGCTCAAGAACTTGAACGTAGAGAAAGTGTGACGATTCTTTAAAAGAACAACATGTGCACGTCCCCTCCTTCCCCCATTCACTGCAAAGAACAAGCAAAGAAGGAAAAGATTATGAGTGAAGTATATTAAATCTTAGGGGTCAGGTATTTTAGAGCTGTATGAGAATCAGTGAACTCAAGCTGAGTTGATACTTAAAAATAAAAGGTTCTCTGCCCAAAAAACCAAAAAGCAAGCAATGAGAAATGTGAAAGAGAAAACAGGTGATCTAGCTAGGCTCGCAAATCTCAGTAAATCAGTTTGCGTTTGGATTTCAGTAAGATTGATGAATATTGATCATTCTGGCAAAATTAGAATGGCTAATCAAAGGGAGGCTGAGGCAATGGACAACTGCACAAGTAAAGCTAAAATACAGTCTGAAGTGTGTGGTGTAGTTGTACAGAAGAGACCTGCTAACCTCTCAGCTGGAATTTGTAAAGAACTGGCTTACGATAATACAGAAACACATTTCTGATGATTGTACCCACTTAGTGGTATTACTGCGTGATTGGTGAGTAGCAACCATAATAGTATATTCAGGAATTGTACTCACGAAGTTCACGTGGTGGAGGGGCAGAGGAGAGAGAGAACTAGTAATCCGGAGAACAACAGACTTTGTAAGTCTACCTTGAATAGAGAATAATAAAAATTTAGAGGAGGGGGAGATGTGTTTTGGTTTTATTTTTTAAATGGGTGAAGGTAAATGGGATAAAACCAGATGACGTTTCTAAAAGGAAAGTATACTAAACTAATGTGATACCTTTCTTTGGTAAAGTCCACTGATTGCTTAGGTACAATAAATTCAGTGGTTCTTATATGTCTGGGTTTTAGCGAAGTTTTCCATGCAATGCCATGTGGAAAGTTGTTGGTTTCAATGGAGGTTGATAACGAATGCTAGCAGTGGCGAAGACGAAGGGGTAACTTGTCGTGATGAAGGTGGTATGGATAGGTCAGAGGGATAGTATGAGCTAATGGTCCATTTTGGAACCAATTTTATTTTCATTACTGGCTTTTTCCTGAGAGGTGGCATTGTGTGCTTTTATAAATGCAGAGTTACATTGGTTAGTGGGTATCTGAACAGGCCCTAAATGCTTACACTGCCTGTTTGATGGGGGTGTCTTTACATTCTTCTTGGTGTTTGAATGTTCTGCTGCTGTGACGGTTCCCAATGTGGCAGTGTCACGCCAACATGCTGTCAGTGAACTAAGTCTTTTGAGATCACTTTTTAATACCTACTCCTTCTGCCACAAAAACTCCTTCTGCACCTGCCCAGCCCCTGAAACGGGCATCTCGCCTCCTTCCAGGGGCTCCTGAGCTTCCTCCTGCTCTGAGTCACGTGTAATTTACTTCCATCTTTGCCATTGTTCTCTACAGAAGAGCTGAATGGGGCCAGGATGGTGAATGTGGAACTGATGTTTCTAATGAAGGTGCGTGGGAGGATCCTGATGAACTTTTCACCTGGTTTTTTTTTTTTTTTGGTGATATCTAGAAATAGGCCTTCCATTGTTTCCTGTGTTGGGATGTACGTATTATAGAGTAAGGAACCAAGTACTCAAATATATTTTGAAAACAGGTCTATTAATCTCTAATCTTCCTTAAAGGGATATGTAACAGCTGGTATGCTGATGACAATGGAAAGATAAGAATAAACCCGGCTTCATTACAAAAAAAAAAAAAATAATGCTGACTGACTTTCTTTTGAGGGGTTGTGTCTAACAAGTAAGTTTTTTTTTTTCCACATAGGAGGATTGTTGCAGGTGCTGCTTGCACAAAATGTGACAGCTATTATTAGTGTAAAAGAGGCTTTTATGTGGTAGAGTTCATAAAGAATGTAGATTGATGACATCTTTCTCTCAGGAAGTTTATAATCAAAAGTGTAATCCCAACCCACGGGATTTTTCGTTCTCTATACTGCTGATAAGCTCCTGTCTTGAAGATGTTATCATGGGAGATTTAGATGACTGCTCTGTGCTTTATAAGTAGTGGAATGGACAGGAAGGCATTATTGCAATAAATTTTAATACATTTTAAAAAGTGGTTATTCGGGATGGAGTGGGGAGGATTCGGTAAAATTCAGGTTGTTATCATCAAAGGGATTGTTTTGGTCTTTTCAAAGTCTCCTGTCTCGTCAGCAGTGTATTGTCAAGTTCTGTGAATTCATCAAGAGTATTGTGCTATTTGGTTTCTTCTCTTCCCATCCCAGCTCCAGGAGTTATGACAGAATGTGATTATTATAACTCTTATTTGCTTATTTGTTTATTCAACATGAGTGTCTCCTATTCTGGATTTTAGGGAGGGGAAAAAAACCAAAAGCTTGGAATTCTAACTGTGATATAAGGTAAAGGGAAAAAAAAATTGTGTATCTTTCCTAGCTATCTGCATTTTTAAAGTAAGCATTACTGGTTTGGGAGTCCTTATTTTCGGATGGTTGAGACCAGCAATACTGACTTTACAAAGTCATAGAGCTTAAAAGGATAATATTGTTGTTATGAAACATGATAAGAGAAAATACCCCAGGGATTTCCTATGCCTGCAAGGAACTGCAGGGCAATGTGACATCATAGGCATGAGGTGATGGAGCCGCATCGGTGCCCTCTGTTCCGTGAGGAGGGAGGAGAGCAAGCAACAGGCACTTTGTTGTGTCCATAGTTAGAAGCTGCAAGGCAGGGCCATGTCCAAGAACTAGTGAATGTCAGAGCGCTCTGCAATGTTTCTGTAGGTCTCTACATTTTTATTAGGTATACACTTTGGAAGAATGTTCCCCAATGTGAATACTGACTGCAATACCCAATCCACTCTTTAGGTTCTGCAAAACCCACTGGACAGCTCTGCTGTCTCTTCCCGTTGAGAAGCTCGGAAACAGGAGTGGTATTGCTGGCCACGTCAAAAATGCATTCATAGATGTGCAGGAAAGAGGAGAAGCAGATGGAGGACTCACATAGGTTTTACTTAGACCATAGTTTGTTCTGGTGCTGTTAGCTCCTGCTTTCTTGATGAAACATAAAAATCCCAGTGTTTCCTTGGAGTTACTGGTGCTAATCATTTGTTTATGGGTCACGCTAGCCCAACCTGTAGATAGTAGCTTGTAGGTAATGCTAGTGATGCATCTTGCTGCTAAGTGGGTGTTCGCACTTTGGCTTACCAAGTACATGTTCCAGTCCAGGCTGCTTACAGCAGGCATCAAAATGAATTAGAGCTGAGATGCTGCCTGTTGGGGGCAGGGGACAACAAAAGCCCATGATCACTATATACCTTTGCAGATTTCTCCAAGAAAATCATCTGCACTGGAAACTGCTACTTGTTAAGGCTGATATGTATTTCATTTGTAATACTCAGTGGAAATGCACGTGATTAACCCATCCCTCCCTGCCGAGTTCCTATGGAGAGGTTCAGCAATGATTACCATTACATCAAAGTGATTTTATCAGTTCCACAGTTGCTCAGCTGTTAATGCTAATTTTACGGTTCTGCTCATAATCTACAGAATTGATGCCATTGATTGGCACTGAAACTGAGTCATCTGAATATGAGATGGGGAATAGACTTAGCAATACCTGAAATTATTCAGGTAGCAGCCAGCTCTGAGGGGTGAATATGAGAGGATTGTGTGTTGACAATTTCCAAGCGGTAAACTTGGGATAAAATTGTTGTCAGAACAGTCTGGACTGTGGCTACCTCACTGGTGATCTTTGAAGCAGATATTAAAATCTTGAAACAAGTGATGTATCTGTTTTCTTTGGGTTTTTTTTCCTCCAGTTTTCATAGTAGAGAAAGAAAATGTAACAACTGTGTGTTAGCAAATGACGAATATACAGGCAGAGACAATTCAGGTGTTAATTTGCGTAGAAAAATTTGTTGTAATATTGATTTAAGTCTATGAAGCACAAAAATTTTATGGAAAGCCACAGACAGCCTTTTTATTTCCTCTCTGTAAAAAGCAGGATAGTCTACTCTAAGATGTTCTTTTATGTTGAAAATACAGAAAGGATATGGCAAGGATGGTATGGTGCAGTTTTTAACATTATTCCACATCAATTTACCATCATTTAAAAAAAATTCTTTCTTTGATTATGACTCTTATTTTCCTATATGGGAGACTAATGCTACAGAAATTGCTTCTTTATTTCTCTTTGTGGAATAGTTGTAATGTGAGTTACAATGTAGCTAGAGTTGATTTTTAGCTGTGGGGGACTCAGGTAGTAAAATCCGAGTGGAACTGAGCACCCCGTCAGTATAAGTGAGCATGAGCAGTTTGTGGGAACGAGCCATAATCTCCACCGTTGTTTTCAGTCCTCATGTCGCAGCCCATGCTAATATCCCCAAAAGCACGCCTAAGCCACCATGACAGAGGAGGAAATGCATGCCATGTGTAAGGCCAGATTAGGTGGGTTTGTGATGAAAATGCAATATTTAACTATACGCTGGTGCAATCTCAAGCAGGCATTTCAAGTGATAACAGGCTTGTGAATGCCCAGAGGCAGATGAGAGCCTGCTACACCTACTGTGATCACTGGATTTCTTGGTTGCCTGGGCTGCGAGAGTCTGCAGACATTTCGTAAAGTAATAGTAAAACTGCTGAATTCATTAAGAATGAGAAGAGTGTTCTCCTTATGTATCAATGAAATCAAATTTAGGGAAGAGTGTTTAAAAAGTGATAATAGATTTAAACAGTCCCATAATCTGGTAGGAGGCACAGAGCATGACACCATTGCACAGCAAGACCACTGACACTTTTGTTGTATGTTCAGATCATTTCTGTACTTACTGTAATTGGGTTTCCTTCATGCTTCATTTGCTTTAAAGAACTATATATTTTTGGAAGTGAATGCTAATTGTTGCCCTGAAATTTCATGGAGCAGATTCATCCCTGGTCATAGCGGACTATGGACTGCTTTCCCCGGATGCGTCCTTTCTTATTTCCTGAACGCTGTGCTTCTAACACGCTTCACAGCACTCATAGGTTTCCTTTAGAAAGCCATCCTAATACAAAGGAGCTAGGCGGGTATATTTTTCTTGCAAGCTCGCTTTTTTTCATTGCCTGGCTAAAAAAACCCTAGCTAGCCTGTTTCTGTACATTATGTATTCTTCCTCTCTGCTTAATTAAGTATCTCTTGATTGAAAAAACAGCTGCTCCAACTGAACACCCTGTACGGCCTCTCTGCCTTCTCCAGGAAGGACTGACATCATTCACAAAGCTCCAGTTAAGCTCATAACAGAGGCAATGAAGCAGATAAATAAGGTTCCAGCCTTAACTTCCAGTGGTTTTTGAATATTTTTAAAGCCTGAGTAGAAACCCCTTGAGAGGATGGAGTCAACATGGCATAGTAGTTGCTGTATCAGAAATACACAGCTGAAAGCTTCCTGTATTTTTGCAGGTTTTCCAGGTACAAAATGTTTCCTTCCTCTTTATGCCCAGAAGTGTTCCTGTCTTCACAGAACTGGGCATTTTGGGCCCGTGTCAACTTATGCTTGTTTTGGGGATCCCAAACCAAAGCTTTTTGAAAGGCACAGCCTGCCGTGTCCTTGCCCGCAAGGCTAGCCCGTGCTGCCGCTTCGGGCACTGTAGTGTTCCCTGTCACCCAAAGGAATGGGACATACTTGTGACTGGCGGCTCGTGGCTACTGTCCTGCCCTGGGAAGGAGGAAACTGAAGGGGTTTTATACTCGTAACCACTCATCCCTTTTCTCAAAACAGCTCCTAATGGGTTAAAATTACTGTTTGTGCTTTGTCTCTTTGGGTCGATGCATCTTGCCTGCTTTTCACTGCAGTGGAACAGCTTTGGTAGAAGGGACGGGGAGGGTTTGACCTAAAGCAATAAAAATGAAGCTTGTCAGAGGGGCAAGCAGGCTGAGAAGGCTGTTAGTTGCTTGTCCCCCTGCTGAGATATGTAGGTGTCTCAGTGACTGTACAGTGGAGTAGACAAATTTATTATTACTGTAAAGCCTCGGTCACTGCCCTTTGCAGAAAGCATCCAGAAAATAGGACTTTTACTCAAGAATATAATTACTTAAAGGGCTAATCTGATACCTGTTGAGGGCAATAAGGAGTTTCTAGATAAATACAATGGATACGTCTTTACACCCAGCAGTGCACACCAGCTCTATGCTGTTTGGCAGCCAAGGGAGGAGAGCGAGCATTGTAGCTTCATCAGCATTGTGCCTTAATGAGATGGATTATAGGAGTGGGATTGGGCAAGTGTTACATTTAGACACATACAAAAAATGATACAGCTTTTAGATTGTCTGACTGATGGTAATGCAGACTACAGTTTCTTCCAGCCTCTGTAAAAACTACATAAATGTGGGCAACCTCTGCCTGAGCACCGCGGAGGAGGTGGGTGGTGTTGTGGCTGAGCCACTGCTGGTACCCTCCTTTGCAGCCTGCGTCCTGCATGGAAATGAAGAGTGCTGCATGCACTTACCTGTTCACCAAAGAGAGGGCACCGTTTACCACGTTGATAATTTATTATTTCCATGGCAACTAGCAATCGGTATCACTTTCAGAATATTTCCCCAGCATAAACTTTGTCTTTTGTCTACCACCTGAATCAGACTAAGGGAAGGAAACTTGTCTAAGAAATACAGTTAGATTCTTATTAGACGGTGATGTATCATGTTGAAATCAGTGAAAGATCTTCTCCAGTCTGTGCATAGGTTACTGGGTTCCATTATTTTATCTGCCAGTAACATTTATACTGTAAAGGTCAGCAAAAAAAGAAATCGATGCATTTTAAAGGACAAAAATCAGTGGTAAAAAAAACCCCAAACACTGAATTGAAAATCATACGTTAAGAAGTTGGTATTCCTACTGGTGCATTTGAAAAACTTCTACCAGTTTTTAAGAGCAGAGTGCTTTTCATTAAAAGGAAAGGAATTTCTCTAGTGAAGTGTATGGAGAGCAAATCCAGTAACATTTACTTTGAAGACAAATGGATGGAGCAGGGCTGTGAAATTTGAACATCACAAGAAGACGTGCTGCCATTTTTAATAATGTTTTAGTCTGCGTGATTTGATTTGTGATAATCTGTTTATATACATTCAGAATGTATACATCTTGAATTGCAAATTAGGGAGGATTTGCTCATACCATGGATTTTTCCTTATGTACTTACTTTATTTATGCTAAAATGCAGTGGTAGTAATTAAACTGCATTGTTGGCATGCAAGTGTAAAATGGCTGGATGGAAAGTTAGTTTTCTGATGAACAGCTGTCCAGACATTGTCATGAAAAGTCAGAAAGAGTTGGGTTGTCTGGGATCTGGAAAATACAAGTTGATGTGACTTACTCCTGTATCGCTTTGTGAGTGTAAGGCAGGCAGTGTGCCTTCTACACCCATTAATGTGTCGGGTTAAAATCTGCTGGACTATTTACATAGTGGCTAATACCTTTCAAATCCTGGTTTAGAGAAACCAGTATGTGGCATTAGAGGAAACTCATCTTTTGTTCCAGAAGTAAGCTTATCTGAAAAAAAAAAAAAAAAAGAGGCGGTCTTCGTGCTCTTTCAGCTGCAATTGCCCTGCCAGTGTCTGTCCCCTTTTGCAAAATGTTGACATCACTGTCAATCAAACATCTTTCTTCTATCCCAGATTTGCTTAAAATTTGCCACAAATTTGCATGAAAGTCACCCCAAGAGAACTAGAAGCCTGGGAAGCAGGAATTCTTAAGGTCGGAATTAAAGTATATGGGCAATATTAGAATAATAGAATCATTTAGGTTGGCAAAGACCTTTAAGATTGAGTCCAACCATGAGGAGGACCTCTTTTCAATATGCTGCCCTTTAGACAGTTCTGCCACTCACACAGGATGGCTCAGAGTTTAGCCTGGCAGCAATTCAGCCCGTATTATCCACAGATTTTTCCGAGCTGACACGTGACTTGTGGAACGAATATTGAGAATTATGTATTTCTTGTTCGGAAAACGATTTCAAAAGGCAAAGTTTAGCTGATTAGATTAGAAAAATGAGCAAGCTGAAAATAGTAAAACATGAATAATGCCAAGTTCTCAGCCTATTTGAATTACTCTAAAAGTATCTGCTCAGACTATCAAAAAGCTCAGGGGAGAAGTGCTTCTTTTTTGTGTCTGTGATCTCTTTGCTCTCTGACCAGCAGCATTAAACCACCGGGCTCATGGCTAGGCATTGTTATTATTTTCATATATTTACTGCCCTCATTTTGTGCAGGTATGCAGATGAAGATGTTACAGTTACCTTTCTGTCAGAAATGAGTGCCACAGATGTACCAGAAGTAAGTAAACAGAAGAACAGTTACTTTTTTCAAGTCAGAATCGGATCATTACAAAAGTAGTCATCAAAGTGTGCAAATGAGAAATGACTCTGCTGGCGGGGGAAAACAACCCTTAATTTTTGGTTCCAAGGGGCTGTTTTCAATAAAATAAAAAGATTAGCAAAGGACTGCAGCTAGTGTTGGATTAAGTTCTGAATGTTCAGACTCTGGGGATTCAGAAGGGTATAGCTTCAAGAAAATTTAGCATTTGTTTTCCTGTCTTTTAGTTAAGTCATTGTCCAGTCTAGAATATGCTCCTTTCCTCTCCTGCACTGAAAAAGAGCGTGTTCTTCCTTTAGGAAGAAGTAGGCTTTTAGCTCTATGCTACGTAGTGAGAAAATGGGAGGAAAGATGGGTCTGTATAGGTGGAAACTACATGATATGTGGTAGTTACCCTACTTGGACTTGTTTTCCAACTTTTTTCTTCACCTTCTAGTACTTTTTCTGCTGTTAAAGAGCAGTGAATCTTAAAATGGCGACTTTGCTGTACTTCCCTGTGTCAAGGGAGAAATATTTTCTGCTTTGTAATCTAGTGAAACCCTGACAGTTTGAACATTTGAGAAACTTGGTCTTTTCCAGTGAGGGAGCAAGTGGGGATTTGTAACTTACAAATTTTACATACAGTTGGTTCATTTTGAGTATACTTAGAAAACTCTTCTGTTATTCTTAAAGTAAATGGAGAACACCAACTATACCTTATCTTCCACTATTAGTTGTCAGTATGTTTTCTTCATCACCATCTTAATTCTGATTTCCACGTACCCTTTAATTAGAGAGTACTTCAAGTGCATAATTAATGTGTACAGTTTAATCAAGCTGTGACATGTAGAGTGGAGTTTTGTCATTTGTGGCTCTGTGAACTGAGGTTCTGTTGAACTCCGAATTCTTAATTTGTTGTGAATTTGACACAAATAATGTGCCTTGAACTGGAGGCGTGATCTATATGTGGCAATTTGGATACGGTTTCATTTCACGGTGTGTTCCTCGTAATTCATTTCTCATTAAGTCACTGAGAGTATCTCTTTCTGCCTTTGTGCCAAGTGGTTGTAGTTCCTAAAGGGTGACTTTGACATGACAGCACATTGAGAGCGTTCGCAATATGAAGACAAGTTCACAGTTGCAAAAATAATTACTGGCCCTGTTTTTCTTAATTTTTCTTTTTGCCTTTTGCCTCTCTTTGCCCAGAACTAGAATCTAGTATTCTAGATCCAAATATTGAATAGTTTCAGATCTGCAGTGGAAAGTGCTGTCTTCTACCTGTTGCTGAAGCTTGGTGAAATACTGGGTAAGAAATTGTGCTTTGCTATTCACATCATAGCATGACGAAGAAATCGCAACAATTCGCTCTCCACCTGTCCCATGTGAAAAACCATTACTATACGATGTTAAAAAAATTACTCATATGTGCCACGCATCTCTAGAGGGCTCACAGCTAGGGTACCTTTACAACGTTTGTGCTTCTGCTCACCTGAATTATAAATTTCCTCCTCGTGATTATGAAACTTATCAGTACTTTTGAATTTCCAATAATAAATTTGAGTATGAATTTCCAAATATATTAAAGATTTACAGTAGCTTCACTTGATTACTTAACAGCCTTCAAATGTTTGTACCGAGTAAAAAGAAAAGATACACTGGTGTGATTGTGCCAAAGGCATCTTTCAAGTTTGAATGGGTGGTTGTGGGAAATCATGTCATCTCATATTTCACATATGAAAAGTTTAGCCTCTGAGAAATGAATTAGTTTTTTGACAATTTTTAGTTACCAGGTTCGTGTAATCACATTGGAGTGATTTTTCCTGACTTTAGAAGATGTCAAGGGTATTATGAGTGTCTGGCATTACTCTTTTATCGCTCTTTGGCTATGAGCAAAGAAAAGTAAGCAAAGCTCTTTACTCTTGTTGCATACGTGTAAATCCGTTTAACGTTAGCAAGTAGTGCATGTACTTTGGCACAAAGGAATAATATATTTTGTATAGCCTATGAAAATATGGAGGTAGTGAGTCTGTACCGAAAAATAGCTGGTTAATGCTATTGTAGGTGCCTGGGATTATCTACATTGTCTTCCATTAGGCCAGTACAAACCAGGCAGGGGTCACTTGCAGACCCTGTATTGCATCTCAAATGTCGTGACACACCTGTTTGCAGGTGTTTGAATTGCTCCCAATGTGTCTGACAACCAAAAGCTTCAGTTAAAGATGGGTAACAGATGGGGATATTTAATTAGGTTTTATTTTACTGAGGGGGTTTTTGTGGACATTCGTTTTAAAGGCTACAGAAAATACTGAGTGAGATGCACAAGTTAAAAGGTGCAAGTAATAACCCTATTCAGTTCTTAAATGAGATAAAAATGTATTATTTCTTTGTTGTTTGAGGTGCTCTGGATTTTTCCAGAACACTTAAATGAATGTCTAAGTATCTTCAGAACACTGTTTAAATTCTGAACTCTGAGTACAGTACTTTTTGTCTACTCCTGGTAGAACTGGTGGTGTCTATGCTTCAGAGGAGATGATATAAGCATGATTTTTTCTGTGCCTCTTCCTAGTGATGGATGTGCAAGTGGAAGCTAGCTGTCCTGTGGCAATACTAAAGAAGAAAAGTGGGGGGAGAAGGGCTAATCCTGACACTGTGTGTAATAATGTTTCTCATTAAATCAAGTTCTGATGATCATAGTCATAAGTTTTTATGTGTACAATTAGTGATACTTTTGTTTTCACTCTCAGCCATTGCATGAGTGTCCCTTGTAAGCTCTAAATCCTGCATCAGAAGCTTTTGTGAGGGATTTTATAGCATACTGATGAGGGTAGCTAGCCTAAAAATAACTGACAAATTTATCAAAAACAGTAGTTCCATGAAAGTAGGTTACATCATACCTGTTTTAAACTAATTTAAGTGTCTGGATCAGTTTTCGATATGAGAAGACCTTAGTTTTGCTTTATGACGAGGTTGGATCCCATGCAAAATCAGTATCAATTATTGCATGATTTGACAGGAAAGAACACACAGTATATTGTATTCATCACAGGCAGCATAATCAATCTGGTACTAACCTCTCTCCACGGAACTTTTCGCAACTACTTACACTGTACACCTTTGGTAGGCGGGGGAGAGGGTGGAGTTTGTGTAGTTCCAGCCAGTGCATTGGGGCACGTAGAGCATTTTGAGGCCGTAAGTGGAAGCAAATTATGCCAGTTGTCAATGTGACTTCCACTGTGGAAATTTAGTTGCCTTGACCATGAAGAGCAGCAGGATATAAGAGGATTCTTTAAAACAACAAAAGACAAACACCAAATATTTCCAGCTACAGAATGTTAAATAACAAGTGGTTTCTTGTAGCCATTCCAATTAGAAAATGGCAAAGGCATCAGAAAATGGCAAAGACATCAGACAACACATTAGCTTACGTAGGCTTTTTTTGTTTTGTTTGTTCATTCTGGGTGTGGTTTTTTTTTTTTT
>VYZM01018323.1:0-84247 GCA_013398915.1 Dromas ardeola
CATTTCAGAGCAGGAGTCTCACGATACACAGCTACATGCAAATTATGAAGAGCCGTGGTGTTGCAAAGACATTCCCAGTGAATGCAGTCAATTGGAGCTCTTTCCTGATGCGTTAAATAACACTGATGTGCTAAGATGAGGCAGATAACACCACGAATGTGGCTGTAAACATTTCTCTGCCTCAGTGTGTACTTACACTAGACCAAGTTGATACTTGAAGTGTTAGCTGAATTTTCATGGAAATAGGAAATTTGACTTTATAATCTGAGTACTTCCAAGATAAAGTTAGGTGTTTTTTCAGTGTCGTAACAAAATGACTGAAAAAGGAACAGTAAGAACACAAACGAGTCAGTAATCTATAAGGAACTGAGCACTGACTATCCTAGAGGAGACTAAAATATCTGTCCTCTATCTATCTATCTCATCCAACAGAGAGTGAGAATTTCCATACATATAACACAGGGTAACAACCATCAAGGGTAAGAAAGAGTCATTAATCTAAAAGAGGATATTAGCTCAAGAAGAAATGGATATGTTTCCTGTGAATAAATGTAATGGGGAATAGAAGATCTTGGGCTATCAGAGAAGAAAAGTTCCAGTACTGTTTTATAGGTGTGAGAGTGAAAATGGTAATGGATGGGTAGGCAGACTAAGTTGTCTTAAGGTAGAGCTGTCTTGTTTATGAAACAGACTCTATGACATCAGGGTCTGACTTTGTTGATCTAGAAGGTCCCCAGGAAACAGTGCAAGGCATTCATGTTTTATATATAAGGTGCTATTACACTGATGCCTCCAGGACCAAATAGACTGTGAAAACTTCTAGAGGTTAATCCCTAGAAGGGATGTTTGTTGTGAGTTAAATGCAGCTTTTGAGCATTTTCCATTCTCTGCTGCCATGTAAACACTGATCTTGCATCCATCTGTGTAGACATCCTAGATGAAGTCTCAAAAAGACATTGCTTTGGGAGCAGTGAACTGGTGGTTCTTGTGGGGAGCAAACATTCTTTTGGGGAAAACAATTGAGCACATTATCTTTCAAAGTAAAAATAGAAGAATTTCCTTTGTTTTGTCCTACTTCAGCCGTAGAACTTTGCTGTAGCCCCAGCCTTCATCCCACAGCTCAGAAAAATCCCACATGCAGCATAAACTAGCTTTTCCACACACTGACCCCAAGTGACTCCTTCATTGCAGGATATCAACAAAACAGAATGTCAGCAGCAGCTGCTGCTTCTCAAAATGCTGTCAAGCAGTTGGCTAAATTGCACTTTTTTGTCTATTAAAAGAAAATAAACTGAAATTTAAGAAGAATATAACCAAGTGGGAGGAAGATGCAAATAGCAGCTCAGTAATTGCAGTTGTAATTATTTTTTGGAAATCATATTTCTAAAACATCCAGGTGGAAAATGAACTTTACTGTTAACATAGCTAGTCAGCCTCTAATCTTCAAATTTTAGAATTAGTTTGGAATAGCCTATAGATTTCCAATCATAAAGCTGAATCAGTGTATCTTTGCAAGGTCACAAATTGAAGAATAAGGCTCATTTGATTTCAGTGCATTATAAAGTTGACTATATATCACTTATAATTAAGGAATAGCCATAGCATTTTTCTAGCTGGGGGACGTTTGCTGTCAATACTTTGGAGCAATGTTGTGCTTTTGTTACCAGACCACCTTCCTGTCTTACCAACATGGCTTGTGGCTGAAGGCAGCCTGAGGAACTTTTCTTGACTGGTCAGCAAAAATATTGCCAGAAACAGTATATAGGATTTGAACATTTTAGGTTTACTTCATTTTTTTTTCTCTTCTGTGTATAGTTCTGTTGTGTGAATGAGCTAGCAAGTGAATTCATTGGAACAGGGCATTTTAAGTAGTTATTAGAATATTGCTGGGACAGTAGACCAGAAATCTGATTTCTAGTGCTTGCACTTACCTAGTGAATAATCAAGAAAACAGACTGCATGATTTGGTTCCAGTCAAAACAATACAAGGTTGTACCATGAAAGCCTTAGAAAGAATGAGAATTAGAATGAGCTGGTATTATAATCAGCAGATAACGTCAAATGAATAAGCTTTCAGAAAATAGCCAGAAGTTGCCAAGTTTCAAACAGAAAGAGAAGCGCCAAATAATTTGTTAATATTTTTTACCCCAGATTTTCATGTTATAGACTAGGGCAAGTGAAAAGCCTGCAATTCTATTCAATGGATATTTCAGATAAAAGTGATGGTTTATGACTGAGATGTTAGTGTCTGAATTGAAAGTCAAATTACATCTCTTTAAGAGCTTCAGTACATCAGCATTTATCACAATTTAGTTAGAGAATGACAGATAGAAATGTCATATTTTCCTGATAGTTTTAATTGTTACAGCTTATTTATGTTGTTACGGCATTTACAAGTCCATGGTCTGTTTCAGCGTGTGGCTGTGCTAAGTTAAACGAAAAGACAGACCTTTTCCCTGTGGACTTCACAGAGTAAGAAAAGATACAGATGAAAGAGTGAAGGACAGATGGGAGAGAATATTCATCGGTTGGATCTTGTTTACATATTAGTAACTGTCTCATTGGTGGCATAATTTATTCTAGTGGCACATCTTTCATTTGGGTCTGTACAATTAATTTTGCATGAACTATCTGTTACGCCTGATGCAAATGTACCGTACGCCAACTACTTAACTCACTGGTGGATGACCTGCCTCGTATTTCCTGTGGTGTGTCATGGGGTAGGTGTATGTGACACTGCTGCAGAGAAGCTCGGGTAGCATACTGAGTTCACACCCCGACATACCCCATGGGAATTTGTTTTGCCCAAAACCTTGATGGAAGTCTATGAAGCAGTGGCACCGCATTCGAATTGTATCCGCTGTGACCTCAGTGGAATGATTTGTTGTCTTGTGTTGTTGAAATTAATTGCGGGTACTGTGGGAATGTTATGAAAAACAGCTGCGGCCCACACTTAGCCTTTGCTTTGTTAATGGTGATAAACAGGCTCCTTAAAGAAATACTACGATGTAAAAAGCAGTAATGCCTAGGATATCTGTGTAACTATGTGGAGATCCACGCAGAGCAGCAGATGACCAAACTGGTCTTTCACCTTTGAAATATACCTTATGTGCAAATAGTAATTTAGGCTACAAGTGGAAATTTATTTGAACTCATACTAGCCCCTTTTTGCTTGACTAACAAAGGTCTTGTGCTCTTTGGACACATTCTGGCAGGTGAATTTACAATAGATTTTTAGGAGGACTCAGCTGTGACCTAACTCTGCATCCACTGCACTCACCTGTAAAACCCACACTGGGCTCTTAAGGACCCATAGTTTAGGGCAAAGTTTTATTTGTACTACCCTGGAATTTAGCACACATGGTATTTGTCACAGTCAGTATTCAAGAGCATCGGAAGAGCTATTCGTGACAGCTTCCTAAACAGGTCTTGCAGTAAATGCAGTTTTATTTTCTTTTTTTTCTTTTGTATTTTGATGTCGCAATTGAAAGAATAATTTTTTAAAGGGTGACCTAGTGACTAAACCAAATGACTGTGAATCTGATTTTCTACTTATTTTAAATGGGCATTTGCAATTTTTACTGCGGCCAAAATAATGTCAAATAGATCAAAGCAAGTTAAAAACGTCCTTCTGAGATCATTGCTGTCTGTTTTGAAAATCTTTAAAAATCCATCATACCCAGCATTGTAATTACATTTTCTTTGGAAAGTATGATTTGCTCTCTCTTGATGCTTTTCTTTGCAAGTAGTGGAATGCAAACATAAGGCTAAAATCTTGGAATGTTGCGTGAGGGGCGCACACAAAATTTTGTTTGCAGAGTAGATTGTGCTTCCATATCTCCAGTTCAGCACTTAATAACCATCTTTACAGTATACCTGATGTTTTTCCGGCCATAGACACATACATACATAAAACGTAGAATCAGTCCTTCTGGTTGGCTTCTTACATAGTATTCTTGAAAACCAAAAAACCCATAAAACCCACTAGAGTATTCAAAGGCAAATGGAAATTGCTGTTAGACAAAAGTTAGCTCTTGGAAAATGTCAATAATTATAAAGTAGCTCAAGCTAAGACTTCTATGAGGCTACTGTAAGACCAGAAATGGTTGAGAATTAGCAGGGAAGCTGTCATTATAAATATAAGAAGCGCTTAATGGCATCTGTCCATCTTATGTGTCATCTCTGCGTAGCACTTCTTTGCTTAACACAGGGTCTGTGTTAAGGAGACAGCTACCCTTCCTAGACATGTGTTATTCTTCCTAGCTTACCTTCTTTAATGATGATTTGGCTTAAGACTTAAAATTAAAGTCATATATAATTCACAGAAGACTATTCACCATTTACAGAAATGGGATGCTAGAAATTAAACTTTCAAATTGCCAGTATTCTCCCAGTGTCAGAATACATCAGTTTCTTTGGCTCTAGTTTGAATTTTTCCTTCAGATCTTTTTCTTCTGCATCTGTCAGTGTGTTTGATTATACACAAAAGATCACTGCTCGTCCAGTCTTTTTTGGCACCTGCTTTAGCGTCTTTGAAATGTAAAGTTCAAGGAGGACCAGGTCTATCTTCTTGAAGGAGCCAAAATGTTTTCTAAAATTGCATATATCAAACCCATAGATGGGGTGGAATAACATAATTCTTCTGTTTATATTTACTGTATTTTTTTTAGGGTGCACCTGGAATGAAGGGAGAAAAAGGTGACAGAGTAAGTCTGCTTTAAAGTCAGTTTTTCTCAGATTTTTAATTAAACACTATGTCTTTAAAAGCACAGACACTTGCTAATAAAACATTTGTTTTGGTTTTGATTATTTAGGGTGACATTGCTTCCCAGAACATGATGCGAGCAGTTGCAAGACAAGTTTGTGAACAACTGATAAATGGTAAACAGTGTTGCTTGCTTTGTTGCTCGTACTAATAATTTATTACTTCATTTGTTAAAAGAGAAAACAGTGGTTTAAATTGAAGGTGAGAGATATTGGCCCACAGAGCATAGCAAGAGCGTGAGTGATCTGATAGCCGTCCAATGCCAATGAGTTGGTGGAAAAAAATGTAGCACTAAATTTTTGCCATATCCAGATGACTAGCTTGATCATGAACTAATCTGTGACCTTTGGAAATACACATGCAAGTCTAATGTTCTGTACAAGGAAAGTGACTTTTCTTTTGTCAGTCTGGTCCAAAATTACTTCGTCTTTGTCATAAAATCAATATACGTTTTTCCATTAGACATATCTTATCTTCAGGAGGGAGGGAATCGGTGAGAAAAAGGATGCTCACTGCAGGTACTTTGCTAGCAGGCAAAGGCAGATGAGTGTTGGGTAAATACTGTGCACAGAATCAGCTGTGCTATGCAAGTGAAAATGATACTTATTTGGATAAGGACTCCAAATTTAATTTCAGTCCTCTACTGCCACACGGTGCAGCTCTGCAGTCCATGAAAGTGTTCTCTACAGAGGCTTTCTCTCTATCCCTGAGGCGGTGCTTTTGCCATCAGTAGACCTGCCGAGGAGGGCAGACACAAATGTGCCCATATATTGTTCTTAGTATTATTTCTATGACAAGGGCAAGTGCTGATTGAGGTAAACAGATATACCTTTTAGATCATTAGGAGTGCTTGTGTACAGGAATGGGGACAGCATGTCCTTCAAAATGTCTGTGGTGGCTGCTATATGAAATGTGTCTATTAGTTATCCATCCCAGAGGAAGAAAAGTACATTCATGAACGTATTAGGCTTATGAATAAAGATGTGTTACCTGAGATATTTTAGCATGTCTTTTTTGAACACCCCTGTCTTATTTTTTTTCATATTCAGCTGATCTTTTCGGGGTTGTGGTAGGACTGGCACATTACACTAATCAGCTAGGGTTAGATGTGTCCCCTCTCTTACGGGCTCATTTCTGCATAGCTACACAATGCTGTTGCTTTTGTTCAGACAGATTTCTTTGGAAGTGAAATTTGCAGAAGCCATATAGGTAGAAGCCTGTGCATCCTACAGGCTTAAGAAAGCAACTTCATAGAGCGTGTGCTGCTTGCTCTACATGTGAAAAATTTATACCGTGTTTGTGGTAGCTTCAGAGCTATGAAAATACATAGAAATGTGATACTCCACCTTTTGAAGTGTAACAAGTCATGTCTCGTCTTCAGAGTAGAAACTCTGATTAGAGCTGTGATGACAAGAATATTGTAAACAAATGTGTATTTTGTGACTTTAATCACTTTAAAATTAATTTTGATTAATGTTGTTGCCTTCCAGAATCCTTTCTTCCCTCCCTCCTCCATTAATGTTCAGCCTTTTTATCAGATATTCATCTTAAGTCTTTCTAATTCATCTGTACCAGTTCACTGCCAATTTATTGAATGGGAACAAGGATAGGATTTAACGAAGAGAGATAATTTGTTATTCCTTTCCACTCTGATACAAGACTTTCACTCATTTCACATAGTTTATTGAACTTTTTAAATTTTTCTTTATTCTTTTTTTTTCCTTTTTGAAGGTCAAATGAGCCGGTTCAATCAAATGCTGAATCAAATCCCGAACGATTATTATTCAAACCGTAATCAGCCAGGGCCTCCAGGACCACCTGGCCCCCCAGGAGCTGCTGGGACAAGAGGAGAGCCTGGACCTGGAGGAAGACCAGGATTCCCAGGGCCCCCTGGGGTCCAAGGACCACCCGGTGAAAGAGGTGAGTAAATTCCAAGGCAGCTGTATATTTCACAGTGGACATAGTGCAGAGGCTGCCAGAGGAGCAGTCTGATCCCTTTACCGTGTCAGTCTGGGAAGCCCACACCTAGCATTAGCCTGTTAGGTCAGCTGGATTGCCTGAGGGACACTGATGTTCTGAAGACAAGGTTAATTACATCAGTGTTTTCCTCTGTCTCTCCCTTGCTCGTGTTTCATGAAACACAAGTTGGTATAACATTTTGGCTGCTGTCTCAGGCTTCCACAGGATATCCCAGGAAAGTGAATGTTCTCAGAACTCTTCTGGCACTAAACAGCTACATCTTGAAAGGTTGTTTGGAGTAACACAACTCTTTGCAGAACAGAACTCTGATTAAGAGAGAAAATGAGCCGTTACCAAGAATAAAATGTAGGAGTTGGAAGAATTAGGTCTACATCCTTGGCTCTATGCAGTACTCTGAGGGAGGGAAGCAACTCTGAATTGAGTTTGAGCATATTTGTAAACCTATTTTGTGGCTACCTTGGATCCCTGCACTGACATGGAGTGTCTGTACTGTACGATGTTGTGGCCTTTGCTTATTCCAGCTACTCTACTGTAGCATAGACTTACTGCTGTGTTTTCTAGCATATATGTTAGTATAATCTTTAAAATAGACTAAAAAAAAAATCAAGGAAAAATGAATTTCTGAATTCTGCTCTTTCTTAAACTTACTTCATCATGACTGTTTCTAAGAAAGTTAAAGCATCCTTTATAGCAGAAGTATGCAAGCTTTAAAATACCTTCCTGTTTGTAGTTTAAAATAATAAGGTTCTGTGGTATTTTAAGTATCTTAAAGACTTTTCTATGTTTGAGAAAGTTTATTCACACTAAATTACCTCTGCATACTACTTTATTTTTAGGTTAGTATATTTATATCCAAATTATTTTCCCAAATGCACATTTGGACATCTGTTCAAAATAAGGTTTGACCAGCCCTGTAACATTAAATAATAGGAACTAAATATTAATATCAATGAGAGCATAAAGAAATACTTGTTGATGTCGTTTCCTTCCTTTGGTTTTTAGTGCTTTTTTTATTTTATTTTGTAGGAATGCCTGGAGAGAAAGGTGAAAGAGGGACTGGATCTCAAGGACCACGAGGTTTGCCGGGACCACCTGGTAAATATTTCTAGTTTTATCAGATCACAGAAAAGTAGGAGAAAAAGGCAACATTTCTTCATGGGCAACGAGATTACATACGGTGAACGAACATACTTTACTCTGTTCAGTTCATATTTTTGACTGTATTAGAGTTTACTGGAAACCCCTACAAAAAAGGGTAATTTAGAAAGACTTTTGGGTGTGGCTAATAGGTATTTATCTTTATCTTGCAATTTACTCTTCTGGCATGCTTGCTTGTGTGAAAATGTATTTAATGAAAATACATTGTCCAAATATTTGATGGATATTTTCATAAGTGTTATCAGATGATACTTTTGCAGTATCTAGTTCCATTATTTGCTTGTGATTACAGAACTACAGGTAGTCCCTGGACTTCAAAATATTCCCACAAGCAGAGTTACCAGATGATTTAACCATTCATTTCGGTCTTTGTATCATGCAATTTTGTTCACTGATGCCTTGGCAGAATTCAGCTACATCATTTGTTTCTGCTTGTAGTTTACTTGGCTAAACATGGTTTTTCATTACAGGACCCATAAGATGCTTGCAGCAAATTGTAGCCTCTGTTACTTGAAGCTTTACTTTTCTGCTAACCATAATAAGACCGGTTCCAAAAAAAGCATTACCTCATCTATCCTGGGGCTACAGGGTAGCAGAATTAATGTACTCCTATATTTTAATTGAAATCCAGTGTGTTTGTCTAATCTAGTAGTTTCCCTTGAGATCTTCGTATCTTACACGGAGGGGAAATAAACCAGAGAATTCATTGATGTTTCTTACTTGGCTCAAATTTTACTAAATCAGTTTCTGTGAATAAATCCTTGAGTAAGCCACACACAGGGAAGCAACTAATGATGAGTCACATTTCTAGTTTTCTTTTGTTTTTCTTTCTGTTGACCCCCATTTAGCAACAAAGTGCAAATGTTTTCTCACCAAAGACGTAGCCTAGACTGTGTAGTCTAGACAGCAGTAACGTTAGCTGTTTTATCAAGCTAGCTTTTAAAGAAAACAACCCCCCAACCTTTCAATTCTAAAATTAGGTCCACAAGGAGAATCTAGAACTGGTCCACCAGGCTCCACAGGATCACGAGGACCACCAGGGCCGCCAGGTCGTCCTGGAAACGCGGGTATTCGAGGTCCCCCAGGGCCACCAGGATATTGTGATTCATCCCAGTGTGCTAGCATCCCTTACAATGGCCAAGGATTCCCAGGTAGGTTATGAAGAACTTGCCTTATATAGACTTCACAGATGTGGCTGTTCATACTAAGCTGCTTTACATGAGACAGTCCTGCTAGCCTGGACATACTGAATCAGGAGGAAATGGTTGCAGTGAGCAGGCCTGCCTCATTGTAATGTGCAGGTATATGAGCAGTCATTTGGACTTTGATGCAGATTCACTTGATGTTATATGTGGTTTATTTTAAATAGGAAGTAGTAACTAAATATTTTAGTCTTTTTTTTTTTTTTTTTAAACGTAGATAGTTAGTCGTTGATAATGTTGCTCATAGGATTTAAGTGACCATTTTCTTCTTCTTCTTTTTTCCCCTCCATCCCCACCCCTTCCAATCGTCTTCAGAACAAGGTTGAATTCTCCATGTTTCTCTTGAAAAATAAAAAGAATGCTGTGGTTGGCAATTTCCGTGTGTCTCTTTTTGAGCAATGTCAGGATTATTTATACAAAATTGATACCTGAAATAAAAATTTCCCACAAAGGAAATCCATTCGGTGATGCAGTGCAGACAACTGAAAAACACCACTGTCCTACAATTTCTACTGAGTTAAACGCCATGGAGTCTCTGATTAGCCCTGGGTCATATCAGCCTTCCACTCTGTGATGTAGCTCAAAACAGTAGGCTGCTTCTGGAATGAAAATGAAGGGTCACAGCGGCCACCAATTTGTGACTGGAAAGATTCTAATATATTTTAACATGGGGATCCTGCAGGACCACAGTATTGTTAACAAATTAATATGTATGCATTGCAACATCTCAAAATTAGTGTATGTGGTACTACTATTGGATGTGGTTTGCTGTTAGTGTATTGTGCATGTACCCATGAAAAGAAAATAAAAGAAAAGAGAGATATATATATATATGTACACACTTGCAGACTCGTGCTGCTGGTTAAAGAGCCAGGTGGTTGTGCGGATCTCACACAAAATTCTTATTTAAATGAAAAAGAAAGAAAATTGTACCTGTGATTCAGCAGTGTTGTCCTTTCTAGTAAGCAGCTATGTATACATATATAAATATATGCCTATGACTTAACTGTTATGTATTTAGTTGAATGAAAGTATGTTTTTGCACATCAGATGGACTTTTTAAAAGACTAACATCATCTTTGACCTGTTTCAGGTTTCGGCTAACACATTTTCTAAGTCGCCAGTGCTGCTTACAGTTTGAATACATGAAAATCCTGTTTCTGAGATGTTTGCGCACGTGCTTATTAGAAAATGAGTCCGTATGGATATTTCACCACGGATATGGTTTTTGAACCATGTTGGCCTCATAGAATGGGGAGATTCTTTTTACTAACCCAACTTGTGAATGAGATAAAGGACAGTGATGTCAATTCATTAAGCCTGTTGCATTTCAATAATAAAATAGACAGTCTTTCTTTTTTTAAAAAAAGACCCAGACTTTTAAAAAAGCCTCAGTGGTGAAGGAGGCTTATAAAACTACTAACCAGCAAAGGTAATGCCATTAGAAGAGACAGATTTAACCTGGTAAAAGAGAAATGACTTATGTAAATAGTAAACTAATTGTGGCTTGTAAATGATTTGTATGGGACCGTATCCACTAAAATCTGTTAACAACTCTACGTGATGCTTTTGCATAAAAGCCTGCTGCTGCTTGCTATATGCCAGAATAACATCTTTGACAACTTATGAATCCTACCTGTCTGTTGCTTGTTACCAACATGTCTGAATCGGGGCATGTGCCTTTTTTATATGTAATCTTGTTGGATTCTGTAACTGCAGTTATAAATACCAAAGTTTTATAATTATTTTTCTTCTGTTTTGCTGTAGTTTTTGGTGTTCCTGAAGCACCAGCTGTAACTCGGTTTGTTACGAGGAACAGCACGAGAAAATGACATGTACTGTATATTGCCGCTGGTGATAGTTATGTCTACGCTTACTTTCCCATTCCCAGAGAAAATTAGTATATGCCAACCCACCCATTCATTTTACCTGCTCCATGTCTTCTACTAATTACGCAGTCTAAAATAAAGTCCAGTGCTTGGATTTACTGAAGTAGCTGTAAAATAATATTTTTATTTGATTTGCTTTGTTTTGGTTTTTTTTTTTTTTCCTTTTACAATAACTGGTCCCTTGCATAATTTAAGACTCTTTCTGCAATGTTTTGTGTATTATAACTACAAAGCCTTTCAAAATGAATTTTAAACTTTTTATTATTTTACTGCCAAAAAGCATTCATGAAAAAAATGAGAAATACCCCCAGTGAACTATTAATTTATATATTTATTATATGGACATAAGATTGGACTAACATTATGTAGGCAAACTAACTTTCATTGTATTTGTGGATTCACAAACATGCGATAACTATTATGTTCAATCGGACAACTATTTTCAACCAGAACCATACGTGCCTGAAAGTGGACCCTATCAGCCTGAAGGTGAACCCTTTATAGTTCCTATGGAGTCAGAAAGGAGAGAGGACGAGTATGAGGACTATGGAGTTGAAATGCATTCACCAGAATACCCTGAGCACATGCGCTGGAAAAGATCACTGTCAAGAAAAGCAAAACCAGAACCATAAAAGATCTGTGTCTTGTTTTGGTTTTTTTTGGTTGGCGGTTTTTTGGTTTTGCTAAACTTGCATTTGCAGATACACACAGGGAGAGTGCATCATTTCTTTAGCGAAGTAGCTTTCCGGTCTTTTCATATCAGATGCACCCCTGTTTTGTATCTTGCTTATGTGGGGATAGCAATGTGTGCACCTAGAGACTTCATATTGCTCTGGAAACGCTTGTAAAATACTTTTGCTTATAGTGGCTGCGTACAGGTTAATATGTGCCTTCAGTTATCCCAATGCTGCCTTTTCATTAAAATAATGTAAAAACGAATAAATAAAAAAGAGAAAACCAAAAAACCAAAACAAAAATAACCACAGAGCTGCTGCAAATTTTCTACGGACTGTCTGCTTTAGCTCTACATTTTTCTTCTTTTTCAAATGCATGTTTGCAGTTCAGTCAGATCACAGGTCTGCATTATCTAGTTAAAAAAGAAAGAAACAAAAAGTTCCCTCTCCTTCCAATATCACTGTCATTTTCTTCTATTCTTAGTTACACTTTGCAGAGCATATACTGCTCTTATACATCTCCTTTAAACACCACAAACATTAAGTAGCTGAAATCATTGTATCAACTGGATACGGTTTAATAATGCCTGAAATCTCCTTGTTTGTAGACACAGTAACATTTATGCCAAATTGCAGTCAATCCTGCAGAGATGGAATTGCATGTTTATGTTGTATATTTAGTATGGAATTTTTTTTTCAGAATACAATGTTTCTTAGTTATCAAAAGCAGTTGGAAATTGTTTGCAAGACTATGGATATAGAATTGCTGCTTTTATATTTTAACTGCAAATTGTGAATTTCACTGCCTTATATTATTTATTTCTGAAATGAAAGAGGCATTTTTCAATAAAACTACTGAAAATTTATATGTGTCTGTTCATTTTTTGAAAGGCACGGTGAGACTGCTCTGTGTGTGTTCTATTAGTGTTATTTACTCAATCATTTGGAAATTCAAAAATCTCAAATCTCAAAATCAACTAGAGTGGGAACAGTCTTAAAATAGATATTTGGGCTGTGGTGTCTAGAGGTGGGTGGATGAAAGCAGGAGAGGCTTCCTCTGTCTGGGGTATAAGACTTTTAACAAATTCAGTCTGCAAGGCTTTTGGTGAAGAAAACAGAAGAGAGGCTCTGAGCTTCAGTTGCTGTGTTTTGGGGGGGTTTCTGATGGATGCCTGTTGCAGAGGGAGAGAGATTCTTTCCACCGGTGGAACTACTTGGCCTGCAGTGAGTACCTAAAGCCACACAAACTTTTAATTCCTCATGTGCTGTGAGCGTTGTAGCCACGGCAGCACTGAGTTCAGTATGGGCAAAGAGCTCGCTTGAGGGAGTGGGTGTCTGGTGTTTGCTGAGCTACATCCTGATGGGACCATACATGAGCTGGCTACTATCTTCTCAGGAGGTCGTCTGTACCCGCACAAGCTTTGATCACAGTGATGCAGCTTTTCCTAGAGAGGGTGACAAGGATGATTTGGAAAAGAACAAAACTGCGGCGGACCAGAAGAATCACTTGGTAACTGAGGAGGAGGGAGTGAACTGTTTGGACAGCACATGAGTGTTTACTGATGGAGGCCAACAAGGAAGAACAACTCATTTCCAGGAATTCTCAGGGGAATGAATGACTCTCAGGGGGCAGGAGGCTACTGATGACACTACTGGGAAAGCTGTTCCAAAGCTGATCCAAGCAAATCCTGGAGAAATACACATGCAAAGCAAATACAAACAAGTTTGAGTTCTTGAATATCTCATGCACAACCGAGCAGTTTACATAGGCTGGAAGTTTTAAAGAAGGAAATGGTTTAAAAGCTCAATTTTAATTGTATACGCATTTTCTCTCGTTTTGGCAAAAACCGGATATGAACCACCAGGTGGGAAAGGGCTGCTGCTTGTTTGAAATCTGGACTGAGCGTTGACGAGAGGACCTTAATGAAGAGAGTCTTTCTGTGCCTGGCAAATGTTTGCTCGGAGAGCAAGTTCTTCACATTCCTGACAGAATGGATAGGAAAACTGCACAAATACCTGCACAGCCTTACTGTTTTATGGAGGCTAAATATTATGGTAATGCATCACTGCTGAGATCTCTGTACAAAAATGGGCAAATTGGAGTGAAGGACAGCATGTAAAGAGCCTTATTTGAAAACGTGCCTCCATTTTTATTTCTGTTGTGGTTTTGCAAAAATCTTTCAAATGGCCTAGCACTGACTGCATCAGAGATGCTTATAAAAGCAGAAGATAAAGGGACAGTGACTGATTTTGCCAGACATGAGGAGTTTCAACCAACTACATAAACTCTTGATCTTTGTTCCCATGAAAGCCCCTTTTGATATATAAAAAAAGTGATAATCTATATAGATCTTAAAGGCAGTAATTCATATTAGCAAATTTCCAAAATAAATTCCACTGTGGAAAACACATTAAAGGAGCCACATAGACCTGAAGGTTGTCCATTACCTTTATGAAGTGAAATATTGTGTTGGTATTTTTTTGACTGCAACTCAGACCAAAGTTACAAATGGGAAAACTTTTTGGGAAGGTGTTGTACTGTGAAAACACTAATTATTTTCATGTCAGCTTTTTAATATAAGAATGAATACCTTTTGTGTCATTTTACTTTAGATGCCTCATTGAACATACTGATATGAAGGCAGTTGTATTCCTGGTCTTCAAAGTCAAAAAGATCAGACCAGCTTATAGCCATCAAGAAAACACAGCTTCTAATAAAAGTTTTTCTTCCTTCAATATTCTGCAGAAGACCTCAAAACCTCAAACTTTTGCCTTGACCAGCTAGTTAAAAGATGCACAGCCATCACTTTCATGCTCTATAAAAAGAGACGGGAATGAAAGGAAATTCTCTGAAGGCTTTTCCACGTCCGAATATTTCTTCAATGACATTCAGTTAAAAAGAATAGACTCAGACAGGGATTTTAGTGCTGATACTCTATTGGCCTCTGAAGAGAACTGCTCAGTTGCATTTTCATTGGGTTATTTTCCCCTGTTGTTTAATACGACTCCCATCTCATTGTTTTTGTTCTTTTGTGTCATGCATGAGATCATTGAGCTAATTATGACAAACTGCACCTCAGAGAGTGATTCTGAAATGCAAAGTGAAATCCTGCCCCCTGTAAGATCTGCTATATTTTGCCACTGAATTTAGTGAGGTTGAATTTATAGTCTTGCCTTCGTTCAACAAATCTCTTCTGTAGGCTTGGAGATCTAGAAAGCTCTTAGCAATAAATTACTCGGGTTTTTTTGATGAGGAAATGCAGCAAGACTATTTGGAGCTGTCAACCAGATGCTGCTCTCAGTTTCATTTCTGGGTCAACTTTGTTGCTGTGAATTTCTTCATCCTTGGAAATCGCTGTTTGTTTCTGAACTGTTCTTACAAAACAGTGCCTAGTTTGACTTCCACTGTCTTTCATTCCTATATAGACAGTCCAGGATGTCTTGAAGATTTAGTTCATGACCACTGTACCTTTTGTTTGTTCAACCCATATTTACATTTATATGGGTTGAGGGAAAGGGGCATTTTACAAGGACGAGGGGTAATGGCTTCAAATTGGAAGAGGGTAGATTTAGATTAGGCATTAGGAAGAAATTCTTTACTGTGAGGGTGGTGAGGCACTGGAACAGGTTGCCCAGAGAAGTTGTGGATGCCCCATCCCTGGAAGTGTTCAAGGCCAGGCTGGATGGGGCTTTGAGCAGCCTGGTCTAGTGGGAGGTGTCCCTGCCCATGGCAGGGGGGTTGGAACTAGATGATCTTTAAGGTCCCTTCCAACCCAAACCATTCTGTGATTATTCCCTAGAGTGATGCAAGCTACTCACTGGATTTTCAGGTATTGCTAAAGGTTAGAGAACATGGCATTTCTGGGTGGCCACTTTGACACAGTCGTTTATCTCATAGTTTCTGAAGGCAACATGCCTCTAATAACTTGATCTCTTTAATCAGCCTCGAATTATCTTCTAAGTCACTACCAAGATTATTTATATGATATTAAATATTGAAAAAAAACCAATAAAAATAGGACAGAGAAAAAGTATCTTCTGTCTCCCATTTTCATAGCATGTTATCCCTGCAGAGTTCTTAAGTTAAAAATGCTGAAGAAGATAGATTTTATTCTTTCAGATATAATGAAAGTAGAAAAAATTCAGATGCTCAGGAAATACCAGAAAGGAGAAAACAAAAGCTGTATCTTTTTCCATTAGAGAGGGCACCTTTCCAGAGACTTCTGCCATGAAATTCACCAGAATTATTGGCCTCTGAGCAAAAGAAAGATATTTGTAAGTTACCAGAACTCCAGTATCGATCATGACAAAAGTGTTCCTGTTTGGGTAAGCAGAAGTATATAAGACTAATAAATCTTTGAGTAATACTGCTTTTACAGCTGCCAAACTGAAGCAAATGTGAGACGTTTATCAGTTATAATGGCTTGCTGTTTGTGTCTCATAGCAACCACCACTGGAAAGTTGCAACACATTATTTAATGTTTGCAGTTTTGGGCTTGGTTCACGACAAACAGAACAGAACAAATTAATTAAAATTACTGTACACTGTACAATAATGGTTTTCTCTTTATCTGTTATGCCAACACATCATGCCCTGCATGGTCTTCCTTCCCTTCTTCCATGCCCTCTTTCCTTCCTGAAGGTTATGTGCTATTCCCCTCTATTCAGCCCCCCTGCCTGCGCATCTCCAAGCTCCTCAGGCACAAGGAGATGTTGGAGCTAGTCTGGCTGAGGATCACCAAGGTGGTCCAGGGGCTGGAGAGCCTGGTGATCACAAGAGTTGGTCTTGTTTAGCCTGGCAAAGAAAAGTCTGACAAGGAGGGATCCCTCTGCAGACAAGAAAAGGTTTTTTTTGTTCAAAGCCCAAGGTATTTTTTTTTATGATTACTGAACTTTGGCTGATTTCAATGTATTTAGGATTTGTCCCTAAAAAGCTGAAAAGGAATCCTGGCCCAATATCCATCCTTAGATGTTTATCCTTAAGTTTTGAGTTCTAGAAACTCTGCTGATGTGAGAAATGTCAGCATAACATCAAATAAAGGGTGATCTGCAGACTTGCTTGCTTTGGCAGTTCCTCAGAATACCGTGAATACTCTGTGTTGTTATTTGGCAATGCCTTTGTGTACAGTATATCTGACAGAAAGCGCCTGTAGACTGTAAAATCCCAGCCAGCGCATCCTCCAAGGTAGTATCCTGAGGTTATATTTCTCAATCTCCCTAGCTGATCTCTTTTCAGTAGCAACAGAAGTCAAAACAGCACCAAACATTTCATGTATCTGTCCCATTTCTCAAAGTCATGTCTGAAAGATGTGTTTTCCCTCTATGGTGCTTGATTCCCCCTCCCCAAAAGCCAAGAAATTTACGAGTGAAATAAATAGGTGAAGCTTTTGGAAATTTGAAGAGAAGAAGTTTAAAATGTATAGTAAAGATTAAAAGCTTTACTTCAGACAGTGACATGAAATGAAAGAGTTTCCATGATTCAGAACAGTACTGGACCGATGTAAGTTCCCACCCACGGGTCAAGAAAACCAGGTAGAGAGACCATCTTGCACAAGAACTGTGTACTACCACAGGGCCGCAGGCTGCTCCCATTTCTTCCTGAATCTGAGATATCAGAGGTGATTAAAAAGACAGGAAGGGGAAAGCAGCACTAATGAGATTCCCAACAGTTTCCTCAATGCAATAGCTTATTTAGCATGAGCCCAAACACTGAGTTACCATCAGTGCACTGAGTGCGGTATCAGTGAGCCGTGGCAATAAGGAATTTCAAGAAAAAGAGGTTTCCTAAAGACCATATCCATCTTGCCTGGATTTTGCCTTTATTTAGTTTCTTTAAAATGCAGCCTCTTTCTCCAGTTGAAGTGGGAGACAGTTCCTAACTTCTTCTTGCTCAGGTAGATGAAATCGGGGAGAGGAGGAAGAATTCGCCAGCTGTGACTCCCAATGCCCTGATCCAACACATTTCTAACCACTCCCTCGGTGTGTGTTACTGGACTGGCATGTGTCTGTGAACTCAAAAGGTTCAGAATAAGGAACTAAAACAAAGATCAAATGTGAAGGAGCAAAGGGGAAACATCCAATTGCAGTCACCAGCTGGTGTAGTGAGGTGGTGGTGTTTTCTCCTGGAGCAGGCTGGGAGGAAAGGCTAGTCTTTCACCCAGCTAAAGGGTGGGAGAACCTCTTTACTGAGGAGGGAAAGAGAAATACGACTTGCCATTCTTCCTTTGACAGAGAAAGGTGTTAAGAACTCTTGCATAGCAGGTGCCCTAATTCAGACTCCATCTACTTGTAGTCATCCCAGAAATCAAAGTAATTTGCGCATTTTCATAAGGATCATCATTGTTCTTGACCAAAAGCATGTTTTCTGAATGCTGCTCCTTTTGTTCCACACACAGAGCACAAGTTACGCTGCCTGTGCTGGTGAACTGATGGAGATTTCATCCTGTTAGTTTATATGCTAACAAACAAAAAAACCTCGATGGGACCTAACCCATTTTATTAAGCACTTCATCTTTTAGCCCATGAACTAAAATTCTAGGTTTTTAGTGACACGCTCTAAAATAAGTATCAGAGTTTCATGTAAAGTCATGGAAAGGCTCATGTTCCTCAGGAAGCATCCAGTTGGTGCAATGTAAGAACTTAAACCTGGGGATCTGCACACATGAGAGGGGCCTCTTGGCTTGGAAGATCAGTGTATTAGAGTAACCACACTTGTCTCATGTTGTCCAGCATGAGGAAAAGGGCAAGAGCTCTGTGTTGTCCAGCAGGACATCACTCCATAAGTAACCCTCTTAACAGCTGGAGACCAGCACTTCTGCGGCATCACTGGGGCTGATGGCCCAAGGCTGGGCTGAAATGGCATCCAGGGACAAAGGCATGGTGGGGAGGCCCCAGTGGGAGTTTGGCAGGGGCCATCAGGCCTAGATCTGCCCTCAGGTCTCTGAAATACTATTTCCTGCTCATACACTATTTTGCAATATTTATTTAATTTGGAAAATCTTTAAATGGTCATCACTGGGGCTACTGCTTCACCAGGCTGGGTGGTAAAATTGTGCAAAACATGTCCCTTATGAGCCCTATATGGGCTGTTCCTGCTAAGACTGGAGATACGCTGTAAGGGCCGATGGCTGCTGACATTGGAAGATGACTCAATGCAACATGGTCTTGCTGGAGGGGATGGATGAGAGTGAGCGTTGTCACTAAATAAAGATGACAATGAAGCCTCTACTGAAAAAGAGAAGTGGAATAAATTAAAACCCATGGCATTAGGCCTGTAATAGTTGGACTATAGACACTGGAACTCATGTAAAATTTAAGAAAATCCACAGTTTTGCTCACAAATCCTCATGCTTATATTTAAGGCAATGCTGTTTACTGCTATTCACTGAGATCTACTGGGGAAAAAAAATGATGAAGATCATAGCTGATGATCTACAGGAATATAAAAACAGAAAGTAAGGTGCCTACACTTTTAAATAAATGTAGTCATCATCCCTTTCTGGCAGAAGATACACAGATACAATTTCTGCATACACTAAAAATGCAGTCATTTGAAGCAGAAGGGGACTGATATTTTTTTCAAAAGGGAGTATGTTCAGAAATGTGAATAACAATTGCCGTGTCCTGCTTTATGCACTAGTATACAGAAATAGTAACTGGAAATGTAGAATGAATAAGAGCTACAGACAATTATTTATAAATAGATATTTTAGGCAATTCTCTTAGGAATTAAGCTCTGGATGGAAAGACATTTAAAGGAGACACAGACAATAATCTTTCAGCCAGGCACTGGCTTTGTCAGAGGCAATATTACATATTTCCTGAAAGAAAAGTTTTCTTCAACAATCCTGCATGAGAGAATTCAATCAGTCGTGTGACTCTGACTCAGTTCATCTGCATATGTCTCAACTTCAGCCTAAATGCATTACTCAGACTTTCAACTTACAATTTTAAATTCCTGCCTTAAATGAAAAGATTCTCCTTTCACATTTCTGAATCTTAGTATGACTCTTATTCAAAGCTGACTGGGTAATATTACAGCCATATATGGCTAGGTATCACAAGAACAGCTTTTCCTATTTTCTGCATAGTAATACTGTGCATTTTTAATAGATCTATCTTGTGTTTTAGAGTAAATGAAGAGTTCATGATGTCTCAAAAAAAAGCATATTCTCTATCCCTTCTTAGAAGTACTTCTAAGATGGCCTTATAAAATGTGGTAGGGTTCAATATTAAGTTAGAGAAGATAGAGAGGAAAACGCATCTGGATGGGGGTATGCAAGGACTGTTTATTTTCTGATCAAGGTTTAGATCTTACCCAGAAGTGCTCAGCAAAGACAGAGCTCCCTTATTTTTATTCCCTTCTAACAGTCTTTATTAGAATTTCTGCGTGTATTGTAATGCTTCACAAATGTATGTAAGAAAGTCCAGTCAGCTGTGCTTTCAGAACCCTAACAGATCAAAATAGCTTATATTTCCCATGTAGAATGACTTTTTTTTTCGCTCACTTTGCATTCTGTGTAAACAGAGTGAATAGAATGAGGTACATTATGATAAAATGTGTTTTGTGATTCATAAGATGTATATTCACTATCATGTCTTGGTGTGATACGTATTTAATCTATTTAATCTATTTTGCTTTTGCAGTTTTAAGAATGGCTCCAGCTACATCATCTGGGAAGTTCCCACTGTAATACTAATGGAGTATGACATTTTGTTCCAGTTTAAATTTCACTCAGCTTTATCTGCTACATCTGATTTTATTCTTGCTATTCTTTCCCCAGGATCATCACTTACACAAAATGCTGCAACATTATACATATTTCTAAAGCTGCATGAATCAATTCAGCTTTGGCAGTCAAAATTTACAACCAACTTTTGTCACTTTCTTAGTACGTAGTGTTTTGGCACATCCCATCGGACTATGGTTATCCTGTAACATTAGTAGCACTGTGCGTTGTCCTGTGGGAAAAGCCACATCGTAGTGTGGTGGAAATTCCACTGGAGGAAGAACTAGCTCCTTCCAAACCAATTGGGTTTTGCCTTTAATCAACTTTTTAAAATGGAACTGTATGGAATTTCATGAGTTGTGGCCAGATTTTCAATAAGTCTCAATAATCTGAGTTAAGCCTAGGGTTTTTTTTCCAGAAAGTTCAACTTCTGTTCAGGCACTGAGTCTAGTTACACTCTGGGTTCAGATGTAAACCAGCTTTTTAAAGGAGGCTGGTTAGCCACGCTGTCAAGGTGCTGAGCCCTGCTGAGAGGATACACTTTTTGCTGTGGTTCAATGCCAAACTAGCATATCTACATAGCTCCTGAGTTGGAGGCGGCTTGTAACAACCCATCTTCAAATGCAGGTAGGGTTTACGTTTGCCTGTCTTGAAACAACGACGCAGCCTTCATCTAAATGAAATGGTCATGTTTTCAAGAATGTCTAGTATATAAGAATGCATTGTCCGGCTTCAGTGTATGTGAATATAGAAGATAGTGTCAGAGAAAAGTCAGAGGAAAAAAAAATGTTAGCCAGTGTCCTTAGCACCCAAAGTGCATAGACTAAAGGCCAGATGAGAGCATGGAATTGGTTCAGGGTGGTAGCTCAAGGGAGGTGGTGGGATGGCATTTCCACGAGTAGGGGGAAGAAGGAGGAAACAGAAGGAAAACCAGAGTTGCACCCAGGTACTGCTCAGCTATAATGCAACCTGGGAATCCCTATTGGTTCCCTATAGGATCAGTTAATGAAGGTCTGTAATTTACCGTTCATAGATACAGTAGGTTCATTCACTTTAGACCATGAACCCATACTATTAAGTGACCCAATGCTTTCCATGAGGAAGCAGTAGGTGGCTACAGATAGATAGTCAAGACTAAAAGTGTGAAGTCTTTTGCTATAAACTTTTCTTCCCTGGTTAGCCAACCAGGACATTTAGGAGAAGACTGCGTGGTGAGTGCTCCATGGTGGGGTGCCATGCCTAAATTATGTTTTGTGTTATGGGACTGTGTTCCCTGTTGAACCTCACCAAGCATGAGACTGGGAAAATATCATCTTTGGGTGCGTGAATTTGGATCTCACAACTAAATATGCTACTAATAGTGTATAAGAATAAAATGCAGAATAATTTTCTTGTGGGTTGTTTTTAGAGTAGAAACTAGAAAATGCTCCAAGGAGAAAGAAAGCAGAGAAAAGAATTGTCTCTCCCATATTAAAAATATCCATACATCTTTCCTAATAGGTAGGACACACAAAAAGGCACATCTGCTAAAAATATCTGCCACTGAACAGAAGCATAAGAGCTAGGTTACATAAAAGCCTAATTGTTTTAACAATTGATGAATAAAATAAAATTAGTTTTGTAGTTTGTATAAGTCTTTCTGTCATCATATATATTTAAATGAAATGTAGGTAGTTGTACAAAGGACAAATTAAAAAAAAAACAAAACAAACCAACAAACCAACAATTTATCTCTGTTTTCTTTCTCTTGCACTTTAAAAACATTTAAATTTTCATAGCTTTCTTTCTATCCAACCGTGACTTCATGGGTATTGAAAAATGAGGCAAATCTTAGAGGTGCTGTCAGTCAGCTTATTACAGATTGATCATTTTTCACTCACTCCTCACCTCCGCATTTTTCTGGAGTAGACCAATATGGGTGACATTGTAGTGAGTGTCTGCTATAGGCTGCCTGACTGGGAAAGACAAGTGGATGAGGTCTTCTACAGACAGCTAAAAGTAGCCTCATGTTTACAGGCCCTGGTCTTCATGGGAACATTAACCATTGAGATAACTTCTGGAGGGACAACACAGCAGGACATAAGCAATCCAGGAGGTTCCTGGATTGTATTGATAGAGAAGCCAACAAGGAGACATGGTCTGTTGGATCTCATACTTAGAAACAAGGAAGGGCACACTGGGAATGTGAAGGCCAAAGGCAGCCTTGGCTGTAGTGGCCGTAAGATGGTGGAGTTTAGGATCCTGATAGGAGGGAGGATGGTAAAAAGCAAGCTCATAACCATGGACTGCAGGAGAGCAGATTTTGACCTCTTCAGGAATCTGCTGAGGTCTTCAGGAATCTGCATTCCATGGGATAAAGTGCTAGGGGCAAGAGGGGTCCAAGAAAGCTGGTTGATATTCAAGGATCACATCCTCCAAGCTCAGGAGCAGTCCATCCCAATAAGCAGGATGTCAAGCAAAGATGCCAGGAGGCCTGCATGGATGAACAAGGAGCTCTTGGCAAAACGCAGACATAAAAAGTGTGTTTTGACTGTGAGGGTGACTGAGCGCTGGTACAGGTTGTCCAGAGAGGCTGAGGAGTCTCCATCCTTGGAGATACATTCAAAAACTGTTTGGAGGTAGTCCTGGGCAGCTGGCTTTATGTTGTCCTGACTGAGCAGGGAGACAGGACAAGATGACCTCCAGAGGTCCCTTCCAGCCTCAACAGTTCTGTGATTCTGTGATTCAGTAATTGGCTCTTCCTCACTTTCTTCAATTCAAAATGGATCATACCTGCATGCGAAACACTTGGGCAAGTGTAATAAAATGAATGTAATTTGAATTTCTGGCACAATTTCTCATGCTGTAAAAATAGTTGTTGAGATAAAGCATGAAGATGTCATTAGCAGTGTTTTATGATCTCCTCAGATTTTGAGGTCTTGCCAGTCTAGCCTTCCCCCGCAGCTCCCACTGCAAACTTATCTCAAAGAAATGTTGAGTATCCATCATTAACACAGCAAGTTTCCAAGTATTGTGACATGAGTCATGTAAATTTATGCAGTCACTGTCAAGGCATTTAAAACAGAGGCTTATTTTCAGAAGTGAATTCTTAAAGAGGACAACATTTTTATGTAAACAAATGACAAAGCACTAAATAGAGGCTGCAGTTTTGGAAGAGGATGGGAGCCTGATGTGTGCAGAGGTGGTTTCTGAGCATCTCTGCTGGGTCCTCCGTGACCCAGTGGTGTACTAGGGCCAGCATAATTTCCCACCCCGGGTCATCCAGCACGTCATAGCTCTGATCCCACATACAGCAGAACTATGTGCTTTCTCTCGGAGGCCAACTCCTACCATGGGTTGAAAAACTGCAGTTCTGAGCTGCTTTCAGGCAGACCTGAATTTGGACCAGAACAGTCACTTGTTTTATGTGTAGAATTGAAAATTAAGGCAACTAATCCTATGGAAAAGCCTTTAGGGAAAGAGCTGTCCCAGGACTGATGAAGGACAATGGTATGGGGAGGTCATAATATAGCTGATTTCTGACTGTGCTCGTGTAATTCCTGGCACCTTGCAAAATAAATAATGGCAGTCAGCATGGGAAACAAGATTTTTATAAGACCTTTTTTTAGACTAAAAAAGTGAGGCAATAATGAATTCAGCTCTTTCTGTCCCATTTTGTCCTCCTCCTTCATTAAAAGAGACTAAAAGCAATGGAGGACCAACCTTCTTCCTCGCTGAAATGCTCTGCTTTTAAATTAATCATTAGCTGCCACCCAGTGAAAGCTTTGGAACATGAACTGCGGTGCTAACTGGAACACCAGTGACTGATCCAAGAGGGAACCTTCTTATCCATGAAAAGAGGTGTTTGTTAGAGGAGTATCCTCTCAATGGCAACGATCTGGGGAAGATCACTGACAGCTGTCTTTCAGTGGTTTGTCACTCTGTGGCAGATTATTGTTCAGATGCAACCTACTATTTTGACATTATCTTTGAATTGTTCTTTCTGGAGAAGTAGATTCAGGCTTGGTTTCAGTCAGAGCTTGGTTTATTGCCAGGTTCTATAACAAACACAACCACAAAGCTTCAGGGAGGGATGAATTATATGTCTTTATTTAAATGGACCCCCTCGGTTCTGCTACATTCAATGTACTGTCAACAAACAGTTCTTCCTTCAGAAAATAAACCAGCAGTTCACATCACTGCCAGGAGGACTATGCGTGCCCCATAGCTCTTTCTAGCTATGCTGCTCTTCAGGAAAAATGCTGAAA
The DNA here is from genome assembly GCA_013398915.1 of Dromas ardeola. Taxonomy (NCBI): domain Eukaryota; kingdom Metazoa; phylum Chordata; class Aves; order Charadriiformes; family Dromadidae; genus Dromas; species Dromas ardeola. Next base: position 24,645 of record VYZM01018323.1, read on the forward strand.
TACGTTGTGTCAGCTGGTGGGAAACACTGCCTTCAGATCTTTGATGAATAGAGGAGAGCCTTGATTCCTTGTTTTCATTTTTTCCCCTGGGGTTATTCAACATGCCAAGTCTAAAATTAATGCTCATGATGCTCTTAAAGCAGAATGAAGCCCTGGCACTGAAGGCTTTTATGGGCTGTGATGTCACGCTTAGAGACAAGTTTGTTTATGTGGTTGAAAGTGGACTTACTGGGTTTTCCCGTTGCTTTTTGTTTGCCTGTGCCAGTACAGTCTGTTCTTGCAGAGTGTTGGATTCCTACGAAATACTTTTGAAAAGAAAAACAAACATTATCTTTTATATCTGTAGACATCTTCTCTTTCGATCTTTTATTTATCATCTTAACTTTTCTGATGTGATATCATAATCTTCCTTGGCACTAATCCAGTATTTCTCTGGATTGGTCAGTGGTCTGGATTGCTCAGTGTTGTAACTGCAACTGGAAAACCAGGTTGATTCTTGTATTTTCCTATCCTGTTCTTATTTTTGCATCCCTGAAGAGCTCAGAAAATTTGTTTTGGATGCGTTCAGATTTATGACAAACACTTCGATTACAAATTTGGATGGTTTAAAAATGTGATTTTGGGATGCTACTTCAGATCGTGCGTTTTGGAAATTCGTGAACTGAAAGACTGCCCTACCTTCAAACCCAGCAGCAGACTCGTAAGAGGAAGGACACAATAAATAGGCTGTTTTCACGGCACCACCTTCGGCTAGAGGAGGACTTTGACCACTCTTATTGAGGGAGGATTTTGACATGCGTGTGGATATCAGTTGTGCAGCTCAGCTGTTGTTCCTCACTGTACCTTTTCCCTAATTTAGTTAGGTGAGATGGATTTGTGTCTCTGAGCCTGCTTGAAGAATGCCTTGCACAAAGGCACTGCAGTAAGTCATGTTGGTGTCGTGACCTGTGTTGCGGAAGGGCATCCACGGTAACACTGTTCAGGCCCAGTCCAGAGATGGGTAAAGCGGAAATAAATCTGGGCTCTAAAACTGCTTGCAAAGCACGGTAAGGTTAGCCAGAGCTCAACCAGGTCAGGCATAACCAAAACAGGCTAATGGGGCCAGCACATCGCAGACTTAAAGAACTTGCACACGTACACACACACAGACACACACACAATTGTTTCACAGCAGGATCTGCTCAATTTGTGTCCTACCTAGGCTGACTAGCAGAGAAACTCATCCTTGCCCTGAGTAGCTGCTGACATGGCCTGAACCTCCACCCCCTACTCCTGCAGCAAGAGCCAGGTCTTCCTCAGCAAGGACAAACAATGGTGAGAGGGGGCACAAGTGGCTGCGTGTCCAGTACCCGGCTCCCAGGGCTACCAAGTGTCCACATGGCTAGGCATGCAGGCAAGGGGGCTCATCTCCTCTGGTTCTGGTGCCCTGAGGTTATATTTGGAGATTGTGTCTGGGCAAGCTCTTCTATTACTATTAAAAACCATGATTATTTTACAATTTTGGCAATCTCCCAAGAATTTTTATCAGTGAAACCAATCAGTACTTCCACTACAGATTGGCATAAAATATGTTTTATATACAAACAAAAATATTGTGTTTGTGGCTTCTGGGGTAAAGTCTCATGTTAATTTCCCTGTCAATTCTGTCTGCTGCGAAGTTTCATAAATGGATCAGCATTTCTACAAACTCACATCTTCATAGTGGAAATCTTGTTTCAAAGCTTTTCTGTTTGTTTGTTCTGCTGCACATTATAGGTACTGTATTATATTTACTGAAGATTTGCTACTTACTGGTTTGTCATTTCGGGTGTGGTGACTCACAGTTGCTGTCTATGCATCTTTGGAAGTTTGCTATGAAGAAGGAAACTGTGCTAAAACACTTGGGTCTTTATTTTGGACCACTAACTGGAAAAGATTTGCAGAGGCAATATGTGCTACTACGTGGAGAAAAAGCAGCAAAAGACAGCGTGTATGTTCTAGACCCATGAAGTATTCCTGGTCCAGAGAGAATAGAAGTCAACCAGAAGTCTTTCCATTGACTGTACTGGATTTTGGATTAAGTTTTGTGTATGTAAGTGGCGTCCAAAGGTCTGAGCTGTTCACAAATGGTCCATGTCTGTTGTAGTTACTAGGAAATGCAGGGAATGGGCCAGAGCTCAAAGCTTCAGTTTTTTCGATTCCAAGTCACACAGACAAAAAGAAAGATGTCATTATCCAACCTGCTGCAGTCCTCCAGAGCACTGAGTTTCCCTGTGATCCAACTCCTCAGCTATTAAAAAAGTAACAAAAACTTTGCTGGCTAGAAGTATATTGGGCAGGAACTGGTACATCTCAGCAAAAGGGAAGAGTCATTCTGAAAATGGTCATAAATATAGTTGGGCTGGAAATTAGGAATACAGAGACTTCCTGAACCAGACCCCTGACATAAGTAAACCCACAAGTGCAGTGAGTTTTGAGACGAAGATTGGTAAGTGTACGGAAGGAAATCTTATGGGAGCATTCTGATCCTGGCAAAGTCACTAGCCACAGAGTGCCTTAGGAAGAGATTACATGGTACAGTGTCTGCCATTGTAGGGACTAGGCTCAATGAATAAATATTCTATGATAAATACTCAGAAGACTGTAAAATATGCAGGTATTGAGGGAGCTGGAAAAACTCACAGGATAGTTTTCTATATACCCTGCATTAGCTACTGAAATAATCTATTCAAGTGCAACATAATATACTACACTGAAGAACCAGCATGGGTCTCAAATTAAGAGTTACGCCTCATGTTGATTTTATGTACAATATTTAAGAAATAATGAGTGCTTTGAACTTGAATTTCCCATCTTCCCATAAAAAAGAAAAAGACCTGGAGAATTCTGTTCACTGGAGCAAACTAGACTATTGGTAAAATATTTGCAGAGAACCTTTAAATGCACAGATGGAAAAGGCCTGCAGAAATCATTGCATAAAAAATAACCAAAAGAATTAAGAGGTTGTTGATCTTTTCTTGAAAAATGGTGGTCTAGGGGACAGCTGTTTGCTGTACTTGAAACTAGTTCTACGTGAGTAGTCCCACGGAGGATCCATTTCCAACTCCAGGTGAGCATAATCAATGGCACAGTTAAGTAGGATGTAAACTGCATTCAGCATCTGTAACCTCTTACACATGTCAGCTAAGAAAATAAAAATCACTTCTGGCAATGCTTCAGTTGTTGCCAAGAGGTCTGGCGTGTATAATAAACAGGAGGGAGAAGATGGGAAACCTGTTGCTCCTTGCTTATAAGTGCCCCTAAAGTGATTATCAATTACTTTCTTCAAAGGGAGTCCTATAATCTGACCTGGTCTATCAATCTCAGCTTCAGGAATACAGAAACAATTTCCAGCTTTACTGCACCTTTCCGAATATGAAGGAAGAGTTTAAAGCTCGGGTTGTGACCACTGTGTCTGTTGCTGCTGAGAGGAGTGCTAGACATTGTGTATAACTAGCTGGACACACCACAGAGGGCAAGGTCTGTTTGACAATTATTCATTGTTCAGAGAATTGATGGAGAACTCTCCAAAAGCGTAGCTGGCTGTCATCGCTATTTGATTAAATCCTGCAAGAAAAAATTGCAGATAGATTAAATTATGCGTTCTTGTATTTGCACTGGGTGCTCTTTATGTCTAGCAAGCACCCAGATTTTGAGAAAACACAATAAAATAAGATCAGAATGAAACACTTTGACTTCAGATTTGCAAAACTGCCATGAGAAAAGTAGTACTGAAGGAGAATATGCCTTACAGTCACAGAAAATCTATTCATCCTTTCTTCCACCAGCGGTGACAACAACAGACAGACAACACTTTACTTAATGGTTAAAATAAAAGGTGACTCATACAGGCAGTGTGGGTGAGTAAATTTTGCAAGACCGCCTTTCATATTTGACCAGTGTAATGATTATGTTGCAGACCTTTTATGGATGATTTGTTATATATGTGAGCATAGAATGAATGTGGGGGTGAGAAACAGCTTTTTTTCCCACATATAAACCCTAACCACATGAATCTCAAATGAGACTTAAAGCCATAGTTCAAAGCAAGCCCAGTTGCACTGGGCTGAGCTCTTTTTAGTGTTCAGAAAGAGTAGGAAACAGGAGCTTGTGCCCTTTTCAGAGTCATTTTAGGACACCATAAGTCCTAAGAGAATGGAAGCAGAGCAACTGCTGTCTTTCCCTAATCAGAAAGGCTGTTGCCCATGATCAGGTTCTGCCCATATACTCCAGCTCAGTAAGCACAATTACACCATCCAGATAGATGGAGTTTGTACAAATTAATGACCAGAAAAATGGTAGTACTTTGAGTCTTCTTGCATGAGAGGCATTTTTTTTCAATGGTGTGAAGTCAAATCCAATCTTGTGTTCTCAGCCTTGGACGTTGAATTCCAGTCAAGGCAGTTCCATGGGGTCAGGATTTTCTTCCCATGTGTCTTACAAAGAGTTAGAAGAGATTCACTGGACACTGCTTAACTGAAGCAGTATATGCAACTTTAGAGCTTTTCCTGGGAGTTGAGGGGCCAAATAAACTATGCAGAGGTCAACTTGGTGACATTTCTCATTCTGAAGCCCAACACTGTCTTCCTTCAGATACATGCTACAGTCCCTCAGCAGGGTCCTTTTACCTTCTCACTCAGAAGAGCTTCTTTATTGCTCAAGTGTGACTATCGTTGTACATCAGATTACAAGTTCTTGTATTCTTGAGCACAGCTATCATGAAACTTTTTTGCTACATAGGCCAGGATGTTGGTGGTGGTGTTGCTGCTACCCATCTCTATCAGTTATACAACCAACTAAAAAAGTAGAGTTTACTATGTGCTCATTATGTGTTTGTCCCTTTCTGAATAACTGCTGAGACCTTGTGATGTGGTGAACAGGCAGGAAGCCCCTCTTCTCAACATGCAGCAGACCGTGGTGGGTGTGTGGCCCTTTCTTCCAGGTGTAACATGGCTTGAGCACTATCCTGATTTCTGGGTGGTGCTGCCTCCTTTGGCACTGTCTAGGGCAGTTATCAAACCTGTAGAGACAAAGTAACCTTGTGGCACGGATGCTCAGGATGCAGCCTTGTTTTTGTGACCTTGGTTGAGAAGATGGTGCAGCTAGGTCTGGCACACATTGAAATTCCTGGGAGAAAACATCAGGCTTGCCTGAGACCTCCCTGTGGCTTTTCTGGTCCTGAGCTCTCTGTGTGCTGCCACTGGATCTACAGAAAAATTTTGCTTCATAATAAGGCTGTATTTTTTTTACCTTTCTTTCACATCTCTTGGTACACCTCCTGACTTGATTCTATTCCCTACCACAGATTTTCTTTGGGCTATTTCTCCTCGCCCTCTCCCCCAACCTTTTCATTTTCTGTGTGGATCCAATCCGAATTTCTTCATGGACAGGAGGAAGTTTCTAATTTATCTGATCCCTGCACTCCTGTTGTCTGGCTGTTGAGAAAGAAGTGTTTTGTGTAGCCAGGGTTGAGTTTGGGGAGAGGGAAGGGGAGAATAATGCAGCTGATGCATGAGACACTGGCTATGGGACAGAGAAAAGGCATACACTGATTTATTCCCGCCAGTAGTTATCTCCCTCTCTTTGGGTTCTCTTAGGTACCAGCACCTCCTTCTGCCATATGACCTGCCCTTCCACTTCTTCATGGGCAGGAACAGCAGACAAATAGTTGTTCATTTTTGGAAAAAACTTATTTTTCCTTATTCTTCACAGCATTATGCCTCTGAGGTCTTAATTGTCCGAAAACCAGAACAGAAGGAAGGCAAGGAGGTCTGGATCATTAGCTTCAACGACCCCCAAACCTCGGGGACGTTTTTCTCTAACTATGCCCAGACATGCAATTGGAGTTGCCTAAAATCACAATGACACTTTGAAATGAAGGGTATTTGGCTCCTAAATCTATACCTAAGTCAATCTGTACTATAAGTTCCTTGCAAAAATCTGTCCTGTTTAATAGTCAGATTTTGAATTTCATGTTCTAGATATATCACTTCCACAACCTTTTAGTTACAGAATTATAATCCAAAGTGTGTTTTTTAAACTTAATTGAATTTATTTTTGGAAGCTCTCTGGAGATATAGCAACAAGAAGGAGGTAATTAGTCAGTAGAAGCAAAACTTCATACACATGGCAGCATTTTCAGTAATTCCTTTCTGTTATACAAATCACATCATCACTGCTGGGGTTTTCCTGGTTATATTTCTTAATTTCTGAAACCATGTAGTTTAAGACACCTTTGGAATGGAAATTATTATTATATATTGTCCTTGTGACATTTTTTTATGTTGAAATGAGTTGGGGCCCTTGCAGGGGTGATCCAGCTAATCCCTCTTTCCAAAGCAGGGCACTGCTAGAAGTCACTTGACGGCATCTGGAGTGGATTGCCTGAAGGAAATGTAGGCAATCTTTGGATGTCTGGCTTTTGTCAATACCACTGCACACATTTAATGATGATGTGATGCAAGAAAAGTCCTGCTTTCCTGCTCAGCCTTGTGATCTCAAGGTCTGCAAGCAAGTTTCTTAATGCTACTGTGAGACCAGACTGTTTAATCTGTCATGTAAGCAATTTAAGGATTTCCATTGCCCTTCTCTCCTGCCAGCAACTGGAAGCATAGTCAGGACCACACAGTCATAAAGAGTCTTAGGGTGTGTGCACTAAAACCCATCAATTCTAAGGTTAACATGTCTCTGTTTTGGCACCGTTTTTTTTTTTGTATATGCCAGAACACTAATGCATGCAGAGCAGGTGCTTACTATTCGACAGTTACCTGCACCTCCTTTTTTGCTACCCAAAAATGAAGGAATAAATAGGGCTGCTATTCTTGGCAAATCTGGGTCATATTAAACATAAACTTATGTCTACTTTTAGCATGTAAGAGTCAAGACAACTCATAGTGAAGGGATTTTTCCTCCCCATTTTTAATATAAGCCTCAAATCAGAGCCACTAAATAAGGACCCTGAGGCCTAGTTTTGTGTATTCAAAATTCTGCTTTGGTTAGTACATTAGTGCTTTTAAAATACTGGTTAATTCTGCTGACAGCTGCAGACTATGACTTCCGTGAGGCTACTTTGAAGTCTGTTGCACTGGTTTGTAAGACCTCATCAGAGGTTCTTCCTTAGCTTGCAACAACGCTGGGTCTCTGCAGGAGGGTGAGCAGGGCTCAGCCCTCAGCCTGGGCTCCACTCCTCTGTTTTCTCCACTGTATTTTTGGCAGTCCAGTCTGCTGCAGAAGTCCTCTGAGTCTCCAGGTAGGGTAAACACTTTTGAGGAATTGCTGCCCCAGGTGCAATTAAGCAATTGTCCTTGGGAGTAGAAAGGCCCAGCAGTCATTCCTCAGTTCCTGCTACCTTTCGCCTCTAGACTGCCCACCAGCAAAGTCACCTGTTGGGGTGAATGTGTAGCCGGGAAGTCATGTAAGTTGGAAGAAGGGGTCCTTTTTCTTAGAAATCACTTCTTCTTAGAAAAACTAAGCCTTTTTCTTAACAGAAATTTAAGCCATATAGGGTGATTATTCAGGATAGCTGGCGGGACAAAGAAAAGGGTTAGATTTCCTCCTTTGTGATTTCAGCTTGGCTTCGTATGAGCATAGTACAGAATTTTAGCACCTAACCTAAAAATGACATGCCAAATGTACTGGCTTCTAATCTGGATTGCTTCTGCAAGCGTTATTTCCCTTGTCCTCTCTAACTACGCTGAGAAGCAGTTGTATCATCCATTTATTGCCAGCATGTCAGCTCTAAACAATACAGTATAAGCCATCACCATCCTCCTATCACGCATTTATGAGAAGCATCTTCATGCAATTTCCCAAGTTGCTCTTCTCACAAGAGAAGAATCTTCTCATATTTATTAACAAATTCAATAACTACACATATGTTAACATATGTCTTTTCTATAGTACCTGAGAAACTGAACACTAGTTGGTGATAGGCTGAGAGAGTTGCCTATCAGACTAAGTACTGTCCATCTATGTAGATCTAACTATTGTCTCTTCTTCTACACAAATTGGCTCAATTTTTGGTTCTACAACTGTGCAGTGCACAAGGGTCCCGGACCATCACTGACACACAGAAGAATCACTGCAAAGCAAATAATCAATAGAGATCAATAGTGACAATTGTGCCTATTCGGTGAGCCTAAGAGAGTTCTCCAGTGACAGGGAATCAGGTGTGTAACCCATCCTGGGCCCTGTGCAGGACAGAAAAGAAAAGCGATCACGTCTGTGGGAACGGGAGGTGAATCTAACATCTGGATTTAGCAAGGATTTAACATGGATTTAAGCAGGCTGTGGCAGATAGGGCACAGGTTCTTTGGGAAAGGTGAGATAAAAGTGATGTGTAAATCCAGCAGGTGAGACGTATTTCTGTTTAACAGAAACAGGTATCAAACAGGACCCTTGAGATATTTGGGGAGTTTGTAGAATTGCATAGACATCTTTTAAATTAAAATTTCAGTCCTGTGTCTTAAAAAAAGCTGTCATGTTCTCTCTCTGCACACTGAAATATACATACACACATGCACACTATATTTCTTATACAAATATATATGTGCCTATACGTATACACTGAAATGACCTTTTATTTTATGACTAACAACAGATAATTAAGAAAAACTTTTAGCCTCTGAGCTAAGGAGTCCTTGTAAAAATGCAGTTATTGTTCAAACACAAAATTATCCCAGGATGTGGTTTTCAAGAGGCAGTGAGGGATAAGGGTTGACCATCCTGAGGTACGGTTCTCCTTTTGCATGGTACTTTACATTCTACTTTTTAAAAGCAATCCTGTCTCCATGAGTTTCTGAGCTAAAGTTCATCTCAAAAGCAACACAAAACTACATAAACTGACATATTGTCACCACCTGGCACTGCTGTTTTGCATAATTATGTAGGTTGAAACCTAGAAGCAGCTCACAGTGTTATTGTTCAGATCACCTCCTACAGGCTAAAAAACGTTACCCAGTAACTAACATATGTTCATGTCCCATCATTTATTGAAATACTTCCCCAGACTTCTCCATGGGTGGATCAATTTCATTAAAAAGCAAAGCAACATAAAAAAAGAAAACAAAAGGTCCCAGCAGCTGGAAATTGAAGCCAGGTAAACCCGGGTGGCAGTATTGACAGTGACGGTAATTAACTATTAAATGCTATAACTAAGGATGTGAAACCTATCACAATTTAAATCCTTAAGTAAAAGCTGTGTGCTGTTTGAAAGGATATCACCTGTTTCTGAGAGTCACTTGATGAAGATCCATAAGCAGAATAGATAGATATTTGTGGGAGAAGAAGGGGTAAATGGGTCTCTCTGTCCTGGCTCAGATTTTCCAAGTTTCTTGGTAAACCACAAGGTAAGTTGGAGCTCTTACATTTGCTATGAGCATTTTCTTTTTGCATCTAATGGCATCTTACCTGCACTTGCAGTCACCCATATGTTCTAGGGACTGGGCACAGAGAGGAATGTGTGACATACAGTTAGTTAGTATCTAATGTGTCCCACACGATGTGCCCTGATGTGGAAGGATAATGGACTTGAGAGCACCATGTGAGTGGAAAAAAAGTTGAAGCCCCTATGTCAGAGAGAGAGCCATCTCACCATATCTTCTGCAAAGGTGGTAGGCTAGCCTGTCTTCTGCGTGTGAATCCAGAGAGCTGCCCCATGGGGTCAGGGCCCCATGGGTTCCTCTGGAGTTCGTGCAGTTCCTTCACAAAGGCCTGAAGGCCTGCGATTACATCCAAAGGCCTGCGTTACGCGTCGGGAGCTGCTTTCCCCAAATGGTCATCCCTATAAGGAAAGAAAGGAGACAGTTTCCTCCAATGACCTCTTTGTTGCATTTCACATTACTGTTTTCAGCCCCCTCTCCCCTGTACAGAAGGATTCTGGGGTTATTGGATGAAAACTAGCTTTTAGGAATACTTCTTTTGGCAACTCATTTCACTTCTAAGCAAATAGTTTGAGATGGCAGTTTTCCACTTTCATTAACTCTGCACCCTCTCCAGCAGTGCGTTAATGACAAGCTTAAGTGCTTGCATTGTTAAGTGCAATTGTTCGATCTGTGTCCGTATTGTTCAAACAATGTCTGTATTGTTAGGAGCAGTATTGTTCAGAGCAAGCAAATATTGCATTGTCCCCAGAGGAAGTCTGGAAAACACTCTTGTGGAGAAAACTGCGTTTTTACATGTGTCCAGCGTTTCTGTCTCATTCCAAGTTTGGTTTACCATGACGAGTCATCGTGGTGGCGTAAGGAAGTGGAGGAGCCAAATACATGCCTCTTGCTACAGACGTTTCTCTGTTAACATCCTCATTTGGGCATTTGCTGGATACGTGCAGGCTCTGAACCTTGTCTGCAGGGAGCGGCTGGGCAGCCTTGCTCTCTGGCTACCGCACAGTCTCACCCAGTCAGATGTACAGCACGTCTGCCAGCACACCTACACACAGAAGGAAGGCCCAAAAAAGACAGATTCCCTTGGGTTTCCTTAGGAATGCCGTTGTAGAAGATTAATATAGGAAGCTGTGGCTTAAATAGAAGTGGTGAGAAGAGTAAAGGCAATGTTGTGGTTGTGGTTCAGGACCCAAGAGATCTAGCACTAATTTAGCTCCTCTGCTGCTCCTTGAGTAACTTCGAGCAAGTCACGTAGGATCTCCAGGCTTTGGCTGTCCATTTGTACATTGAGTCAACACTTCCCCTTTCTTAAACTTTGTCAAGAACTGGTGTCTGAAATAATGGGGCCTGATGTAAGACAGAAGTGATCTCGTGTAATTATACAGATGTCTGCAAGTTATTTAACTGTGTGATTTAAGGGAATATGCTATTTGAATGTGTTTTAATCAGCTACAAAATGCTATATAAACACAGTGACATTCAGATGAAAAATGGGCCAATTTAAAATATACTAAAAATAACAATATATAAGCAAGTCACATAGCATGACTTTTAGAGGATCAAAATAGCAATGAACAGAATAACCACTGCATTTTTAAAACTACCACATAAAATTTGGTCACTTTTTGGAGGTGTTATTTGCTGATAGACAGCAAATGAGGTTTATACATGAACATCCTCTTCCCCAAGTTGCTTTAAAATGTTAAACTCTTAAACCCCCCAACTGGTTGAGCTGACTGGTGCAAAGGATAATAATCAGCCATTGGGTATCTTCAACAGACCAGTAGATTTCATTATGAAGTTAACATTAGCATGTTCTATTGCTGTCATCAATATACAAGTTACGGCAGGGTCACTGGTCAAGGTAGGAACAACCATGTCGACTCAAATCAGATGTCTGCCTAGCCCAACAGAAACAAGGGATAGCCTAGAGGGCAACCATATGAGATATTTCCTCCAAGTACTCTTCTGCTCTCCAGGGAATTTCAGCTTTCAGCTCAGGGAATTTCCCGAGACAAATATCATACCAAACCATAGTAATTTGAAGACTGTTCTGAAATGAAGCTGCCAAAAGAGCAAGGTACATGCAATGTGGGTCCATCAGTTTAGGGAATGTTGGAGGTGGGTGCCTAGATAAAGTACATCTGCTCAACAGTCTTCTCTATGCTGTTCCAGATTGTCTGCTTGGCTTCCAAACTCACCACCCTCTATTGCTTTGTAAAGCTGGTTGTGGGTTTTTCTCCCAACTTGTACTGGCATTAACAACGACAGTAGTTTGAGCAAATGCACATACACTGCAGATAACTGTAAGACTGCCAGTTATAAAAACCTGACTGACAACAGTGCCTCAAGGATAAACCATCAGAATACCATACAGAACAGTAAAGAAAGAATAATTTCCTACTCTGAGAACAATTTGTAGTCCAAAAGTATCTGTTAGTGGATCTGCTGCCCTTGAATTTTTTTAATCCCCTTTTAAGCCTGCTGATACTGTCTGCCTCCACAAATTCCTGTGTCAACAAGTTCCAGAACTTCACTACCCTTTGTGTAAAAAATGTACTTCTTTTTAGCTATTTCATACTAATCTCCTACTAATTCAGCAAGGGCCTGCAGTGACAGTCTTGTGGATTATGATGAAAAACATGTGTTCTTTTTCTTTTTATCCATGACTATTATGACTTTGTAAACCTCATGAATATTTCATTCAACCTTCTTCTCTCCAAATTTAAATGTCCTGGAGTTTTTTGTTTCTTACTGTATGGCAGCTGCTTCCTCCTTTTGATCATTTTAAGTGCCTTTCTCTGCACTTTATTTATCTCCCCTCCATCCTTTGGACATGAAAAACAGGGCTTCGCACAGTATACCAAATGCAGGTGTAACAAAGTTTTCAATAGTGGTAAAATGATGCCCACCATGTTGTTCTCCACAACCCTTTCTGGTGACACAGAGAGCTCCAGTGACTCTCTTCAGGCTGCCTCTGCCCACCGAGCCAACAATTTCCGGGACCTGAGACGACTCCAAATGCTTGAGTTGCACATTGAGTTGCTGAACTCAGACCTGACAGCTGCATCTGTAAATGTGATATACATCATTTCTACTTGTATGTGTCACCTTCTGTGTTTCTACACTGGAGTTCACTTGTCACTTTTTGCCCACTCACTCACCATTTGACTGCATGAAAGGCTTTAATGTCATTGCCAGGCTTGGAGTTTACACTAGATGTTCCTCTCACCAGGTCACTGATGAAGAAGTTGATTGCAAACAGTCCCAGCAGCAACAGCCAAGGGACTCCACTAGTGAAACTGCTTTCTCTCTTCTAACCAATTTTAACTCCACAAAAGGACCTTCATTCCAGTCTTATGGTGACTTAATTTCTGTAATTGTCAGGGCCTGAAGGCAAGAATAAACCTTTGTTGCCCTGACCAGCTTCACCTTTGGGCCACATCCACGACTCTGCCTGTGGGCCCAGGAGGTCCATTTCAGTCCCGGCCCTGAGCCACACTGAAGGTAATCTTGTTCTTGGTCTTTTGTCCTGCTGCCCTGACTTACTGGCTGAGATTTTATTGCTTTGCTGGCGTAACTTTACCTCTGTCTCATAGTTGGATCTGTGCTGTAGGTAATCTCCTGTTCTTCCTGGCAGGACTTTCTGGATTGACCCTGGACCTGACTCAGCACCTGACTTCACCCTACCTGGTGATCTCTGGGCAGTTGATGACACCCGTTACACTCACCACCCTGGTCCTGCTCAGGTGTTGTGGGACAGTGCCCAAGCGTGAGGGCATTGCTTGTGCTGGGGTCACCCTTGGCTCCTAGCTTGCCCCCTCATGGTGCAGCCCTGCTCCTGCTGCTTTCTGGCAGTAGTAACTTTAGTGTAGAGTCTTGTAAAGGCTTTTTAAAAATCCAGATATATTATGTCTGTGGGCAGCAGGTAAGTGCAGCAGGATTTTCCTTTTGCAGAAGTCACACTGACATGTTTGGTGGTCTTGATCTTCATTATAGATTCTACCATCTCACCAGGGCTGGAAATCTGTCTCATTAGTCTGTCGTGCCCAGGTCCCCTTGTAAAGCATCTTCAATAGAAGGGAGTTGTATCAACAGTCCTTTGGGACCATGGTTGTTTGCATGACAGGTTGCATACCTTGGCCAGCAGCTCTGCAACTTCATGTTAGAGTTACTTGGATGAGTACCAACCAGCCCTGTGTATTTTTTACTATCTGTTTGAACATCCTTTACTTTAAATGCTTTTTATAATTGAGTGGTTTTATTTTCTTCCTGAATTGCAGCATTGAGCTTACCTGAGCATCCTGGTGTTTTTGAACAGCCTCCAGGCTGCTTGTAGGCATTTTGCTTTATATATTGCATTTTTTTTCAGGTTTGATGAAGTTTTTTTTGTTTTGGTCTTTTTTTTTTTTTTTTCATATTATCTGACTTTAGAGCATCCTCTTTCTTGAAATTCTTTGTGATGCATTGATTTACCTTACTGGCTGCTATTACAGCTTTAAGACCAATTATATTGTGAATACTATTGCAGAACAGCTTTCCCATTAATATCTTTTGAACTAGGCCTTGTGGGCCCTTAACGCCACATCTGGAACAGTATAATTTCATGTGGGTCCTGCAACTGGCTGGTTGAGGAAGCAGTCCTTCACTGGGCAGCTGAAATCTCTCATTGTTACTAAATCTTCAAAACTCACAGCTTCTCGAGAGTTATTGAACTTTTCCTGATTGTTATCATCATTCCAAAAAGGGCTCAGTAGAACAGTTCTGGTATTACACTTGTAGTTTTAGAATACGGTATTTCTACCAATAGAGATTTCAGGATGCTTCTATTTTCTTGTGATACTTGAGCTGTTGTACTTCATGTACAGCACTACTCCTTTGCCTATACATCCTGCCCCTCTAAAGCTGATAACCTACAAACAGTGTATTGCACTGGTTGTCGTCCTTCCAGGAGGCCCCTGGTGTGCTGCTGTATCAGAGTCACCACTCAGTGCCTGCCCAGTGTTTCCCCTGTCCTAATTTTTAGGTATTTGTCATTGCAGTAGAAGCACTTCCAGGCTTTGTTTTTGCTCTATTGCTCAATATCACAGTCTAGCTCTTTCCTTTCTTGCCTATGTTATTTATTTTTCTCCTGACTTTTTCAGGATGTCTCAGATGTGCCTAACTGAGCCTCCTGTCATTGCTCTGAGCCCAGAGAACAACTTCACCCTAACATAAACATGCTGTTGGTAGCGTTTCGGTTACCTTTGGCTTTCTAAACTGATTCTAGATATTTAAGTTTATGAATCTGAGCCATCCTCAGTGGGCCAGAAGATGATACAGAGCTGGGGGGAAACTGTGACCTTCGAGACCTGCTGCTGGAGGCTGTGTAGAGTACTCTAGAGCACCTCAAAGGGCATCTGATCCTTGTGTACAGAAAGCTGAATCAAGCTCCTGACACTAGCAGCCTGTTCAGTGCTAATTAAGGAAATAAAATGTATCTGATCTTCGTACCTGAACACAAGGGTATATGGTAAACAAAAGTCTTTTTTTATAGAGACAGTCTTAGCATGAGACTTTCTGGGGTATGCTCAGCTGAATGTAAAAGAAGAAAGACTGGTGGGGTGATTTGGCAGAGACTGAAATATCTGAATACAGAGCTCAAGGAAAAGAAAAAAAGGTAATGAAATCAGAATGACAACTGAAGCATTTTTTAAACATTTAGCTTTTGGGATAATTTTTGTCATTTCCCTAATGGCCATTTACACTTCCAAAATTACTACTATCCACTACAGTACTACTTCCCACAGGTAAACAAAAATTCTACAAAGACAGAGCTACATTAATGCTTTGGTTAGGGTAAACCCTACTCTGAATTTTTGCCTCACGGACATGTAAGTCGTTGTACTTTTTCTGGGAAGTGAATTATTAAAATTTCCTTAGACATTAGACAGAAAATGTCATTGTCCTTAGATCACAAGAGAAGTGATATATCCTAGAAGAAAGATATGTTGTGGGTTTTTTCTTTTTAATTGTGGTCAGCTTGTGATATTTTGTAGCATTGAGCTTTTCCCAACCCCCTAAATTGTCATTGACATTTCAGTCAAATAATTGAAATTAACACACCTTTCATCTTACATTCAGATTTGCTATATGTTCTGAGTAGCCACTGATCTCAAGGAGGGATTTTTCTCTATAACTATTCAGGCTCTAATGGAAACTCTTTACACAGATTATATCCGTAGCACATGCTCTTACACAGGTAGAATTGAAACTTAGGAAATGGAAGAAAGACTGTATGGCATATACAGGAACAGTGTTAGAGGAGAGTGTATGAAAGCTAGTTAATGTACTTCATTAGTCAGGATAATAAACTCTCAAAGACTCAGTGAGGTGGGACTCATTCTACAGGGTGCCTGCTCCAATAAGAGTTCAATGTAAAACAGAGTACATGGAGTCTCAGTTGTGCAAGTGCTTATCTAAACTAGAAATGCCTGTGACCAAATGAATGCCCTGATTTGAAATCTTGTTATTTAGTGCCCATATGTTATGTGTGGTCAGGGTGACAGAATGTATTTAAAGCCTAGAATAAAACCTTCCATATTTGTAACAGTCTGGACATCTTGGACCACCTACTAGCTCAAAGGAATTTTTGGAAAACAACATGTTTAGAAATGCCCTGTTCTTCCCTCTGGATATCAATGAATGACATGCATTGATACAGACCTACTGATCTTGGAAAAGTATCCAAAATCTTCCCTAAATAAGATTTAAGGGGTAAAAATTACATTATTGCTGTCTCCATAAGCTCAGCATGCTGGCACTATGGCTATTTCTTACTAGTTTGATGTGAACAGCATAACTGGAAAAAATTTCACATGCTAACTGGCTAGTGATAAAGCCATCAAAAGCCAAGCAATAAGCAACAACATATTTGAAGGCTGACATCTTCTTCACTTGTCAAGTAATGCAAATGTAGTAGTTGGTAGATTATTCTATTTACAAAGAAAGAGAACAGCAGTGGAAGGTTAATTCTTGAGGTCATCATCCTTTAATCGTTAGCAGAATCTGAAGAATATTGTGCTTTTTGAAGTCAGCTGTTACTAGGGGTTACTAGATTTATTACTAGGGGTAGCATAAGGTAAGTAAGGAAGCTGAATTCTTACATCCTATCATTTGTTCTAACGTATTTAAGAACTCAGTCCATTGTGGAAATACTTTAAAATAGGCAGTCTGCACTGGCTGACCTTAAGATTTTAATAGGTAGGACAGAGCGGATGAACAGAAATCGTCTCAAAGAAAAGGCCTTATTTGTCTCTGCTACCTTCTGCAATGCATAAGGAACTGCACAGGAACAACCATCGGGAGCCTGGGCAGGTACTGGTGAGAAGTGTACAGTACTCCTGAAAAAGCACAGTGAAAATTCTTAGTCACAGTCACAACAGCTGCATGGGGGGGACACTCTCCTCGGAGGGTGCCCCCGCGGGACCCTATCACTGCTCTTTTCTGCTGACCACTAGGGAGAGTTTTCCTTCTTCCTTTTCTCTCTCTCCTTTTTTGTTTTTATTTTCCTCAGAAGTAACTCTCACCATTGGAGTCATTGCCTGTTGACAGTTAGGGTCCTTGAGTTATGGGTCTCGCTCATAAAGCTTTGTGTGTGTAAACCTGTTTCAACATCCTTTGTGCAACAGTGCGTATCATGGTACTTCACTGTGTGAACTGCCCAAAGCAATTGCTGTAGATCATGAGGAGTTTTTTTAACAAATGTTATGCATTTGCCCCAGACCGTGCATGTTTAACTTAGAGATAAGATTGTTATTAGATAAGAAGACTTAGTAATTGTTTTAAAACTGTGATAAGAAATAATCATAGCATCATATAATCATTTAGGTTGGAAAGGACCTTTAAAGTCACCGAGTGCAACTATTAACCTAGGACTGTCAAGTCCACCACTAAATCTTGTTTCTAAGCACTACATCTACATGTCTTTTAAATACCTGTAGGGATGGTGATTCAACCACTTCTATGGGCAGCCTGTTCCAATGCTTGACAACCCTTTCGGTGAAGAAATTTTTCCAATCTAAACTTCCCCCCGTGCAACTTGAGGCCATTTCCTCTTGTCCTATCGCTTGTTACCTGGGAGAAGAAACTGACCCCCAACCTTGCTACAACCTCCTTTCAGGTAATTGTAGAGAGTGATAAGGTCTCCCGTAAGCCTCCTTTTCTCCAGGTTAAACAACCCCAGTTCCCTCAGCTGCTCCTCATAAGACTTGTTCTCTAGACCCTTCACCAGCTTTGTTGCTCTTCTTTGGACATGCTGCAGCACCTCAATGTCTCTTTGATCTGAGGGTCAGAAAGACCTTCCAAAGATTAAATCTGTCCAAGATGAAACATGAGCTTCTGTGCAAATGGTTGATGAACCCTGAGACATTGACGATGAATGAGACTATCACAGTGTAAATTGAAGAGTGCTTAACTTCCATTGACGTACAGTTTTTAATAACAGGAATGATCATCACTCCTGGGGACTAAAAGAATTCAGAATAAACTGTATAATTTACCATATACATGGGTTTTTTTGGTGATAAGATATGCTCCAGTGCAGCCTTTGGAAAGAAGTATAAAAGAACTCCTGAGAACCTGTTAGTGCCGTTGCTCGCACAGCTCCTAAGCACAGAGCTGAGACACACAAAGAGGAAGGATGTCTTCTGAAAAGGCACTTCAGGGACATTGGAGGTTTATTTGGTTATATGTAACCTGCCAGCCGACTCTTTTAAGCTGTTAGGAGCAAGTAGGCAGCAAAAGAGCACCAGTATGAGTGAAGGTACAGCCTTTCAGGTCAACTACAGCAAGACTGATACACTACATGGTTCTTGTTGCACAATTGCTAATATTATTTACGCTATGTTGTCCTGTTCATTCTCAACTGCGAGTGACTTGTGATGATCAAGCAAGTAATAGTGTATTATCACATGTCTACATGATGCTTTACAGGAAATTATAACTGTTTTCCTGTAATCAGAGTTGATCATAGGGAAAATTTGCAGAAGTGAAGGGCCTAGCACAGCTGTGGGAAGTACAACACTGGAGGCAAAGTTCCTTGCACAAGAAATGAAGGGCCTGGGTCCTCAAATCAGACCAAGGGAAGGTTCATGCCTGTGTCAAAGAAGAAAAGAACCAGACAGGGAGAACAGCATGATACAAAAAGCAGACAGGGAGACTCTCCAGGGGAGAGATAGAAAGAGTGTGTGAAACTGTTATTTGCTAACTCCCTCATTAATGCCTATGACTAATTATAGCAATTAGCAATAAATACACAGTGCCATATCTGATAAGTAGTTATTTCACTGCAAAATGTAAGTGCTGTTGTGCATATTTTCTTCCAATTCTTGGCCAGCATTAGCTAATCAGAGGAAGAAACTGTTGATCATGTCTGAGAAGGGGAACTCTACTCTCCGTGGCAGCCTTGAAGTAATGACATGTATTTGTGTTACTGAATTATTACTTTGTATTAATTTACTCTTGGGTCACTTTAGGGGAAATGGGGAACACTGAGAATAGAGCAGTATTAAGTTGATGAATGACTAATCAGCTGAATCATCACAAATGAGGAAAAGAGTTCATTAATCCAACTGTGAAAGGATTTTGGTTCTTTATTTTTGATAATGAATTCCGTGGTCCCTAGTAGAGAAGTAGAAGAAAGCTTTCTAGCTTTTGCTTTAACCTACTTTGTTCTGTTAGTGTTTCCACTGGAAAATCTTTTTAAGTGGTAAAGATTTTAGAAAAATCCTGTGTGGGAGAAATGACTGTGAAGATGGTGAATTTTTGGTAATGAGGCATCCCATAGAAGCTGTGCTGTATGTGTCAGCCTTGTGCAGAACTCTTAAATACCCTAGAGCACCTATTTCTTTGCAACATAAGGTTGACAAATACGCTAGGTAAGGCATTCTTTGGATGTGGCAGACAGAGGCCAGACAATGCCAGAAACAGCAGTAGGCACTAAAACTTGTGCAAGAAGTGGAATTCAGTTTAGGATGACAACATCTAAATTTAGGCACTCTGGGGGTTATTTAGGCAATACCTTTTGAGATGTCTTAGGCAATCTTTCCTGTCCTTGAGGTGCTGCGCAGGGAAGGTATCAGTCTTCCATAAGCCTTGTGAAACATCCAGCCATCCCCTGTGGATGCCATGTGTACTCCTGGGCATTCAAAAGGCACTTGACACCAACTTGAGAGCAATTGAATCAACCTCCAGGTGGGTCTAGATTTGTTGGAGCTCCCTCTAAAGCCAGGGGACAGAAAAAGGCTTCACATTGACCAGGAAGGAAGCCTAAGAGACAGTGCTGTTGAATTTGGAGAGGGATTGTGAGAATAGGAGTGAGACGTTGGCCAGTTCCGTAGGCATATTTATTTGCAGCATTTTGAATTCGTCCTGATATTTAAAATAAAATAATTTGCTTCAATCTCCAAACATGAACAGGTCAATTTGTAAACACACACTGACTTTAGACTTAAGACCAGAGACAGCGTGTCAGAAATTTAGAGTAAATTGAGACAGACAATTGTAAGGAGAACGACAGTTGGTTATCAGAAGCAACAAAGATAAAAACTTTGATGTATGTCAGGATGTATATATGTCAGGGGATCATGAAACAAAAAGAACCATTACATATAAGTGTCAAATCAAAGAAGTGGTGTATGATTGTGTTAAAAAAAGGCTGCAAGCTTTTGAACTGAGTTTAGAAAAGACAGAGGAGTATCTGTGAACACATATCACAAAGGCAAGTAAACAGAAAACATTCCCCAGTTAAAAAGGAAGTTTGGAGAGAGAGAGGAAAGCCTTTTTCTCACTCAACAGAATTGTAATCTCTGAAGATAAGAGAAACTGAGGGAGGAAACACAGGAAAAAGGAATGAGAATTAATGTGTTTGAACAGACTTTGTTGTCTTTATGCAGGTAGGTGACTTAAAATTTTCACATGTCTATGATATCAAAGTTTACCATTTTATGAAATTTATCTAAGCTTTCAGCTATGGAAAAATCAGAAGATTTAGCCCTTTTGTTTGGAAGCTTTGAACACAGAAACTGCATTTGGCGGTCTAGCTATGCTTGGAGTCAAAAAGCCTAGGAAAAAACCCAAATCAAGCCTTGATCCTTTGTACAAAACCCAAAATAGAATATTGATAACAAATAGGTACCTACATGGAGTAATCTAGTTGAACACAAATCATCCATTTCCTCTGTCAATAATCAAAGGCTGACCTTGTTTCAAATACCTGTCAGCAAACAGGATGCAAAGAAGATAGGGAAGGAACTAGCGAACTTAAAAACTTCTTCCTATCATGTTTTGTTTTTTTTTTTTAAAAAAAATGTGCTTTCAGTCCTGCTAAAATCTTGCTAGTAATAACCCATGAATGACAAAGAGAAAAAGGGTGATCCTCAGTTCCAGCTGGTGATATTGAGACCTCTGCCTTTGCTACAGCTGGGAAGCTTCAATGCGAGCAAGATTTGAATTCATGTTGAAGGTGAGAAACGAAGAAACCAAATTGCAATGAAACATGCAGGTACTAGGCAACACCGCAGACTCTCTGGAAGTTGAAATGGTTACCTTATTCATAAGAAGCATTCCTCTGCTATGAGAATGATTGTGACCTTTCACAGAGGCAACACGACATTGGTGGTGATAGATAGCATGTTCACTCGATGTGCTTACTACTTGCTGTAGATGTGGCTGGGCAGCAGGAGGGAGACCCCTGCTTGCCTTGTCCTGGATGCTGCTCTCTGGGTCAGATGAAGCTCCCAAGAGGAGGAGATTTCTCTTGGACTATCTAAGCATGCACATCTGGAGTAGAAGATGGGACGGTCAGTGTGAGAGCACGAGGGAGCCAGCAGGCAGGAGTTTGCATCGTTTAAACACTGGAAGTTTTCTGAGAGGCTTAGGGAACAAATACACATGTCTTGGAGGTGATGGGAAGAAGACCTTCCCAGTGGACCCCACGCAGGCTGCCCAATGTTTGTTGCAACCCAGGGCGCCAGGAGAAAGCTGTTGGCCTGAGAGAAGGCTGGTGAAAAGGACTTGCATGCCAAAGGGCAGTTTTGTTTTCTAACCTTTTATTTTAATCTGTCTCATCTGTTGGAGTTGACTCATTCTGATGTTAAAAATTACTGGATTTCTGGTCTTTGTTTTCAGAAATCTTGGCTGTATAGATCTAAACCTTTGCTATTTTTGGCACTCTCCCTGTAAGTGCAGACAGATGCACCTCAATGTCGTGGCTGGCTCGTGAGCCTTTCACAGTCAGCAAGGCCTGGATACATCCCACTGAGCATTAGGCATAAAGCTGAAGTAATTAGGGAAGGAATAACCTTTCCTAACTGCATTTTGCTGAAAAAGTGTATGTTTAGTGGAAACTATTCCCTAGGAACAATTTGCCAGGCACATGAGAGGTTGGATGGAGGGCCAGAGCGGGGCAGGCCTGTCGCTCCTGCTGACCACCACGGCACCTCGTGTGCTGTAAGTTAAATTCCTGGCACCTGAGCAGGTGAATCTGTCTCCAAGAGGGCAGATCTTCTCTGGAGATATTAAAAACCTGCCTGGATGTGTTCCTGTCCAACCTGCTCTAGGTGAACCAGCTTTGGCAGGGGGGTTGGACAAGATGATCTCCAAAGGTCCCTTCCAACCCCTACCATTCTGTGATTCTGTGAAATTAAAATGCCTTGCTTAAAGTACACAAGCTTATGGCAGGCTGGAAAAGAAGGTGATCGGTGATAAGATTTTTCATATTGTGAATTGTATTAAATTGGTGCAACAAGATGAAGCCTCTGTTAAGATTACTGGATCCAGGACACTGGCTCTCATCCAGCATCCTGTATTTCTGCAACACGGATCAGGTATCTCTAATAAAGGACCACCTCTGTGAATGCCAGCAAACAGTGCAATGTTCTTTTTTTACAGCAGATAGAAGGCTGTTTATAATGGAAGGGAAACATTTCAGATATTAATAAGGGTGTAATATTCTCCTCATCCCTCATTTGAAAGTTAAGGAACAGGAGAAAAGAGCTGAATGTGTGGAGATCTATGTGCAAGGGCAGGACTCCTGGGCTCCTCCCAGCAGTTTTGGGAGGCTGAGTTTCCTATATAAATACCACCTGAAGGAAAGAAGGACGGACTGGTAGCAGAGAACCCCATAAACGAATCTCTTGGAAAAATGCTTGCTTTTGCTCTTTGTTAAAGAGCAACTTTGATAATGCTGAGAGGAGAACTTGCTAACTGATTTTAAGAGCTACTTTGTGGACACTGTGCAATAGTAAGCTGGAGCTTGTCTTGGTTTTTGAAAGAGAGGTCAGCCTTTTAAGAAAGACGGGAAGAGAGAGAGTCTCACGCTGGAAGTAGCTACTTCTAAACAGGGTGGTATATGAAGCAGGCAGCGCCATTTACTTTTTGTCCGATAATTGTGGGGCACTCTGGGCCATGATTGTGTGATCCATTCGTGTACTACTTGATATAAATGTTAAAGATCACAGACAATGCTGAGAACCAGGCAGACACATTTTGTGTGGTTGCCTCAAGTCAAATCTAAAAGAAGATTAGACTTAATTTTCATCAGATCTTAGTAATACATATTTTTCATACCTCTGCCTACTTATACTTATTTTCTTATACAGCATTTTTAAATATGTCTCTATATAGACATCTATATATACCATAGACTGATGCATATTATTGTATATATTAGACTGCTATTAAGAGGTTTCTTCCATTAATCACTATTGTTCTGTTGTTTTTTGAACTAACTTCAGTGAAGAAAGTTACGTTAGTGTCTGGTGGGTGAGAAGAGCAGAGTTTTGCATCGTCCACAGAAATCAAAACCAGCTGTGAGCCTCAGAAAGCACTGCGAGGAATCCCAGCAGGCACCCATGAACATGATTAACAATAGCACTTTAAAGGACTACATTTTTAAAGTGATGTGTGAGGTTTTAGCCTCCTGACATCCACCAAATGTGATGAAAGTCATGTGGCTAAAAGTCGCGCAATGCTGTGAAAATTCAGAAGATTAGGATCATTTGATCAGACGACATGAGAACCATATGATTAAAGTGTCTGTAATTCCAAGTTCCAAGACAATGGAAATTTATAAGGCTCTTTATATCAAGAGAATTTAAATAGCTAGAGGAGCGCAGATGGCATAGTGCGAGTTCACAAAACACTGCAGTGCATGGGTGGATGTACAGATGTGTGAATGTAAGTGAAGCAGGCAAACCTGCGTACTTTTTTTCCTTTCTCCCCGCACAGGATTTTTATGCAACTACAAGTTCCCATATGTTGTAAAACAGTACTCGAATATACGGTGTTTATCTACAAGCTGTATTGGTGGCTTTTATTACAATCAAGAGTTTTGATGTGGGTGTATCACTATTATAGAGGCCTATTATAAATATTCCATCAAAAAACAGTGTATAAAAATTAGGATCCTTAAATACTACCAGTATTGCTGAACAAAATAATTACTGATATATAAAAAAGAATAAAGAAGGTGATAAGAAAATAAATATTTTAGGTAACATTCACCTCAGCTTTAGCTGTCTGAACTGAGGTATTCCGTCTAAGGTAGCTGTTTTGGATTCTAAGGCAAAACACAGATGTCTATCCACTTAGATGCCCATCTTAGTCATTTATCGCCTTTTACATCTCCATATTTCACCTTCTGGAGGCAGCTCTCTGCATACTTTTTTCATCTTTTATTTTTTTTCTCCAGGACTTCTTTTTTAATCTGTTCAAGGATCTTCTCATTCCATTTTTTAAAATTTTTGGACTTTTCTCCCTTCTTTGTTGTTTTTCCCTCCCTTCAGAAGTCTTGCTTTGTTGCCAGAAGGAAGAAGAATTAGTGACAAATGGGTGAATCCCAGAAGTTTGGTTCCTTATCTGATGTCTCTTAAATTATGAACTTTTTCATTTCCGAAATTGGCCTACAAAGTTCATGAGAACAGAAGACTCATGAGAAAAGACTGCCTTGCATGATTTTGAGTGTTTTCTCCTTTTCATTTGGCGAAGCATATGATTTGAATAGAGGACTTTGGCATTCTTACTCATAGAGGTTGCCAGAAACCGGAAGCACAAAGGCATACAAAACTGAAGCAAAATGAAAGTAAATTAGTCAAGGGTTTTGAAGCTAAAAATAATTTGGTTTGCAGAGTTCAAGTTTTAAGAAAAGGTTCAGGGTCAGGAGCTGGAAAATATCTAATTTGATATGGCTTAAATTTGCCCATTGATACAGTTTTTTGAAGTTTTACAGTTTGGACCTTGTACCCAACATGGGTCTGAAAGAAAGAAGACTTGTATTTATTCTGTCAAATTCCTGCTTGACTGGGGATCAGCAAGCTCTGTTTTATGCACTGTGTGCATTCTTACACCATGGAAGAGACAGTCTCTGCCATAAAGAGGACAGACTGGAAGTAGGCAGACAAAAGAGCATTATTATCCAGAAAATACAAGTGAGGAACATGACTTGCCCAGAGTCCCAAGGAGTGCTGGTGGTAGATGCAGGAGCAGGACTCTCTTTAGAATTAGCTCACATCAAGACTGTTTTTGGCCTTCAAGAACAAAGCTTTCTGACACTATTTGTTCTGACAGCAACCTTAACTCAGAAGCTGGAGGCTAGCTGTAAACCACACATGGGCAAGAGTATCAAAGTATACTGAGGGTTACAGCTGTGTGATGAGGTTTGTAGTGTTGGTAAATGCAGTGCTTCTAATAGAAGTTGCCTTCAGCCACCTCTAAAAAAGCAGAATGCCTTCTATTTTATGAGAAACTAAAAGGTGTTTTTTCATATGATGGAAACTACCATTTAGTTTTCTGCAAATGTTTTTGTGCATAAAATAGTCACTTTATGTAAATCTAAAAATATTTTGTATAGGATTGAATGGCACCTAATTTTTGTTACTAGAAAGAATGTCTGATGAAGATAGTAATTTTTTTTGTTGAAGTCATAATACTGTTTTTCAAACATGGAATGAAAGAAAAGAGAAAACTGATGTCTCAATACAGCTCTGCTGTTACTATACTCTTTGAGCACCAAAGAAGAGTTAAATAGTGCCGTCTGCTTACACCTGAGCATTTATCTTTGGGTTGACTTCCAGATAATTGCTTATATTTGACTGAGACATTAATGTGAATTTCTAGATGAACTCAGAAAAGAATTTTAAAAAATCACTAAATAGAAGGATTCCAAACTCCATTTTATAATAAATTTATTGGTAAACGGATAATGTGCCGGAGCAGAAACAAATAGGAATGATGGAGCACAGGACAATCTTTCAAAAATGAAGTCATAAAAACTTAATGTGTCTGGAAGAAAATGAAGTCCAAATGTTTTACATTACATCTAGGAAACCAGTGCGTTTTAATATGACTTAAAATTTTTACTATAGAGCTTATTTTCTCAGCAGTTGTAACGGATAATATAATCACAGGAGGAAAAGATAAGTATTTTAAATGAAAGTGAAAGCAACATTACACTAGATGCTGCAAATAAAACTAGTAACTGTAAGATACTCAATACATGGATGGTTATAAAAATGCCTAGTGTAATTATCAATAATGTTTAATGCAAATGCAAAGAACCTGGCAGTTGAGAGTCACAGCAGCTAAAACAAGGAAAAGATGTAAATAAAGTGAAACTTACTCCTGTGTATGCTAGTAGAATTTAATAGAACATGGACTTAAAATTGTGGCATGGCACTTCAGCTGTTGCTTGCATGGATCTAAAAACTGTAGCACAAGGAATGCAAGTCCTGAAGCCATATTACGAATTCAAGGGTGGAGTACAAATCTACCTTTAGAATTCCAAACTTAATTCCTTAATGTGCCTCTGCAGCTTAGATCAATATACAACTATGCACATATCAGATGTTTTAGTACACTTTAAAAATCCTGTTTGCTCCTAAGAATAATTGTGCCTAAGCTATTCACTGATTATAACTTTTATATGCCTTCATTGAAATTTATGTATTTTGCGCAATTTTTTTCTTCCTGTTCTGTTTCCCGTATGGACTCCCTTTTAGGGACTGATTTGCTCAAGGATATTTTTAGTGTTCTCCTTAGTCTATATTGCCTGATGAATCATTAGAATGAATACTGCTAATATGCTAGGATATTGCAAGCAATGAGATACAGTCCTGAGAGATTAAAAAAAAATTGCCAAACAATTTATTTATGTTTCACCAGAACATCTGAGTCAATCCAATGGACAGAGCTGCCAATGAGCTGACAAGTGAGCAATATCTGGCATGACTCACTGCCCTTGATGCATTGTTGCCTCTAGTGACCACTCCTGATGAGCCAGGAAATCAAGAGTTGTAGAAGCAAGAAGTGAGGCCAGTCTCCATTAGGGGTGTTCACATGGGACAGAGAATATGTGTTCACATGGGACAGAAAATGGGAAGGGAATCCATGGAGAAAACGGGCCATTGAGGGGTGTTATGCAGGAAAGATAAGGAGTGGGTCATCTTTTATATTAAGGATCTCCTTGACTTCACCGAGCTCTATAGGACAAAACTAGAGACACACTTCTTGGAAGCTTCTGCATCAACTTCAGAGGGGAAAGCAATGCCAGGTGGTACATCTTGGGAGACTGCTACAGACCTCCTGACTGATAGGAAACAGAGGAAGAGGTCTTCCCCCAAAAACTACTGAAAATCTCCCGTTTGCAAGTACCTATCATTATGGATGGCCCCAACGATTCACAGACAACTGCTGTGAGGGAAATATGGCTTCATGCAAATAACCCAAGGTTAGATTGTGTGGGTGACACATTTCCCATGCAAACATTACAGAGACTGGCCAGGGGTGTTGCTCTGTTGGATTTACTGTTCACAGACCGGGAAGGACTGATGAAAAATGCAGTCACTGGTGCCATCCTAGGGTGCAGGGAGAGCAAGGTAATGGAGTTCAGGATCTGGAGGAAGGGTGGAAATAAAACTGCAGAGCTAGGGCCCTAGACTTTCAGAGAACAGACATGGTTAGTTAAGGAATTGCTAAGCAAAATCGTCTGGGAAGCAGCCATGCAAGGGCAGGGTGCCCAACAGAGCTGGATGACTCCTTCAAAGTGAACTCACTGAAGGATCAGGAACAAGCCATCCTTTTGTGTGGGAAAACTAGAAGTTTCGTCACAAGGCCAGCTTGACTGAAAGGGAGCTTTTTGATGAAGTAAAATATAGTGAACATGTTTGAAGTGGAGAGAAAACCAGGCAACAAAGGAAGAATATAAAAGGATCACTAAGGTACTTAGGGACAAAATCAGGAAAGTCAAAACCCAGATAAAGCTAAAACCAGCTTCATTAAATTGAGCGATAAGCACAAGTTGTAACGAGAAGATGTGGGGCTACTGATGTATAAGAGACAACACAGTGTGGATTATTTGGAAAAGGCTGAAGTCTTTACCTTGCTCATCACAGGCAGAACCTCCTCCCTGACTGTTGCAAGTATCAGAACAGTTTGGGAAGAAGCCAGCACTGGGCGAACAAGTTAGAAACTACTTCATCTGGACATATTCATATCCTTGGGACTGAACTAAAGGTGCTGAAAAAGTTGGCTGCTGTAGTTGCCTTGTTGGCTGCTGTGATTGCAAGGCTCCTGTGTATTGTCTGTGAAAAGTTGTGATGAATGGAAAAAGCGAAAATTACAGTCATATTCAAGAATGGCAAAAAAGAGGGTCTGGAACACTGTCAGCTGCTGGCTCACCTCAGTCCCTGTGAAGACTAATGCACGTGATCTTCTCTTGGAACCCATTTCTAAACTCAAACAGGACAAGGAGGTAATCAGAAACAGTCATCCTGATTGCCTTCTGTAGTGAAATGACTGGTTATGGGAATGAGGGGAGGGAGATGGATGTGCCTTTAGTAAGGTTTCTGACCCCGGGCTCTCATCTGGAAGCTGAGAATGTATGGGCTAGTTGATCAGACCATTGGGTGAGTTGAAAATTGGCTCGGTTGCAAGACCCAAAATGTAGTACCCAATGGTTCTGTGCCCAGCTGGCAGTCAGTAACAAGCAAAGCACTCCAGGGTTGATAATAGAGCTGATGTTCTTCAGTATTTTTATCAGTAACCTGTATAATAAAAGAGAAAGCACTGTCCAGCAAATTTGCAGGAGTCACTAAGTTAGGGAGGAGCTGCTGATACAGTAAAGGACACAGAGTGTGTCCACGTTGACCTTGAGAAACTTGAGGATTGGGCCAGCATGAATTTCAAGAAAAAAGAGTATGTATCCACACCTGGGAGACTGGAACAGGCTGGGTGAGTAGCAGCCTTGTTGCAGAGGATCTTGGGAATACAATGGAGTGCAGAGGTTCATGTAGGTTGGAAAGGTCTCTGGTCGTCTTGTTGAACCTTCTGCCATTAGATCAGGTTGCTCAGAGCCTTTTCCAGTTGCGTTTTGAATATCTCCAAGGATGAAGACACACAACCTCAACCTGATATAGTGCTTATCTACCCTCATATCGGTAATTTTTCCGTATATTGAGTTGGGATTTTCCGTGTTCCAACTTGTGTTTGTTGCCTCTTGTCCTCTTTGCACCTCTGAGAAAAATGGCTCTGTCCTCTCTGTACTCTCCCAGTACGTTGTTGTAGCTAGCGATAATACCTCCCACAGCCTTCTTTCTCCCTACTGACCAAACCGGACTCCCTCAGTCCCTCCTTGAACATCCTGTGCTTCAGTCCCATGACTGCCTTGGTGACTCTTGTACTGGAGTGACCCCAGAGGCCAATATCTATCCTGTACTGGAGTGAGCCCAAAACTGGACACAGAACATGTGGTCTCACAAGAACTGCAAAGAGGGAAGAGTCAATTCCCTTGACAGTTGGCTAACCTCTTTTTAAATACAGCCCAAAAGCTGGTTGACTTTCTTTGCTGCATGTGTTCACTACTGACTCATTTTCAGCTTCTTTTCCACAAGGACACTAAGGGCTTTTCTGCAAAGCTGCTTGAATATGAGACAAAAGTGCACTGCCATTATGAACGAGGAAGAGTGCAAAATGGACTACTGTACACATTAGGAAAAGTGTGAGCAGCAGGTTGGAGGAATTTATTATAACCCTCTGCATGGCTCTGGTGAGACCACATCTGGAATGCTGCAACCTGTGTTAAGTCCTCTTTTCAAGTGGATCTTGAAAAATGGGGAGAGTCCAAGGAAGGCTTTCTTCAGTGGTTAGAGATTTTGAACAGATGGCCTTTGCAGAGGGGTTGGGGAAGCTGGGCTCATTCAGCATGACAAAGAGGAAGTTAAGTCTGGCATCAGCCTACAGATACTTGAATGGCGGTTGCAAAGGTTATGGAGCTTAGCTCTTTGCAGTAGTGGCAAATGATATAATATGAGCCAACAGCACAAAGTGCAGTTTGAGAGGTTGGACATTAGGAAAAACTTTTTCATCAGGAGGGTAGAGAAGCACAGGAATTAGTCACCCAGAGAGCTGATTGACTCTCCATTCTTGTAGGTTTTCAAGACTTGGTTAGACAAAGCTGTGGCAGACCTGTTCTAGTACCTTTTTTGAGACCTGCAGATGTTCATTGCAGAAACATTTCTGTGATTCTGTGACCCAATGCTGTTAGGCAGGAAGCCCTCAGACCAATAAACTGTGCTGTTCACCAGAAATCATCATTCCTTTTCAACACTCAAGGAGGCACAGCTGGAATGAACAACGCTTTCCACTGATAACCGCCAAGAAGAATGGAATACTTCTTTTTTTAATTTGCACTTGGCTGTAGCGATTCAAATGATGATGACTTTCCTGTGTCATTTCTATAGTTCTCTTTAGCTAGAAATGAAACGGCTTACCTTAGAGTAGCTAAAAATGAGTCAGGATTAGTAACCATTCTGTTCAGAAGGCAGAAAAGCCTGTTGTTACTATTTCTTCACTGCCTTCGTGACCGCATTTCACAAAGTTTAGTTCTAAAATGAAAGATGGTCAGAAGAGTGTATTTTCTTGAAAATGCTGATGAACATCAAGAAGTTGATAGTAAGGACTACTGATGTAGTGGCAGCTACTATGAGAAATGAGATTCCTGGTGATTTGACCTCTCTTCTGGTGGATGCTGATGTAATGGCATTAAACCCAATTTCCCAATAAGCTTCATTGGCAATTTAGTAGTGCAACAAGTGATGGCTGTGAAAGAATTCAGAAGTTTCAAGCAATGTAACAAAATCCATTAATTTATTCCTCATATTTTTTGTTGTTAGTACAGATGGAAGTATCATTAGATAGGCTATATTTTAGTTTATGTTAGCTTGATTATGTTGTCAGTATACTTATGTTAATCTATATTCAGTAGATTCATGCTTGTTCACCTCAAATGTTACTTGATAAAGGATGTGCTCCTTTATGCATCACATTTATATATGAATGCATTCTCCTGGCACTGGGAACTCATTTGCAACCAAGAAAAGCACATATAGGAAAAAAAGGTCTTTTTTTTTTTTTTTTTTTACTCTGGTTCTGGCTCTCAGTACAAGTAGAGAAGAGGACTTCATGCCTGGTATTCCTGATTTTGAACGAGCAGGAGGCGTGACCTGGGCTGCTTTGCTTATATGTATTGGCCAGTAATGCAGATTGGATAGCAAGGAGGAACTTAGTGTGGTTGACAGCATTAAACAGCTTGCTTTCTGCAGTGAAAAGTGGACGTTGAAGTTATGAGTTGTGTTATTCCTGCAAAGGCAAAACAAACATGGCTGCTTGCTCAGAGCTCTGACATAGTAGCTGAATTTTAATTGTTCTCATTATGCAAGTTTTATTAGATGCATGTATTTCAATGAAGTTTTTGCCAGGAGACTGACAGCTGTTTCAAGCTGATAAAATGGTTGGAATTTTTTGAAGTGTTATGGTCTTATGTTGTTTACTGGAGTCAGACAAAGGGATTGAGAGTTTCCAAAACGTTTAGTCCTCTTGTTGCAAACAGCAGGTTAATTTTTAAATCCTTTAATAGCACTCAGTTTTAAAACAAAAGCAATGTCACATTGCAATAAAAACAAATCAGAGTTCCTTTGCAAAGAGAAAGCTTAACTTAAATGTTGGAGGACTACGTCATTTGGAATGCAGGTATAAAGTTAATCACTGATATGTTTAGATTGGAGTAATTTAGGGAATGAGAAATTTCAAAATGTTTTGCATTAGCCAATGTTGTTGAAGAGGTGACCTGGCAAAGCATAAAGCCTGTGTGTCAATGGAAAGTTTTCTGATAGCCAGAAAACCATTAGTTTGTGATTCTTCTTGAGCCTAGAAATGGCTCCCACTCTATAAATTATAATGATTTCTTTCTCTTTTTAAAATCAAATCTCCAGGTCTTTACTTCAGTATTCCCCCAATAGTGATACCAAATGTTTGTGTATGTGTGATAGTGTACAAACCCCAGTTTTACAGATACATATGCTCTGCATATTCTGCTTGTGAAGAGTCCTAAATCAATGGGAATCTTTTTGCCTGTGTAATTAAGTATGCACATAAGTGGGAGATCAAGGCCTGAGCAGTGTGTTCACTTTCTTTCATCTGTATCATGTTAGACCCCCGCCCTTGGAAAACCATGAGATGTTTTTCAAGGAAATCTAGTTCAGAAAATAGTCCTGTTTCAAGGATTAAGATGATGTAAAACACAGGCTTTTATAAGACTCTTGGGGAAAAAAAAATGTTCTTCACCTAGAGGTTAAGAAAGGAAGTAGCTGCTTGGAGAGAGCTCAAACTAGGAACTAGGCCATCATAGTCCATCTATAGCATAACTACCTGCATAGATGTAGTTGGCTGTCTGCAACACCCAAGGTATGCAGAAGACAATCCAGGAATCACAGAATGGTAGGTGTTGGAAGAGACCTTTGGAGATCATCTAGTCCAACCCCCCTGCCAAAGCAGGTTCACCTAGAGCAGGTTGGACAGGAACGCATGCAAACCGGTTTTGAATATCTCCAGAGAAGGAGACTCCACAATGTCTCTGAGCAGCTGGTCTAATTACAGACTGCCCAGAGAGAATGGGAAGAATGTCCGATTACCTGATTTCTGCAGAATTTCTAATAAAGACAAACGGTGCAGAGCCTAGACTCTGACCTCTGCCTCTATTAAGGAACTGTGACAAATAGACTGAGGCCCTGGATGCAATTTTTAGCCCGAGATCTGCACAGCCTCCATATTAGTGATGCCCAGAGGGTAAAACTCCCTTTCTCTTTATGGGATAGGCAGTACTAGTACAGTTGTGAAAGTTCTCTTTTGTTTTAGTTTGCAAGTTAAGAATATACCAATGAACAGTAGCTTTTAGGTAGGCAGAGTGTTGTCACTAGAGATTTTTAGAAGTGTTTTCCATTAATTTGAAGAATGTTTTGAAGCAGGTAAGAAAAAGAAGCAACTGTATTTTTGCAACTGAACTTTACTTCATCTTTCTTATTCCTATACACCTGGATATAGAATAGAAATAGAATATTATATTCTGTTTCAGTTGGAAGGGACCTACAACGATCATCTAGTCCAACTGCCTGACCACTTCAGGGCTGACCAAAAGTTAAAGCATGTTACTAAGGGCCATTGTCCAAATTCCTCTTAAACGCTGACAGGCTTGGGGCATTGACTACCCCTCTAGGAAGCCTGGTCCAGTTTTTGGCCACCCTCTCAGTAAAGAAATGCTTCCTAATTTTGCTGCTGTATTCTAAAGTCCCCTGTCTCCTAGTTTTCTTCTAACTCTCCCTGCTTCAGAGTTTCCTCTTCCACTTTTGTGTACACAGCTTGACTAAAGCCCTTTGGAAGTCTTTTGCACTAGTGTTTGACTGTCTCTTGTCAGATACCCCACAAGACACCACCTCAGTTTTTGATTCCAACATGGGAAATGCCCATATAAGAAAGGCTATGCCTTCTGTCTGTGAATTCTTGTCATCCCAGAGGAAACAGAAGAATTCAAGTGAACCCACTAGGACAGTCTTTTATTCTTTTCCTGGTTAACTTGCTTGTCATATTGCAGGCCCAATAAGAACATCAGTGACAGTAAAGAAGATAATGTTATTTTTACCACGTTTAGATTACAATGCTACTAAAATTACTAATGAAAAAAGCCTGCAATTTTTTTGAACAGAGAGCTACTACATGTTTTTTACTTGAGCAAGCAAGATTCCTTTCTATTGCTGTATTAGTCTGAACATCTAAACCCACTGCTCATTTTATTGACTGAGCTACTGCACATTAGTACTTCTGGCACAATCTACTAAGTCTAAAGACTAAGCTTTAAGATAAATTGCACCGAAACAAATTCAGAAGGGTCAAAAATACGTATTTAGGAGTCTTCAGCTTCTTGCTTACAATATATCACACCATTTTATTGGGAAAAAAAATTGCATTGTGAACAAAGACAGAACTTTGCAAACACATCACGAGGAAGTACTGGGCTATACCAAGAATACAAAAAAAAAAAAAAAAAAAAAAAAAGAATCTTGGCATCACAGTTAATTCTTAAATATAGGAAGAGAGCCTTTCTTTAATCTCAGTTCAAATGCAAATATAATTAATAGTTTAGGAATTTTTTGTGTCATCTAGCAGCCAAAGCAAGGAAATAAGAGGAAGCTCAACTTCCTCTACTCTAAGTCAGTAGCAAAATAAAAGTAATAATACTTTCTTGATTTTTTCTTAAGAAAAGTGAGGGATAGAAAGCAGTCCCCTGCCCCAGTTACTTACCCACAGGGTTTGTAACACCAGCACATAGAGGAATCAGACCTGCAATGATTCATTGTGATGAGCCAACAGAAACCTCCAAAGAGGCCACCCTAACAAATCTAATTGCTGGCACTGGTGAGTCCTTCAGCATGATTTCAGGATGGAGTCTCCTGGTTACAGATCCCTACGGATTCCTGAAATTCTAGTAGTAAAATGGATTGAAACTGGGAATTCCAATAGTGTTGTTTTCTTGGCAGACTGGGAATAGTCTGCACAATGTAAGCAGTTCATCACGAGTTCTTTGTGAAAGAATATTATTTCTTTGATTGTACTTATTATGAAATAGCCCTGGTTTAGAGTTTATTATTCAGTTTGCTAAGGTTGCCTGAGAAGTAAGTGGCTGTGCTCCAGCGAATGGAACTCATATAAGGCTAATGTTGTGTCCCTTATTTACACTCTTGGTCTTGCTCTCTGATCAGCCTTTATGTCAGCTATTATGACCACTCTATGAGTTAAACAGGTCAGAGCTTCACAGATTTTCTCTTTTGGGTCCTGCCATTGTGCAGATGGTAGATGTTATCAGTAACAGTGCCAGCAGCAGCAGCTCCTGTCTCTGTAGTGGTCCATATGCACATGATGAAAGGCTTACACTTTCACTCTTTCTCCTTCATCCTTCTGGCGCACATTCTGTCCTCCCTAAACTAACTTGGCTGAATGTTCTACAAGTTGTCTCTCTCCTGCCATTTTAAAAGAAATTTGGAAAACTCTGCTGTAAGTGGTACAGAAAGAAAAGGAAGCTGCAGAATGGTACTAAGGATCAAAGTAACATCACGGTGGAAACTGAGAGTAATTTTTATTCTCGCTCTGTTGTTTTATAGGATATTTTTGAGACCATAAATAGAATATTCCAATGAAGATCACAGATGCAACGTCTGATGGAGATAAAACTTTGAGTTTGAGTCTTGACAAAGCTAAAACCAAGTTCTAATAAATTTCCTATTCCAGAAATTACTTGGCAGTCCAAAAAGGAAGTTGGGAAACATGTATTTCTTAACATACTGTTGAAATAGAATGTTTCAGATTAGTGCATTTTGCCTGTGGCTATGCCAGACTGAAGACACCTCCAACTTGTCACAGAAACTTATCCCAGCCTGGTGGGTAATTGGATGGAGAGGCCACCTGGGAGTCTCGGGTGCTATAAACAGAAGCCAAGAAACTGTGGCTGAACACTTGGCAAATATCTGACAATGGAAACCCAGTGGGTGGAAAGACTTCACTTGGCCCTATTGTTGTTCCTGAGCTATCAGACCAGAGCAGAAGAAAGTTTTGGCTTTTTATTCATTAATTTGAACAATGAGAGAACAATAAGAAATTGTGTATTTTCTAGAAAAGGTAGCTTTAACTGAAGGTTGGTCTGAAGGTCCTGGGGACATACATATCTTCACAGAATATTGCTAAGCTACAATGCATTGTGTGACTTTTTCTAGGGTGAGTGGTAATTATTAAAGTGGATTTCATACAGTAATGTCAATGAATTCTTATCTGAAGTTGTCTATTTACTGAAGGATAGGACTGCCATTGAAGGACCTTGATATGCAGGCTGACAAGTATCTCAAGAAATTTAACAAAGAAAAATTCAAAATCTTGCACGTGGGAGGGAATGACCCCAGGATGG
Source organism: Dromas ardeola (assembly GCA_013398915.1). NCBI lineage: Eukaryota > Metazoa > Chordata > Aves > Charadriiformes > Dromadidae > Dromas > Dromas ardeola. The sequence continues at coordinate 60,363 of VYZM01018323.1, forward strand.
GATCTGACTGGCTAGGGAGGAAATTTGTAGAAGACTTGGTGATCCTGCAAGACAAGAAGTTGAACAAGAGTCCACAGGGTGCCCTTGCAGTGACAAAGGCTCAGCACGTGCTGGACTGCAGTAGCAAGCTGTAGCTAATTGGTTCAGAAAAGAGATTAGTGCACCCTGCTCACCCCTTGTGAGTACATATCTGTAATACCATGCCCAGTTTTCAGCTCCCTACTAATAAGAGAGGTATTAGCAAATGACTGTATCCTGTGGAGCGCAACCAAGATAGTTAGGGGCTGGAGCATACAAGGAATGAAGAGCGCTGAGATGTCTGGCTTGTTTAACTTGGAGAAGCGCAGGCTAAAGAGGGATCTAACTGTTGTCTCTAATTGCCCAATGGGTGGGTTAAGAGGGAGTCAGACTTTCCTTGGAGGTGCATAATGAAAGAATGAAAGGCAATGATCACAAGTTGCAACAAGGAAAATTCTGATGTGAGAGTGGGTAAGTGGTAGAACATCTTTCCCAGAGATATGATGAAAACTGCATCATTGAGGGTTTTTCAAAACTCTACTAGACCTGAGCAATCTGATCTAGCTTTGAAGTTGGGCTTGCTTTGTGCAGGGAAGCTGAACTTCCAATCTGAATTATTCTATGTTTGTAAATACTGTAAATCCTGATTTACCAAATTCTTAATCAGAAGAAATACATCAACTCCATTTTATTATGCTCAACATTTAGAACTGATATAGTCTGTATCAAGCTATTACTGTTAGAGCATAATTTGTAGCTAGACAGTTTCCCCCCACTTTTCCCTGTTGAAACAAGTATTTCTCGCAGGCCTTAACAAGAGTTGTGTTGGGGAATTTGCTTGGCTCCAAAATGGGGGTTTTGATCAGAGAAAGTCACAGTCCACAGGTACTAACAAAAAGCCAAGTGGCTGAAGCATCATCCTGGCAAATGGACATTCAGTTTCTTCTTCTACCTTGGAACTACATGGAAAATGAGCACTTTATGTAACACAAAAGCTATTTTTAGGTTGATCTCTCATATTTTCTATTATTATTACCTCATACTTATAAATAAAAATGCTGAAGCAGTCATTCATAGACCTCTCTTAAAAAAAGCCTTCTGTCTTGAAAGAGTGGAGTTATCTCAGCACCTTTCCCTAAAGGAACCTGTTCTCATTCTTAACTGGTGTTGGATTCCATTGTAAGCAGAATTTCAAATTTCACCCATGACATGTAGATTTGAAAATATAAGACTTCTTTCCTGGTTTTGGTTCCTTGTCTGACTTTCCTCTTACAAATTCTCAGTATTTTCACCTACTGTAGTATGAGAGAAAAAAAAATCTGCTTTTTACTCTGACTTCTGTACAGAATCTAGATGGAATTTTTACTGATGGTAACTGGCAGGAACTGCGTCTCTCCAAGAGTGGAATTTCTACTGCCATCAATTCTACTTGCTTGAACAATGAAAGATAAAAATCACCTAAAGTCTAAGCTATTTGCTTAATCACATCTGGGTATTTGCAATCTTTTCTATTAGGTAACTCAAGACATGGAACTGTTTTTTCAATGTGAAATAATTAAAGTAAGGCTTTTTGTGCTGTGATATTTTCAAGATGCTGGCCCATACGAAGTTACCATAATTTTCACTGTGACTGAACAAATATATTTATATAATTATGGTGATTAAGATACACATTTATGGGGTAAGGAAGAAGATACCTTTCCTAAACTTCTAGGCAACGAGAAAATGTGACTTGGTTTATTTGCCTTTTGTTTTTATCAGGTAGCATGGAGATGGTGATGGACAGGAAAAGCACTATTCTGTTGCTTTCTCAGCCTTCTTCAATTTGTGGACGCCTAAACTTTTTTTTTTTTATTTTCTAGTTCAGTGTATAGGCTTAGGACAGGACATGGGATGTCCCAAGCACGATGCTAGACAAGAGAGGAAAGCCCCAGCTCTTTATAGGAGGGTCCGAGCCTACTTTCCCCATTCCTCCTACCATCCACAAAATAGCAGTTGAAGTGAGTCAGACTAAACTTCTGTCAAGCTCTTCTTCCCACCATCCAGCCACTGCTGGATGATGAAAGAAAGCCCTTAAGAGCAAAGTGCCTTGTCAGTGCTGTCTCTGTCGTGCCTCTGGGACTCGGAGACTGGGAGGCTGCCGGAGCAGGAGACCAACGGCATGCTGCCCATCATGTTTAACAGCTGCCAATGCGACTGTGAATTTGTCTCATCCATTCTTGAAAGCTACTTATAACTATGGCCCTCAAAACATCCTTTAGAAGTGAGTTTCACTATTCAGCTGTACCATGTGTGGAAATCTGTGTCCTTTTGTTTGATTTCCATTGGCATTCAGTGCTAAATAGTTTTCCCAGTAATAGATTTTGTTTGTCACCTTCTCCAGGCCTAGATGATTGACTAGGTGTGATTCTTGGATACATATTTCTACACGGTTCCTCTTAGAAAAACAATTATCAAAACTTCACTAAATATTACTTCACATGTTTCTTTATTGTCCAGTTTATTTGAGCAAAAGTGAGTAAAACTCATACTGACACTGTGCAACTTTTAAATATCTGAGCCCTGAATTTGGTAGTGCCTGAAGTTCTTTGCAATTTATATGAACTTGCTGAGAGAAATGGATCTGATTCAGACCTCCATATGCCTATTATTTACATGAAAATTCATTTTACAGAAGGCCTGCAGAATTGACCTATGTATGAACAGCTGGATCAGTACATGGACCATTATCTCCAGATAAAGACTGAGATGCAGCCCTAAAAGGTTTCAGGATGAGACACTTTTATTTGGAATTCTGATCAAAACTGAGGAGTTACTATGTGAGATTAAATAAATTTAAGGATATTTCTAAAGTATGATTCAATTCCGAAGCACTTGGGAAAACATTCTGCAGCAACATGAATGAAAGCAAAATCATCGGCATCTTCAATTAGTTCACTCTCTAATTAAAAAGAAATTCTGGAAAAAAAACCCAGAGAAACTGGTTTAATGTATAAAGTGTGCATAAAAGCGCATATATTTCTGTACAGCTGCCTTCATTCATGGAGCTGAGAACAACTCTGTAAATGGAACGTGTGGATGGGCTTTTGTAGGGAGTTAGCAGTCCCATTTATTGGCATTTGCTCTCGGCTAGGACTCCAGGGCACTTTACAGGCTGGCATGAGGCATGGCAGACCCAATTTATTTAATCTAAGATCTAGAAAGCTAGGTAGAATTTTAAGACTAACAAAAAAAAAATAAAAATCTACTACTCATTACAGCCAAGCACAACCTCTTCTTTTTCACGCAGGGACATGAAAAATTGGCTCGAAAAAGTGGGTGTTCTCCTTTGATCAACTTTAAAAATCAATCTACCCAACAAATGAAACCCTGCTGCTGCATATTTTGGTCCACTCTAAAATATTGTGGGAAGATTGCAATAAACATCCTTATTAATGAAAATTTAGCACAGCATGTGAAACTATTTAAATTTCAAAATTTACCAGAGACCAATCCCTGGCATCAGTTCTGTCATTTCCCAACAGTCCACTCCAAGTGGTAAGCAGTCCCTGGCCACTACTCTTTCATCTGAACTCCTAGGTTACTTTTCAAATAGGAAAAGTCTTACTGGTTTCCAGTTTGCTAAGAGCCTGAGTCACAACCCAAACTGTACCCTGCTAGTGAGTCTGAGGGTATTGGGCTTGGGAAGGCTGGTAGAGGTCTCTGTGGTCTAAAATCACTCTTCAAGACCATTTTTGCCAGCCCTGCCACTCATGAACCTGTAAGTACAGCCTGACGGCTGGGCAATGTACACCCAATGGGGCAGATGGAATCACAGCACATGGAAGTGTCCTTTGCTCACTGTGTGAAATGTGGCCAGAGAGCAGGTAGGAAGGATAGCCGTAGCTACAGCAACTCCAAATGCTGCTTGATAGTCAAAAAGCACAAAAGGCGATCTCTCAATATGATCGACTAGACTTTGTCATGGGCTAAGCTCTCCAAAGGACTCCTGTGGGGTGCACAACTTTTCTAGGCTCCTTGATGAACTATGAAACTCCTAGAGTCCTGTCATACTCTTTTGTAGGCCAGGCACATACACATACCCTGAATCCCAGCCAGATAGGATCCTGTTTTTACTGGTTACTTCTATGCAGAGATGCATAATAAGTAGAGCATGCAACATGTATAGATCAAGTTTGCAGGACAGCAAGGGAAATAACTGATCTAGATGAAACATAAACTTATCGGGCTCTTATCCATCACTGTAAGGTATTGTTGGGGCTCAGATCAGCAACTTCTGTGCTATACAATACCCTTCCTCTTCAGTTCATGCACTTTCTTATGAATCGTAGTCCTCCTTAACTGTGAGCCACTAGGTTTGACTTGACAGGTCCCACAGCTAAACAACTTTTCTCTAATATAAAAATGTGCTTCTCTCCTTCTCCAGTACCTTTGTTTGCCTTCTGACATACTGTGTTCTCTGTGTTTTATGTGCCACCATTAGAACTTCTGCTTCAGCGTTCTGCAGATGGGGCTTTTTCACTCCCAAGTACCAGCTACATTCAGGTTTATGGAAGGAAAGTTCATCCTAATTATCTCAGCAGCTGTCCCCAGACACTGTTCCTGTATCAGCTGCCAGTGAAAAGAGTGCTGTGCCATTGCACCTGATCGGGGATGAGGGCAGGGGAAATGAGGACTTCTCCTGTGCTACAGAGTTGCACACCATCCTCACAGCCATGAGGAGATCCGTAAGAAACTCCTCTTGCCGTACTGAACTCAAAGACAGCCTCATCTAGAGGCAGGTGCCCCCAAATCATAAGAGCAGTTCCTTGACATAGGTACTGAGGTCCTTTAATAGAACATGTAGCAAAAAGCTGTAAAGCCCAAGCTGTTACTTGCTTGCAGAGCAGTATATATCTGCTGGGTTGACTTCATGCCATGCTGGCACAAAATCAGAGCATGAATACCTTTTGCAAAACTGCTGTCAGGGTCTCAGCAGAGCTTTACTGCTTGCTGATGAAGACAGAAAATAAGGTGGTGAGTTATCGCTGAAAAATGTGTATATACAGTCTAAGTGACAGATTTAGTCCTTCTGAAATGAAAGGAAAAGTTCTTAGGTGAGCCTCATTGCAGTGTAGTTATCTTCTATGACTGATGAATAAGGGTGAACAGGGGTGAGGTGGGTGTGAAGAGGGAGCTAGGAGGAGGCAGGGAGGTCCAGGTGTGCCAGTGCCTTCCAGGGAGGGCTGAGCAATGACCCTCTGGGTGCCTCTGAGGCCAGCTCTCGATAAAACAAGCACAACTGCTCCAGCCATACTGCTCAATGCAGTAAAACTTTTCATTACATTCTCTGGGCAGGAACGCACACTTTTTTCGCAAAGTTTCACATAATTATCCGCACATGCAGACCCAGCACAATGATGACAGGTGTTTCTGTTTTACATGCCATTTGCTTTTAAGCACTTCTGGCATGGGTACGCCTGCAAGGAGAAGCTGGCGGGATGCCATCATCTTGAGGAGCTGCAAACTACAGCCTCTTGGCTCTCCTTCCTTCCTTGGCTGAAAAAAAAGTATGTGGTGACACCTCTTTGCAAAATTAACTTAATTAAATATCTTCTACTTCTCAGAGATCCCCGAATTGTGCCTGTGAAGACAGGACACCTATTTCTGTTTTGGTGAGAATTCTCTAGGACCTCATAGTGGGATTTTATGAAAGCTGTTTGAAGTAACTTTGTTTTAAAACCTCTGTTCGGGACAGGCTATATTTCTGAGGAAGATGGAGTCAGCCCAGTTTACTTTGGGTTTTAACATTTTTGTGTGCTCTTCTTTCCATGCTCTTTTTTTCCTTATTTCTACCCCCCCACCACCCCCGCCCCAGAGTCATATTAGAAAGGTTTATTTTTGGGAAGAGATTTAGCTTCTTAAACATAGAACCATTTTGGGTGCTCTGCAGTGTCTGAGGCACATCTGCATGTGGCTGGCACATAAGACACAGGACCTGCAGAAAGATGACCCCTGATGTGGTGCTGGGGTGCGTCACGTGGGCAGGACTCTCTAAGGTATCTGTGGTGCCATTAGGCAGCTACGGAAATCCTGTCTTTGGTGTCAGGGGTAGGAGACATGAAAGCTGAGAGGCTTGACCAGGAAGCACGCGTGGGTTGGGTGGCTGTTGTAGCTTCCTTTTTTAATGGAACATGGAAGAAAAGGGGAAAGAAAAAGAACAAGGCAAGTATAAACATATAAACAAATATGGTTTTGCAAGCTGCCTGTGGCAAAGATGAACATTCCCGTGCTGGAGACCAACAGTGTTTCCAGCTTACTCTTCTGTTCTGTACTTGGCTTGCAGATGAAAGATTAAGAGTGCACAGGCCAGTAAGGGGTATCCATTACTGACACCCCACCGACTGCCATCCCGAATCACTGGCAAAAGCATTCAGTACAACCATATAAAATAGCAGCGACAAAGGCAAGCAAACAAAGAGAAGGCTTTTTACCACCCGGAATAAAAATAGCTGGAAAAACCCTCCCTGGCCCCAGAATGCAAGAACCTATTCAGGAAAGCAAAGAAGATAACCACGATAATGGGAAAAACAATTTATAACTAGGTTACACTTTGTGCCAGGCTATCGGTAAGGGATGTTTCTTCAGAGGCTGAGGGGCTACATAAATAAGGTAGAAATAATTAAATCCATCAGTTCTCTCATAGCAGCTTCCAACCTGAATTGAAAGGTTCTTTTCTTATTTTTATTTGCTTAGCCTCAGTTGGATGTTCTACAAAACACAGCAGCACAGGAAGGAAGGACCTTGCTTTCAGGAGTTGAGAGACAAAAATACACGAATGTGTGGAGGAGCAGTGTGAAAATTCAAAGGGAGGAGTCATTCCATTGGATGTTCTTAGTAAAATTTGCTATATTGTGTGGTGTTTTACCATTGCTCAATTAAATTGTAAGTGGGCAGGTGCTCTCGGTTTTAGCTGTGAGTTAAAGATAATTACGTGGTCTCCAGGTAGGTCGGGCCATATAAACTATTGCAGTGTAATAGTGCTCCGCAGTATCAAGAATCTAAGGGATAAAAAAGAAAAGAAATCAAATTCTCTTCCAGCCTTCAGCTGCTTATTCATTAAACAACTTCCATTAAACCTTTTAAGGCTGTTGCATATCCTCAAGGTTATGTGCGATTATCACCTTCTGGGATGCACTCTTCTGGGTGCACTAGAGCTTTCCCTTTTCAGTGGTGTGCAATGCAGGCCAGTGATATCTCAGCTGCATCCCAGGCAGCAGTGGGATCAGCTTGTTGTAATTACCAGCAAGGCATTCTTAGAAATGAAATGTCCTGCCTCCCTGCTGGAGCTTGCTGCTGGCGCTTTGATTTCTCACCACCTCCTCGCATGCTCTCTCCTGATGCAGCTCATTTTGGTGTCCTCTCTGCCTGCTCCAGTTGTAGGTATCACAGCCTCCAGAAGCTGATACAGCATGAGGCCTGTCACTACCCTTTCAGGAGGTAGGAATGGTCTATGTAACCTGAAATACATTGTCCTCATTAATTATTCCTCTAATGTGGTTTTCCTCCTCTTCAGATTCTATTTTGGCAAAGGCTTCCCTGGAGAGGTGTATTTATGACTTTTACCCTAATCCATACTTTCTTTTCCCGAAGGCTCTGGATAAATGCTAAAACCTAACTATCCCTCCTTTTCTTCTGAAACCTGAAGTTAAAATAGTGAAAAATCTGTATGTACCATATCTGTCTTCAGCTGTCACTGTCTCCTGTCACTATTTGGATGAAATATGTACAGTTGTCTTTTAATCAGATATAAACTTTAGCCAGAGCCTCAATAATTGTCTTTTTTATTCTCAGAAGCTATCTCTGAGTTTCTTTTCTTCCTGTGATTTGATTTTTATTACCTTTTTTTTGGGCGGGTATGCGTGTGTGTGCTGATTCCTAAGGGAGGGAATAAGGTGTTAGCAATCTGCAAGAGATTGGAGAACACAACTCCTCATCTGAGCACTGTGTGCGCTGTTGGGTCCAGCACATATCAGAAAGACGGCTGCCGCGTGCATCAGCCCTGCATTTTCAAACAGCAGGGCTTTTGCTGCCTCAGTTAAGTGTCTGCCTCCACAAGCATAGTGTGTTTGCCAACACCACTTCCAATAATATTAACATCAGCCAGTTTTGCCTCCTTGTGATCCCTCATCTATCTATTTCCAATGTTACCCCTCTCCTTAAAGAGCAATATGAAAGCTGACTTCCCATTTTTAAGGTGTTTACGAGCGCAATGAAGTTCTTGTTCATAGCGAAATGCTACAGCAACCACAACAACAAAAACTAGTTATTTGCTGTGTGAGCAGTTGTTGTGGCTTAACCCCAGCTGGCAGCTGGGCACCACGCAGCTGCTCCCTCACTCCCCTGCAATGGGATGGGGGACAGAATTGGAAGGATAAAAGTGAGAAAACTTGTGGGTTGAGATAAAGACAGTTTAATAAGTAAAACAACAAAAAAAAACCCTCCCACCCCTAAAAAACTCAAAGAAAAACCAATGATGTGAAAAAAAACCCCCAAACACAATAACTCACCACCAGCTGACCGATGCCCAGCTAGTTCTCAAGCAATGGCAGCCCTGGCAAACTGGCCCTCTATTTTTTATTGCTGAGCTCTATGTCATATTGTACGGAATATCTTTTTGTCAGTTTGGGTCAGCTGTCTCAGCTGTGTCCCCTCCCAGCTTCTTGCCTACCCCAGCCTACTCGCTGTCAGGGCACTGTGAGAAACTGAAAAGGCCTCGATGCTGTGTAAGCACTGCTCAGCAATACCTGAAACTTCCCTGTATTACCAACGCAGTTTTCATCACAAATCCAAACCAGCACCGTACCAGCTACTATGGCGAAAATTATCTCAGCCAACTCCATTGGAACTACAATCTGCCTCAAAGGCAGAAGGATAACCAAATGAACTGCGATGGCGATAATAATATGCATTTTCTAGCAGAATATGAGGTGTGAACAGATCAGCTGTTATTATGACCTTGAGCTGCAGAGGAATAAAGCGACCAGATTTTTTAGTTGTTTTCTATTTTGTTAGTTTATCTTCTCAGGTGCTTTGGTTGGTATAGCTTCGGTCAGCATCATGTATCACACATTCTCTCTGTAAATGCATATTTAATGTAAAATATTACACATATAGTAGTCTTCTTACTCTAATCCATGACTCAAGACTGACCAGAACAGGTCACAGCTTTATAACTAGCATGGTCATAGCTTGTTTAAGTGCCTGGAAATGCAAAATGGGGCTCTCCACCAAAAGAGAATTCAGTGCCTAATTTGTCCACTTTACAATGTATGCCAGTAACTGGCCGAATGCGCATTCAGTTCTGCATTTCAGGGTTCTACTGCAAATGAAAAAGTCTCCTTCAGTAAATGGAAACCTTTTGGTGAATGAATCAGAGACCACATCAGGGCTGAAACTGCAAATAAATAAATTTCATTACAGATTTAATTGCGTCCATGTGTTCAGTATCAACAGCTTCTAAGGAGGGTTTGTTACTGATGAAGAAGAACAGCCAGCAGGAAATAGCGGCATGCTGAATTAAACTTGAACACTCTAATCAAGACAAGGCATGGGTGTAAATTCAGCTTCTTTGATGTATCACTCCCCAACGTTATTAGCTAACAACTATTTGTTTGCTCTACTTCTTTGAGGCAACAGATTGAGTTGGATGAAATTTATTTTCTGTGATATTGGTTAAAAGGACAAGTAAAGATTTTCTAAAGCAATTTCAAGCAAAGGAACAACTCAACAAGCAAATTAGCAATGCCACTGAGGGTGGAGGAGAAAGAAACCCTATTTGATGCTGCTGATTATACAGTGTCTTTTATTGTGTCCAAAGAAAGAAATACTGAGAATGCTAAGAATAATATATTTCACAGGAGAAAATGTTTATATCGTGGGGAAAAAAGAATGTGATGTCTGTGATGCTGAACTTAACCTGTGCTTTACCAAGGGACCCATGATTGCTCGGAGACATTAAAAATACATCCTTTTTTCATTGTTTTCACTGAGTGAGTAGGATATACGAATGGTTATAGGAAGGTGACAAACAGACAGCTCCAGTCAAACAGAACTTAATTGTTCCTCTATAGCTATTAATTTCTAAGACACAGGTGCTAATTATGCAAAGTTTTGTCCCTTTTTTCCTGCCTTTTGAAAGGACAAGACTGCAGTGCAACTCATTTAGACAAAATTTTTTTTTTTTTTTTGTGGAAACTCTTCAACTAGTAATCAAAACAGTAGACTGATCAAAGCCTCCTGCCATCTAAAATGGAAATATTTTGGAAACTCTTTTATGTCCATTTTTATAACCTGATGGATATCCCGGTAGCATAAAAAACAAATAATCTGCTTTTTATGTGAATCTGTAATAACATGTGTTGCTTATTTTAGGGTATCGCATGAGATTTATAGTCAATTTTAAATCACTGATACTGAATCAAAATTGTAAAGACTAGATTAACCACCAGATAATATTCCGCCTAGTAGCCCCTGGTTAGTTCCATCCTGTAGGGTGCTCTCATCCAGTTCCCACCTTTCTTTTGGAGAGGACGGGAGCAGCTCTTTGAAGAGCAGATCTCCATGAAGATCTGAATAGGCCTTGTGCGCCTGTGGCTGTGTGTCTGTCTATGCTGAGACCAGAGGCTCTGTGTATACAAGCATACATAAAGGCCAACCTTCCAAGTGCAAAAGCAGAACTAGAAGTCTGCCCCAGGCTGTCACATTTCTTTAGGAGATTTGTCACCCTTCTTTCCAGACAGAATCAGGAAATACATAACATCTAATTAATGTTTTCAATCAAACTGTAGTTTTATTTTGCATTCTGAATTATTCAAAGTCCCAGCTGATGGCAGCAACTGGCTGGGGGAATCTACAGTATTCGCACATTTGGTATTGCTCAGAGGACTGCCCAGGGATCCTGCCCTCTTGCTCTACCCATTCAATGGGTTACTCTGTGTGTTCTCAAAGAAAAGGACTTCCAAAAGAAGGAAGATAAACCAGTAAAGTCCAAGTACTGTGTTCAGCTAGAGCTGGATGAATAACTTCCTTGATTACCTGGTCTAGTGGGAGGTGTTCCTGCCCATGGCAGGGAGGATTGGAACTAGATGATCGTTAAGGTCACGTCCAACCTAAACCATTCTATGATTGCATCAGCTCAGCAAAGCACTTGGGTTAAAATTTGAAAATTCTGTGCCATTACTAAATATTCTTCTCAGTTCATTGCAATATATTCCCGCATGTCATGCAGGCTCAGTGCTTGAATTTAACAGACTGAGCCATGAGTCAAGCTGTGCGGATTTTGACCAACAAAACCAAAATGCTCCTCAGATGGTGTAGACTTTCAGATTCAGGACCAAATATTAAAGAATCATCTACTGAATCCTCTAGTCCTCTATACAATATTCAAAAGGCAATTCAAGTTTTTACAGCCAAATATCTTAGGGAGTCTAAACTTTGTGGGAAAAGAAACTAGGTGTGTAAACAATTAGTTGCACCTGTTATATATATGTGTGTGTCTACTGCTGTAGAAGCTCTTTCTATGAGATGAACTGTCACTGCTGTCCATGACTGTAGATACAAAATTTAGGACCTCCATTAAGATGATACCTTTCAAATATAAATTATTGGACTACTGGGAAAAAACACACTGGTTTAGAAAGCGTAGATGGCAATAACAAACAAGCTATTGTCCAAGAACCCTTTTTTCAGCACAAAATAATGCCAAGACTGTTCCAGTAATATCGCACCAGAATTCAAATCATTCCAATAATGAAGACTATGTTTTCAAAAGAAGCAGATGGTTCTGGCGTTAGAATCAAGAAAGTGTATCCTTTTTCAGCCAGGGGAGAGCAAAGAGTAGCTCGATTGTAAGGCTGAGATTATTCACTGTTTGTGAGACTTTGAGCACCGTGATTGCAGAGGAGCTTTAATTCTGGCCTGAGGTGACAGGGAGAGCTTTCAAGTGGTGACATGCTTATCTGAATCTTCAGAGAGCATTATTCAGGAAATCAAACTGGTAATCCCATCAGTTGAATCTTTTGAAAACTTTTTAATACTTATGCTTCTTGTTGGAGAAGAAAGCCATGGGCGGATCCAAAGCCCAAAAACAATAATCGGGAACCACTGCTTATGAATGACTTCAAAGGACTTTGGATCAAACTCATTGTGACAGCAGGCTTTCCCCTGGTATTTTAATACTTCCATACTCAGCTTTATCCAAAGCAGGCAGTGAACTGAAAGGCAAAAGTAAAGCAAATGTTTTTCTGATCTTGAAGGGAATCTGAAGATGAGTGCAATTACCAAAGAGAATCAGTTCTGACATGAGTAGGCATGTGTAAGAAAAGAGAAGATGTAAAGGGAACTGACACATGATCAGTAGAAAGTAAAGGATAAGAGTGAGGTGCCTGTGCTGCAGGTCAAACTCCCAAGGCAATGGCCACGCCACATCTGTTCTTTTCTGTGTCTGGAAGTAATTCTGAAAAATGAACACATATGGGGCCGTATGTTGTACAAGCCCGGTCATGTCTGTGCAATGGTTTAGCGTGATTCTCCAAAACCAGACAAAACCCAAAAAAACCCTCAAAACAACATTATTTATTTTAATTGGTTTTATAACCCTACCTGTCAGAGGTGTAAATTTAATTATTTACATGTAATACATGCAGTGTTCACAGCAGCTATGTAGTAGTAGGCTCATTTATAAATGTATTTCATGACTGTGATGCTGCCAGTTATTTATTTATGAAGGTCCCAAGAAAGACATTCATTGTTGAAAATTCTTGGAATGAAATAAGGAACATATAGATAGTTATGATGGCATTTTTTCAGCAGAAACATTACATATCTTTTCCACAATTCACAAAATTTTAAAAACCACATAATGGGTTTCCATTGCTTTCTAGCTATTCAGCACAAATGTGGTTGTCTATTCAGTTCTAGTTAGCCACCTCCTTGGAAACCTCCTGTGGAAAGCTAAAAGAGGATGTAATCGATATCCCCGTATTCTGAATCCTCAACCCTCACTGAGAAATACCCTTACTAATACGTAGTTGAAATATTTAAGATGTGTTTTGAAGCTGATTCTCTTTTGCAGTTGCAGTAGGAAGAGAAAATCCTTTGAGACTTAATTACTGTAAGGACTATTTATCTTTTCCGTTTTCAAATAGATGCTTACCAACCACAGTCATGGTTGCTTGTCAGGAAAGAACTATTGCCATATATCATTATGATATTGAGGTCCATTTTCAAGGCACCATTACAATAGCACAAAGGCATGAGCATATACTGGAAAGGCAGTGAGATGGCGTTTGCTTCAGACTGTATGCAGCATCTCTCTTATCTTCTTTGTTACATTTCTGACACTACCCATCTATTTACACCAGATTATTCCCTGCTTGTGAGGTGGGGGAAAGGGAGACAGGATCTTGTGCAGCACCCACCCACAGACTCTGAAAAATTAGAAATGGAAAAGGTTAGTCAGCTGATTAGCCACATCAAATGGTTGTGTTGGATTATGAACAAGAAGGCAGTGGGTCGTGCACCATGGAAGGGCAAGCTGTCATGTGCAAGCATAGCAGACCCTCTGACCAAACCGGAGAGTCAGGCTGATGGATTGAGAGCCAGCCCCCGGTTTTTTCATTGCTGAAGGCAAAGGACACGCTGATGGCCATGGTAACTAGTTGGTGCACAGAGTGGAGGTAACATGCATGTAATCCCAGTGAGCTCTGGATTTACTGACTGAATTACAGGATGGGCCTAATAACACTAGGCCAAAAAATACATATGTACAGGGAAATAGCCAAGACTAGCCTTCTGCTGCTTCCTTTCATACATTTTTAGCACTGTATTCTTTCTTTAAAGGAAGTAAAGAAAGCGAGGTGGAGGTCAGAGCCAAGATTTGATCCAAGGAGACCTTCCCCCAAACCTGGTATCTGAATTTTGAGTCTTGCATGGTTAAAGTCGCTTTAATCAATGTTCTCCACATCACCTGAAGGTAATACACATAACAGAAATCTCTTGGTTATGTCTATGCCTGAGGGCTGGAGGAACCTGGGCTCCAAACCTGCGAAAGGCAAATCACTTAAACATTTTGTTTCTCCACTTGTGAAACAAGGATGATAATAGTGCCTCTGTGGAAAAAGACGGCTACAGGACTATATTTTTGCTTCTGTAGATCCTGTAAATTTATTCAGCTTCAGTTCCTCTGCACTCTCATCAGCTTCAGCTGGAATTGCGATCTTCACCTCTTCGCCCCTCAAGGCCTCCTCCTCGGTCCTACTGCACTCCTCTCACGGTCCCTGTGTCTGTTCTCCTCCCTTAGGGCCAGGATTTCTCATGTAAGCAGTGGGTGTATTTTTTGTTTCTTTCCCCCCTTTTTTTCCCATGTGCTCTGTGTATTTCATTTTGCATCCTGCTTTCCTTTAACTACCTTTGGGGACCCCCAGGCTTGTCACTCATGGAAAACAGATTGCACTGAGAATAGAGCGCAGGCTGGGATAGGGCAGCAAAGGAAAGATACATTTGATGAGGTAAATGCTGGCCCAGAGTCCTGAGGAAACCACAGAGCAGCGTTAACATTTCCAGGCAGCTGGCTCAGCAGTGATGTATTCTCCTACTGGTTAAGCAGCGATCGTTGTCAGTGCTCTCGGAGTACCACGCTCCGCAGGAATGAAGGCAGTAGCAGCTAGCGGCGCTGTGAAAAACATGTGCTTGCTCTGCTTGTGGTTGGGATGGGACACAAAAAGCATGGCTCCAAAAATGTCCTCTGCAGCACCTTTTCCTGGTCCACCTAAAGAGAAACCGCAGCCAGCATCTCGGAAGAGACTGCCCGCCCTGTTGTCTCCCCAGAGGCAAAGAACGTAATTGCTGCTGTAAAGCCTGTATTGCTACCAGTATCTTTGTGGTGGTGAATGTTCAATGGTAATTGTGATATACATAACTCTTTAAACAAGCCACACTGTCGTGACAAACACCAGCTGAAGTCATGTTTACATGCTGGCAGATGCAACCTGCAGCCACTTATGGTTTGTAGCCACAGGCAAATAATAGTGTAGACAAACTGGATCTGATTTTTCTCACTTGATCTGTTGAACTCAGCAGTGTTACGCTGCTGTAAAGGAAAGAATAGCTAGACCCGTAGTGTCTTGGCACGTTTAGTTGAGGACAGTCTATATTTAAAGGGCAGCAGGTCAGCCCGTGGTTTGGGCTCTGTGCCTACACAGGGGCAAATAAGGATGCAAAACACTCCTTCCCCGCACACTGTGGTCTTTCCACATGCTTTCTCTCTCACCTCATGTCCAGGCATACAATGGCAAATGGGAAAAGGCAGCTTCCCAGTGTCCTACCTCTCCCAGTTCAAAGGCCATCAGGATGGATTCAGCCACAATAGCAATGGGGAACAGACACTCCCTGTCGTACTTTATAAAACATGCACTGTACCAGCCAATGACAACAGGAGACTGCAACTCATTTGTCCTCTTACTGCCAGCCCGTAAAGTCACTGAACTTTTCTAGGGGGGGAGAGCATGGAGGGCAATAACACAAGACATGATACAAGAAGGAGCAGAGAAAGCTTGGGGATGTCTGTGCAGCTGTGAGCCAAAGCTGGAAGAGGACGGTGATGGATATCATGTGTCAGGTTGCAGCACACACACAGAAGCATGGCTGACGTCTTATACTACTTAAAGCCACTGCCTAAATATTATAGTGTTAAAAAATAAGATTCCTAGTGGTTCCATCCCATGGAGATCTTGTTCCATTGTAGAATATTTTGTACCATTTGTTATATTTCTTAAAGTTTAACTCTTTTGCTGCAGCATGGGAAGCGACAAAGCACCTTCTGTGCTGCCTCATAATCCTGCCAGTAAGTTTCAAATGCAGCATTTGTTTAAAGCAGCATCGATACAGGATGAAAAGTAACGCTCTAGCAGGGAAGAGGTTGAGTGTATTTGAACTTATTTGTTTCATGTTCCTTTTTGTTACTTGAACTTTTCCTACAAGCTTCTACACCCTCATTAATTGCAGCTGACCATAAAACCCTACAAGTTATTCAAAAGCTTTAATGGTAGGATTTTCAGGGATAGCGTTTAATTGCTTATAAAACTCCATGCACACATTTAGCTCAGGGAGGATTCCTGCAGGCTTACCATCAAAACGCCATTTGATCTGTATTTGCCAACTTTCCTGGTAATATCACATGCTCACATTAACTACTTCATTAGAGAACCAAACAAGAATTTACAAGAGAAGTGAATATATATTATCTACACTGTTTAAATATGAGTCATTAATAGTGGAAAAGGACACAGAACAAAACGTGAATGTGCAGGCATGCAATTAGTTACCTTATGGAAAAACACCTCTGATGTTTCACAGCTTCTATTTTCATAATATTTGTTTAGCTTTTCTGTCTTTGAGGACAAACTATTCTCACACAGCTGTCAGCATCTGTGAAAAGTTTTCTTTAAAGGCCTAGTGAACATTATGGCAATGTTTTTTTATATTTTTGGTTCTTTTTTTTTTCCTCAAGATACCCTTTTCTTTTAAGAACCAAACAAACTCATGAAACAAGCTTATGAACCAGTCGATACAACACTGCAAGAAGACATAAGTTCATGATCTAAAGGAATGCTGAGGCAAACTATTTTAACCCTGTTTTCTGACCCAAAGTTCTCAAAAATTATGTTCAGAGATGCCAGGAATTATCTGGCAGTTGAAAAGGCTGATAAACAAATTACTGTCAAAATGATTTGCTACTGGTGTAGAGAAAATACAGAAGTGAGATGTGCCCATCATCTTTGGAGTGAGTAGGTTCATAATTGGGAAGAAATTGTTACATGGATGTAGTGGAAGATAGATATGGGGATCAAGTTTTTGCTTCTGTACCACTACAGCAAATCCTACCCTATGGGATAGGTAAAAGCCAGAATATATTATTGTGTAGTGCTCTCTGGACTTTATTACAAGTTTGTGTAAATTAAAGCTACTTTAACCAACATTTGGAGATCAAACTGTCCCAAGGATTGCTTCTCAACGTCCTACAGTGAGTACACCTCAGCTGAGCTTACAAAACCTCATGCCTCTCAGGTCTGAGGTCTACTTGATGAAACCACCTATAGATGAATAGCTAGAAATCACCTACATTCTTCATTTGGAAATCTGACTAAATACACTGGTTTCTTAGGTTTTTTGTTTTGTTTTGTTTTTATTTTTAATATCTTGTTGCCCAGCAAAGAGAAATGCTAATTTTAATTATCTGTAAAGCTGTGACATAGTACTGTAGTGAAGCAGTCATAACCCTAGAATTTTTGTCCAGATACACCTCTAAATTTCTGGAGTTTCTCATGACACTGTTGGATTTTGTGCAGGCTCCAGGCATACCTGGGGGCAATCAGCTATAAAACAAACAAACAAACAATCAAAACCAAAACAAAAAAAAAAAAAAGAGAGGGTTTCAGAATGTTTTGCTCTTTTTTTGCCCCTTTTAGGAGTTTTTTACTAGCCGTCACTTTGTGACTTTGACACAGAACTGTATTCCCACACACTGGTTCTCACTTCTTGCTCTCCAACTTGCATCTTCTATCCAGGGTTTATCTGTAGGGATATCTCCAGATAAATCCTTGATAAGCAGAGGGATACCTCCCTCTGGAGGGACATCTGCCTTATCTCCTGCTTCTGGGTCATGGCATCTGCATGAGAGGTCTAAGAACGCTCATACTGTTACTATGTCTGCCATGTCTGGAGGCAGTAGCCTCCAAATAAGGGGCAATAACTAGCAACTTAGGGCTTGATGAGCGTATCTGCCCTTCCTCAAAGGGCTCTGCTGACCTGCACTGCCTAGTCATGGAGGCTGTCTCTGAAAGACTGCTTCAAATGCACAAAGCCCGGGAACCGTTGATATTTGTTCAACTTGCATATTTTGTGTATGGTTTATAGACCAGTTTGTGGCAGAATCTTGAATGGCACAACTGGCAAATGCCTAATGCACTTTACTAGAGTAAATAATGATGTGGGAGGATGAAGAAGAGGTGTTTCAAACAACACTTTTACTTAGGGAGACACAAAAAACTGTTCCAAAGACTGAAAAAAAGTCTCAAAGCTGTGCTTAGGATGCTGCTGAAGCTGCAACACAAGAGAAAGTTTTAAAAGCCAGAGACAGCAGGTTATGAGGAAATAGTGCATAGAAGCAGAGAAACAGAGAAAGAAGGAGATTTTAATTTCTATTTCAGTTAGAAAAATGTGCTTGGCAAAAGTGTTGCTCTCCAGACTGAAAACAACAGTCCTATCAGTTTTCCCAACAACCCCTTTACTTTTCACCATGTCCATAAACCAGCAAACACAGCAAGGGTAGAAACCTTGACCAGAAAAGGGGGAAAGATTTCCCAGATGTCAGCACACTCATTTTCAGTGTTTGGAAAGCTAACAGAAGCCCCTATCCAACTCTCAGTGATCCCAGTGGAAACCTTTCTCCCCAGCTGATTTCACTGGGATCCAGACTGAGCCTGTGGCACAAAACTGGTGAGATGAAGATGGAAAGTTAGGGTCACGTCAAAATTCCTGTAATCTGCAGCATTTCTGGGAGGCTCGGTTGAAGTTTGTACCCTTCCACTCACATACGCACTCCACACCAGCCAGACAGGATACTCAGACTTACCGACTTTCTAAATATTTCTTGAAACCTCTGGAATGTTTTGGGCAAGATCCAGGAACTGGAAAAATATAATTGTGGAGCTTCTTGAGAAAAAAAAATAAAATACTGGTAATTATTTGAAAGACCACTAATTTAGAGTGACTGAGGGAACCCAAAAGTTGCTGAACGGGTGGAACAGCTGGGTGAGGTTCCAGGCAGAGGGACTTGTGCTGGAAATCAAAGCCACGCAGCTGAGATTGAAGCTGCCCCGGGCTCACGCTAAACTCTGCCTCAGGTTTGTAAGGACTGGTAAGAGCCACACACAGTGCCATCTAGTGGGTCTGGGACAGTTTTTAACCATTTCTTGGGGCCCTCAGAGTAGCTCTGAGGTCGGCTGCCAGAACCTGGCATCAATGACTCTGTAGCTGAAGATTCTGGTGCATTGATTTTCTCATTGGCACTGTGAAACATAGCTGCAGTGGTAGATACAGGGCAACACACAAGATGTCAGCAAGATCAGAACTTACTGAGATCTGCATGAGACTGAAAAACAGTGTATGCCCTGTGCCGAGAAGGGAGAAATACTCCTGGGAACTGTAGGAAATGGCATTAATAGGGTATGTGAGGTTTTTTTCCCTGCAAAATGAAGTGCAAAGAGCCAAAATGCCTATCTCACTCTCACCTCCCACCAGCACCTGGTGGGTAGAAGGACAGATTTCTTTTTTTTCCCTGACCTTTTATTCTGTCACACTGATCTGGGACAGCTAGGGCTGAAGACATTTCTCTCATGCCTGTCTGCTCTCTCCTGCTCCTGTAACCAGAGTTAGACTGATCATCATGATGGGTTCAGGAAAGAATTTTCCCCAAGCTCTGATTAGGAAGGATCTTTGAATTTTTATTGAAAGTACAAAATCTCTGATGTGGGGAGATGCCAAGAATATTGTCTACAGCTCTTTTTGTAGTGAAGGTCTGGAAATTATTATAAGATGTTGGGAAATCCTCTGAGGGTTTTGCAGTGTGGGAAAGAGTAGAGCTCTTTGATCCAGCAGTATGTTACCTGGTGTCGGACAGGGGATGGACTCGATGATTCATGTAATCTCTTCTAGTCCTCGTTCCTCCCTGGGAGTTTGCTCTGCTCTTCTTTTTCTTCCAAGGAAAGGAGAGTGCAAGATTTCATCCCCTGGGTCAATTGAGTGCTGCTTCCTCACTTTGTTTAGCAACATGAATAACTGCTGTCCATGAGATAATTCACCCATGTGAATTGACTGGGGGAAGCAAAGCCTGGCCTCGCTCACTATGCAGAGTGGTGGCTCTCAGACCATCAGGGAAGGCTTGTTTGCACTAAGTAGTGGTCTGCCTCTTGAGACTGGTGGGGTGTAAATGTTCGTGTTCCTTGAAATAAAAGTTGATTGGCAGATCAGAACATTGTTTCCTTAATATACGTGCAGAGGATCACGGAATCACAGAATCACGGAATTTCAGAGTTGCAAGGGACCTCTAGAGATCACCTAGTCCAACTCCCTTGCTAAAGCAGGATTGCCTAGAGCACATTACTCAGGACTGCATCCAGATGGGTCTTGAAAGTCTCCAGAGAAGGGGACTCCACAAACTCCCTGGGCAGCCTGTTCCAGTGCTCTGTCACCCTCACCGTAAGAAGTTTTTCCTCATATTTGATTGGAACTTCCTATGTCCCAGCTTGTGCCCATTACCCCTCGTCCTGTTACTGGGAGCCACTGAAAAGAGCCTGGCTCCATCCTCCTTAAACCCACCCTTTAGATACTTGCAAACATTAATAAGGTCTCCCCTCAGCCTTCTCTTCTCCAGGCTAAAGAGTCCCAGCTCTCTCAGCCTTTCCTCNTGGACTCTCTTCAGTAGTTCCCTGTCTCTCTTGAACTGGGGAGCCCAGAACTGGACACAGTCTTCCAGTTGTGGCACCACCAGTGCAGAGAATGACCTCCCTTGACCTGCTGGCCACACTCTTCCCTATGCAGTCCAGAATTCCATTGGCCTTTTTGGCGACAAGGGCACAGTGCTTGCTCATGGATAATTTACTGTCTACCAAGACCCCCAGACCCTTTTCTTCAGAACTGCTTTCCAGCAGGTCCAGCCCTAACTTATATTGGTGCCTGACATTCTTCCTCCCCAGGTGCAGGACCCTACACTTGTCCTTGTTGAACCTCATTAGGTTCTTCTCTGCCCAGCTCTCCAGCCTGTCCAGGTCACGCTGGATGGTAGCACAGCCCTCTGGGGTGTCAGCCACCCCACCCAGTTTGGTATAATCAGCAAACTTGCTGATCCTGCAAGCAGATGGAGCAACAAACAATGGCATATCAAAGGTACCCAGGAGGGACAAATGCTGAAAGAAACAAGTGAAAACATCAAATAGTGATAGAAAAGGCTTTTTTTTTTTTAGCATTAAGGTAACTACTTTCCAGAGTTATAGCCTGCATCTGCAGTTTCTTTCTTAAATATTGAAGGAACCAGACAAAGATTGTAATTGTGTAAACTTGTGCTTAGATAGTGCTGTTTGTTTTCTGCCTTAACACTCATACATTTTGTTCTTAATATAGCTGCAAATAGAGGAACATCTTTCTTCCAAAGAAAGAGTACAGACTTATCCAACTCAGAGTATCCAGCATGACTGGATTCCCATTCTTCTGGTTTTAGGTTCCAATTTTGTTAGAGTGACATTGTGAATGCCATTAATTTGAATTGATTTTATGAACAAAATTGAATCAAGGACATAATAAATGCTGGAGAGAGGAAAAAGTTGTGATTAAAATAAATAGGCCATATTTGTTCCTTACAAAGCTCTCCTTCTCTTATGCACACGTGCACAGAATTTTTTCATTTAGCAAAAAAAATAATATAGCTATATAAAACCTAATAATACTTACTACAATACTTAAAGCGTTGTAAAAGAAAAAAATAATACCCCACACTCATTGTCTTCTCATGGCAATGGTTCCCTATATACCAGTAGCAATTCTCTATAGGTCCTAAAAGAAGACTAAATTCCTTCAATGAGGACTTCAAGTGCAAATGGTTAAGCAGACATTACGACCTTATAGCAAGGATTTCAGCTAAGTCTGAATTCCACAGTCTCAGCTGTGGAAAGAACAAATCCAAAAGTCACAAAGGGATGTTAACAGCACATAGGACTGAATATACATGACTCTGCTAGTCAGTAAGTGAGCCAATAATTAAATAATACAGTACAGTAAAGCTATAAACACATATTAACCATTTAGCACTTTGGGTCCTGATCCAGGAAAAAAATTCAGCCTTTGCTTAATTCCAAGCATGTGACTAGTCCCTTTGAAGTAAATGGAAAAAAGTTAATTGGGGTCAGAGCCTCAAAATGGGAGTTTGCTATTTATTCACTGAATACCTCCTGCAGAGAGGCAGCTCGTGGCTCTCTGCCAGGTTGTGTGTATACCGAGCGGTGGGGAGATTTCAACCTTTTTCATTCTTTTGCGATCTTCCCCTCCCTGTTTTCTTCACTGCTCTGTCTCACACTCTGCTTTCCTAACCCAGAACTATCCTCACCTCCTCTCACCTCTTCCCTGAATTATCATGGGACTATCTCCACACAGGCAAATACCACCCATCAGTGACCTACACGGCCAATTGCTCTGTGGCTCCCACACCTGCCTCCACATAGGGAATTACTGATGATCAGTTGTTAAATTCTGGTGTGAACAAGTTCCCATGGGCAGGCAGGTTTGGTACAGACAGAGCTAGACCTGCTCCTCTGGCCGCCACCAGCAAGCTGTAGTGATTCCATCTAAAGCAGGGTTCCTAAATTCAGTTGATTTGGTGATCGTCATGTGCAGAATGGGTCTGAAATCATTCCAACACCACTAGCAGTACACACAGCATGGTCTGGGAACCTCTGCCTGGAAAGACACATACATTTACTGGAGAAAACCACTATCCTTGAAAATCGCATACCTTCCCTCATAAGCCATCAGGCACATCTTTCATTTAAGCAGGCACAGAATCAATACTTATTCCAGTAATAGATATCTGACTAATAGGTTAGAAATGTCTGGTGTGAGTCAGTCACTACTATCTTTGCGTCTGTTGCTTGGTGGTCCAAAAAAATGTGAAATACCCACCATAAAGAGGGAAAAAAAAAAAAGTAAATTTCCACACTCTGCGTAGGAAATGTTTGTGTCTGAAAATCTTCATGTCCCTTTTCTACAACACAGCCCAAATATTTCATTGTTTTCAGTCTTAAGCACATTCTTCTGCTCTAGAGCTATACATTTATTTATTTAACTTCTTGTTTTCCCTTGACTTCTTTCCATGTAACTTTCTTCTCTTTGCCTTTGGCTGTGCACAGCTTTTTCTGAAAGAACATTTTGTACATAATCTCTAAGCAGGTTAGTTTCATGTACATGGTGACTGACGGGGCTGGGACTGGTAGCACCAGCTCATGGGATTTGTGGGCCCCTTCATTCTGCTTTTTGAAAGCTGGGAGGGGGATACTTTTAGACTGAAAAGTAGAAAATCGTATCCAACTTCTATGAGTCATGTTGCCAACTCATGCTTGCTGTGCTGGAAACGTATTTGGAAGAGAATCTTTTATTTTGTTGCTAGAAGCAAACAGATACTTTCAATCATTTGTCTTTTTTTTTTTTCTGGTCTCCATGTTACATCCTGAGCTATTTCTTGTTCAGACAGGTGCCCACTTCCTTTTTGCCTTCTTCTAAACAAAACAACCCCAACCAACCAAGGATCAGCTAATGGATGATTTCTCTCACCAGTGGCACATGCAATGGGAATGCCCTTGTGCATCCCTGAAAGCATCTCTTTATAAAGTGCAGGGTGTGCCAAACTGCGCCAGGACCCAGCCTGGGCTGTGGTGCTGTTCCTAGGAGCACCGTCCTACTGCCTGGCTGTCACTGGGCTGATCCGCAATGGGAACAGAGGGCACGTGACCACAGATGTTCTTTCACTAATGATTCATTTTTCATTCTTCTCCACTTAATTTACCAACGGTGATCAAATGGCTTCTTTGATCATGAAATACCCCAAAGAGGCTGAGACTTAGTAGTTGTCACTCTTTGGTAGGAGAAATAGATTTATGTTACCTAGACACTATTTCATATTGAAATATATGCAACAGATTTCTGTCTATTATATGCCTTGTTTGCGTCTACGATACGCTTTTCAGGTAAAGAAAGAAAGATCTGCTGGATCAAGCACTGGC